>JAWDGP010006763.1:365000-757500 GCA_033675545.1 Elysia crispata | reverse complement strand
AGGTAGCAAAAAGTGACACTCTTTGTAATAAATGGTAATGATTGAATAAAAATCAATTAAATTACTGCTAGTTAGTGAAGCATATGTCATAAATTGAATTTGAACTTTTTTCCTGCAATATGGGATAAATATATTTTATCATTTCAGAAATCACTTGTATAATGATAGCTCTCATCTCGCTTTCTTATTTAATATTTTGAGTATTTTGATTTTCATCTTAAATGATGAACAGATTTATTTGAACCTTTATGAAGAATTGGCTCTTAAGCCATTATGTAGTATTTTGAAGAAGAATTAATTTTTTTTTTTCTTTTTATGTACTTTTTGTAGACAATCCTCATTGTGATTTGGTGAAGGGAAAAACTCAAACCATAAACACTTTTCACTTCTATTGTGTTTTTCTCCAGGCTGTGCTTCAATTTTACCAAAATCCAAGTCTTCAAAGTAATGTCCACTTCTGGCTCACAGGAGCTCAGATTTCTCCTGCAGCATGGACCTTTTGCTGGGAGCTGATGGGACCAACCAAGGTGCAGCAGATATTAAAAAACATATCAAGTAAAATCAGCCCTGTTATGTCAAAATTTGTATTTGTATTTTTTTTTTGTAGTGTAGTATTCAATTCAATCCTCTTTAAAATAAAAGAATATATAATGTTTATATTTCATACTCTTAGCAAAGGGCAATTTCTGATGGTTCTAAATGAACAACTGTGTGAAAACAACATATTTTATGGCTGTTTTAGCTCCTTTATTTTAATAAAGCCAGTGCAGCATTATTAAATTTAATATATGAAGTATCATAATGGAGCCTACTAATTTCTATGTCACATTTCAGCTTCAGATGTTAATTTTTATGTTGTTTTGATTTGTTTTGTTTTTTTCTTGGTTTTTTTTTCCAGTCTGTGGAAGTGCAGTTTTATGGAGCCAGTTGCTTGCATGTCAAGATTGTCAGGTTTTGGTAAGACAAAAGAAATGGGTGCGGTTTTATTTAATTTGTTCAAAACTTTTTCATCCTAACAATTTCAAATGTTATTCTGGAAATCCATGTCAGTTAAGTCACACGAACTTCATAAGCACTTTAATCAATGGTAAAATAAAATTTGCAGGGTTGAAGATTTGAAACTAATGCCATCAGTAGATGAGCTGAGAGTAAGGCTGGGACGGGTCCCGCAAAAGTAATCAGTAATCACGAATCTTCCTTGCAAAATGGTTCCACGGATCCTCTAGTGAGATCCGCGAGAGTAATCATAATCCTTGGTCCTCAGTAAGATGTCAACGGAAATCAACGAAAGACTGAGAACCGTCAATGTAATCATGGCCTTTTGACCTTGTCTCAACGGGAGAGTCCGTCACCACTCCTCACTTCACGGGATATGATTACTTTTTTTTATTCCGGGACCCAGCTGATCTTAGCCTACCGTCAGCCCCTTAACCTCTCGTGACCTCCCATAACCTTTCCTCATTTCACAAGAAATGATTACATTTATAATTTTGCTACCCCGTTCATCACCACTACTTTCTTCACCAGAAATGATTACTATTCTGATTACCAGGACCCCGCAGATCTTCTGCCACGGGACCCCGGTAATCGTGATTACTTAAAAATTGGGATCTGCACTAGCCTTAGCTGAGGGGCTATGCCTCTCAAGTAACAATACACCCTTGTTGGGCTTGTTTGAGATCCATAAAAGGCTTTCAATTGAATTGTTGTTGTTGAACTTACATCAAACAAATCGTCACCGTGTAGAGTTTTGGATATTTGCTCTGTGAGACATGTAAATTTTTCACGAGGATTTAAAATTTATTCTTTTCCACTTGTAGTCCAAGAGGATTGCTAAAAAATTTCTTTGACTCTGTCTTTGATGATCTATATAATAATAATAATAATAATAATAATAATAATGTAATAATTTATTTCTTTAAAATTAAGCTCATAGCACTTTTACAATTTAAAATTTGTATTCAAAGAACATTACATTGAAAAAATTTTATCATCACTCAATGTGAAATCTCAAAAGTATCATGGATACAAGATTCAAGATTTTTCGAGGTTTTGTTCATAGCACCAAATTTCGAATTTCAAGATATACTAGCTTACTAAGATGGCTTACAAGTGACTGCATCAATAACTTAATTATCTACATACACACTAAGATTTTTAGTTATGTTATGAAAAGTTACCGCATCATTTCACTTCATTTCTGACATCAAATACCAGACACTCTTTTTTGTCATTATTCATCTGAAGCTTGTTTGCAACTATCCAGTTCTGTACTTCATTAATACAAATTTCTTTGCAAGCCTAGAGAAATCAGATGGTGAGACTGATTGGTAAAGCTGAGTGTCATCAGCGTACTTTTGATGTACTAAACTATGAACGCTTATAATTGAACTAAGAGCTTAGAATAATCTCAGAATAGAAAAAAAAAAAGTGTATTGAAGCTGTTAAAGTCCTAGATACAGACATAGCTGACATAAATGCCTTGTAAAATATATGCAAGTTCTCCTGCAAGAATTTCTCAGTAGCAAGATCCAAAGAATGGATGAACAGCTGTACTCAAGAGCAGTTGTTGGGCTTTTGAATATTTTTTCAAATGAGTGAGATTTAACCTTCCATTGATTTTCTCTCTCCTCTCCCCTCCTTTTCCTCCCATTCATATTCTTTGGTTTATTGTTTTCCAGGCATGAAATATCTCCAGAGCAGCACGAGCCACTGAAATCCAAATTATTAGAAGCCATAGTTCAGTTTTCTTCTGGGCCTAAAGTTATACTCACCAGACTTTGTGTAGGAGTAAGTGCTTTTCATCATTTTAAGAGTGATATTATGTTGAAAAGCAAATGGTGAAAACCAAGTTGTGAAACCAAATTAGTTGCAGTTGTGCTAATTGGATTGCTTATAGGAAGGAAATAAAAACCTGGTAAAGTGGTATATATATAAAAAATTATATATATATATATATATGTATAAATTCAATTTGTTATTTTAAACAATCACTTGTGACATTCCATTTTCTTAATTGTAATAAATTTTTCTCTTCACGTAAATGGCAGCATACATATTTCTTATTTCAAATCTAATTTGAACTGCTAGCTTAATATAAGAAATATATTTCTTAAATTGCTATCATAAAATGATCTTGGATGTTTTGTTATTTTCTTTTTGCACCCTTCAAAGATAACATAGAAGTCAACATACAACTCATCCTACAGTCTAATTTCTGCAAATAGTTGTGCAAGCTTCTTTAGCTTTCATAATAATGAAGCTTTCTTATTCTGTTCAGTTATCAGCTTTGATACTCCAGCTATTACCAGATGATTGGCCAGATGCCATCCACAATCTTATCACAACATTCCAAACTGAGGGATTTGCTTCTTTGTCTGTAAGTGGAATATATGGTAAAAATTGTTATACAAAAAAAAAATTCAAATACATACCCTGCATGATCTGATTTTCAGAATGGCATAACAGAATGAAGCCTGGTTTGATATAAAATGGTTCTTAATCTGAATTTTGACATACTGACATTGAGCTCTTCATTGGCCATTGTTTCCTGTCATTAATTTTTTTACCTAAGTATTAAACATGGCGAACTGATGGCAGTGTGTATTTAATGCTTTCGGATTTAATAGAATCTAATATTGCAGAGCTGTGAGTGCAGGCTCTTGAATTTTGTTTCCTAAGCAAGAAGTCATAAAATTCTTTATATGGAATGAAAACCAATCGGAATTTGTCTTTTGTTATTACCATTATTAGTTAGATATTTAAAAAACTCTGAACTGCAATTTCTTTTTTTTTTTTTTTTTGACATTATGTGATAATTCAATAACATTCTGAAAACTGTATACATGATATCTAATTTCCTTAAATTGATAACAAGAGACACTGTTCATTTCAAATGGTTGTTTACTAAAATTCACAAATATAGACACCTCATATTGTTATAACCTTATAACTTTTTTAAATTTATTGTGTTTGTTGTTGTTTTTTCTAAATCATAAATTTAGTATTCTTTCTGTTTCGTTTTGTCGTAGACTGTGACAAGATGTCAAATCCTTCTGGAAATATTAACAGTTCTTCCAGAAGAGGTAAGCAATCAGATTCATTTGTGGAAATTTTTTAGGCTCTTAGCATTTAGGTGAAAGAGTAGAAAAGGTGGATATATTATGGGGAGTGTGTGCATCAGTAGAGCTTCAATGTGAATGAAGTAAATCAAGACAAAAAAAAATGATCCAATACTTAATTCTTGCCATATATTTAGTTGTTTGTTTTGTTTTTCTTTGTATCGTCTTTAGAGACATAGACTTTCATGCATGCTAAGAATCCAGGCAACTTTTTTTTTTTAAATCTGTTGAAGAATTGTCAGCCAAGTTTTTGATTTGTTCAGTTTCAAAGGATGATCAGAGGAGGTTTTGATTTGGTCCATTTCAAAGAATTGTCAGCTGAGGTTTTTTATCTGAGCAAGAAAAAGAATAATCACCCCAGATTTTTGGTTTGGTCAGTTTCAAAGAAATGAATAGTCAACGGAGTTGTTTTTTCTGAAGGATAATTATTTCTTTGATAAGTTTCATAAAGGGGCCAGCCAAGGTTTTTGATTCATTCAAAGAAAGGTGAGATTAATTCGCAGATTTTGGTTTGGTCATGAAAGGAAAATATTGGTTTACACCTTTGAATGTCAGAGCGACATTTTGATAACTTGTTTGGATGTCTCCAACAAAAAAAAATGATTGAAAAAGAAGAGAGAAAAAAAATCTTATGTTCATGTCAGCTAATTTAGCAGCATACTGAGATCAAAATAAAGATGCATTGTAGTTGAAAACTTGTCAAAAAGTTAAAGTTATTTTTTTCATTTGCTTTCCAATAAGGAAAACTTATTTTCAAAAGTTTTTTATGTGTTAGATGATATGCATGTGCATCCTTGTTCAATAAAACATGTTATTTGTGAATCAACATAATTTACCCTTTGCTTAGACCCTTTTATCACAAACATGGGATAGATTTGTTCTTAGATCAAATTTATTGTCATGTATTTTATATGATTAGAACGTTGTGTGTGTCAACATATGTTTGAGGAAGGAAAAACAGGCAGCAAAAATTTGTTTTATTAAAAGAAAAAATATTGTACCTTTGCTTGTGGTATGTATATGAGCATTGTATGGAAGAGTGTAAGAAATATTCAGTACTTTAATTTCCTCCTTCATTTTTTTTTTATTATTATTATTCCTCCTGATTATTTTCTGCCTTACAGACATGACAAATTTTGGTGCCAATCAAAAACACATTCTCCAAATATTTCTTGATTATACATTTATCAATTTTTGAGAGTCTGTGGGGTTTTTTTTTGTTATGTATTTTGTTGATTTTTATCAAAATATGTTCTTTAACTTTAAAGTGTCAGCAGTTCACCTCTGGTCCTCTACAGTCATCTCTATGCAGCCTCATATTCTCCTCACCCTTATTGATTTCCTAAGGATTTGATGCAAAGTTTTATTTTCTGTGAGAGGAGAAAATTATTCACTCAAATTGAAATTGGATTTCCTTTTGCTCTAGAAATTCTTAGAGATCACTGTAGCTTGGTTTGAGAAGTATGTAACAAAATGCTGATCAGTTGTTTTTTTTTTTTCTTTTTTTTTTGTAATCATCAATAGACAGTTGGCAGAGTTTTGGGACTTACCAGATTGGTGCAAAAGAATTGTCATGGTTCTTTGTTTTAAAGTTTCTCTTAAAGTAAGGGTGAAGGGTGTTGATATATATTTGCAATTGGCAGTTGCAGTTTCAACCAAAGTTCTTGAGCTATGGTAGTTTTGGCAAGGGGAACCAGAGATGATGTAAACAGTTTCATTTCTTTCCTTGCCAAAATTACCAAACCCCATGAACTGTGGTTGAAACTGCAAGTATATATCAACACATCATCTTTGCTTTCCTCTGCCAAAATTACCATAACTCATGAACTATGGCTGAAACTGCAACTGCCAATTGCAAGTATATATCAACATCCTTTACCCTTAATTTAAAAGAAACTTTAAAACAGTGAAGCCATTTTCATTATCTCTGCCTCTAAGTGGACATTCAAAACATTTTTCGAAAAAGTTTAATTGATTTTATAATCAGCTATGGCCGCTTAGATTTATAAAAAAAAAATGGGAGTTTTTTGCCTCCATGGGCTAGCAGATATATCACAATTTCATGATATGATTGAACATAACATTCATTGATAAAACTAATAAGCCTAATGTTTTAGTCATATCTTTGGGATCCCACCACAATGTCACAAAATTGTGCATCCATTACCCAAACATTTGAAATTAAAAAGCTAAGAATCAAATGTTCCTTCAGAGATTTTATCTTGCAATTCATCTTTTATTCAGAAATCGAAATATGTACGTACCAAAATTGAAAATATAGTCGACATTTCTGTAAGTTTTCCCTTGCTTTGCACCTGTTACAGCCACTTCTTGAGTCTGAACTTTTTCAAAAGCAGTTTGCCAGCATACAACTATCAAACAAAAAAAGCATTTTCATCATGTTTTTTTTTGTGCATCTTTGGTCTGTTGGCATCACACATATGATTATGTATCATAGTGTCATTTAGTCATGTAGCATTTGTTGTTATTGGTTTGTTGTTTTTTGTTTTTTTTTTAAATTGGGTTTCATCATTTCTTTGTCTTACAAACTCTTCGCTAAAATCTGAGAAATGTAGCCAATGATGTAACCTATATATATGCTTCTCCTGTAGTTTTATACTCCCTTAAATAGTTTTTTAGTTTCATGACATTGTGAAAACACTTTCATGGCGTCATTTTTTTTCTGCTTTTGTTCTTTTGTATAGCATTTCTCTTTTCCCATTCTCTCCTTTTAGTTTTTCAGCACAAATCTTTCTCATCTCAGGCGGATAATTTTGCGGCAGGAGCTCACAAAAGGACTTGAGCATGGTAAAAGAATTTGTCTGCCTTAGTTTATTTCACTTTTTTAATTTCGTTTGACACTGCAACACTTGAGTGGGGAGGGGGAGAGATAACTACATTAAAACAGGTTAAAATTTAGTCGCCAATAAACTTTTTACACAATCTGTGCCATGACTGCAAAAGCTGATTTTTTTTTATTCCACTCCCTCCCACACACTCCTCTGCATTCAAAAATTAAAATCAAATTATAGACAATCCATTCTAATCATACAGTTTGAAGTTAAGACCTATCAGAATATTATAAAATGACTCCCAGTTTTACTGTGTTTGAATGTTGATCAGTTGAGAGTTTCTCCACCTGTATTTAATTTTTGAAAGATGTGTGTGTATTTTAATTCATAGAACTGCTTTTGTTCTTATTTTATTCCCATAAATACTATACATGTATGAAGTTCACTGTATGCTATTTTTTCATTTAGAGGTGTCATTTATTTGCAAATTTTGAAAATATAGTGAAGGGTTGCTTATTTTTGTAAAATGTTTAGATTGAAAATGTCTTCCCACCATTTTTTTATCTTCACATAGGATATCCATTTCTTGTGACAAAGTTAATGGTGTTTTTAATGGTTGCTGTATGTGTAAAATTTTTGCTAGGTTTTAAATTGCATCTTTGTGAAAACTACTTGCTTCTTTTCTAATCAGGTTGGATTTATGTGCTCATGTATATTTTTATATATGCTTTCAAGTTCCAATGAAGTGAAAAAGTTAAGATGCCATATATTGTAGGAAAAGAAAGTAGTCCTTTAGGTTAGATTATTTTTGCCATCGTTTATTTTTCTCAATATTCTTTTATTGTTAAATTTATTATGATCAACATTATTGGTCCTCATGCTATTTGTATTTTTGTTTAATAAATCACCAAAGATCCTCTTTAATTTTATTTCTGTATATTGTTTCCTTAATTTCATTTGCCATTTATTGGAAAGATTATAACATGGTTTCACTGTTTATATTCCACTCTCTAGTTGTTCCTTTGCTACAGAGTTTGTTGAATGAGCAAAGCCCTTTGGAAGTCTATCAGACAGCTTTGAGAGCTTTTGCAAGATGGGTGGATTTTGGCCTGCCCATAGACAGGGCAGAGACCCTCATTCGCTTCGTATGTTATCATAAATCAATTTATCTTCCCTTATTTACCTGTAGTTAAGTATAGTCTTTTTATACTTTGAAAGGATTTTCTTTTAATTTCACTAACAGAATATCCTTTTATAACTTAGAACATTGAAATTTGGGTCCCGAACTCATCCAAAAATCTATTGATTTGCAACTGCACATTCCAGCTTTTTTTTTATCTCATTGATTGCATAGGGTCCTTTGTAATAGAAAATGCTTTTATTTTTATTTTTTTGGGGGAGTTGGTTATAATAAATATATTGATGTTCACCAGGTATTCAAAGCATTACGCAACCCTCAGCTGTTTGACATTGCTGTGGATGCTCTAGTCAGTGTCTTTGCCCACCCTGAAGCTCACAGGTCAGTAGATGAAACAAAATATCTTATGTTAGCAAAAGAGTCAGATGTTTTGGTTTGTAGAGGAGGGACTTGGGTTTATAGGAGATAAGATTCTAGAATCTGACATGGGTTGAGAGATGGTGGAGCAGACTTTTATTTGTCATCTCTCTTTAAGGCTGAAAATAAGATATGGCTCTCCACCGGTAGGTTTCTTAGGTAAGCATGTTGCTGAGACTCATCACCTCAAAGTTAAAAAATTATGTCCTAATTCCTGAACTTTTCTTTAAATTTATTGAGTCAGTGAGCATTGAAATGTTATGAACTGATACAAAATTTATGTGAAATTTCAATTTCTGTGTTTAGATTTATATACATTAACCATTACTTAATGATAGGCTTATCATTGAATAAAGTAACAGTCAGATCTATTTCCAAAGTGCAAATTGGGTTCTTTTTTTAGAAAGGTTAAACTTAGTTGTTTTTTTTTTCTTAAGGTGACATACTGATATTTGCTCACACTTGAAATTGCTTGTCTTTCTCCTCTTGCACATTGCTGTTTTTCAAATACTTATCTCTAATTTTTTTACCTTCTTTTATTTCTTTAGCTCTCAACCTTTCCTTACTTGCTGTCTGTGATAAGTATAATTTTATTTCCTTATGCATACTCAGACAGATGGAACTTTTCTTTTATTTGTGATTTTTTTCTATTTACCAAAATGAAATATTTCAGGTATCCAGTCACAATACAGAGACTTCTGTCTGAAGTGCTTTCATTGCATGACATGTTCTCTCAAGCTTTGGTTGAGGAGGATAAGGTAAGGGAGAATGTCTTTAGAAGGTTTTTTTTTTGTTCAAAACATCCAAATAGCTCCTGCTTGTCTTGACTTCGTGGGAGAAAAAGGGATTGTGATAGTGGTAAAGAATTAGATTTTTTTTGTTTACTTATTTTTCTAGGAGGATAGCAGTTAGAACTGATGCCCAATTGAAGATAGGTCATGTATATATAATACATAGACCACATATTGTAACGGTTGATATATGATTTGCCAACACAAGAATATTTATTTATACCTCGATCTATGCGTTGTTTTTTTGGGTTTTTTTTTTTTTTTTTGGGGGGGGGGGGGTATTCAAGAAATATAGATCATAAAAATTTTTCAAATTAAAAAGTTCACTTAGTTGTTTGACCTTGGCAAAAACACATATTAATAGCATGTTTATGCTGCATTTCAGGAGGTATTTGAAGGAATCTGTCGAGTGGTTGTTTCCCTGTGTGAAAATCATACTAAGCTGATAGTGGAGTCTGTGCTGGGCCCAGAGGAACTTAAACAGAATACTATGTCTATATTGCAAATGATTCTGGTATGTGTGAACAAGTTTTTTTCCCTTTCAACTAATAAAAAAAGAAGGTAAAAAGATTTTTAAATTAATCTGCAGAATATATTATATATAAGTCTGTCATGCACCCATAAACTACACTGTATAAGACTCAAGAAGAGACTAGCATGATGTTTAAAAGTTTAGATGTACAACTGCACCAAACCAATTTATGTCAATACAAGTTCCTGAGTCAATCATCAATAAAATTTCCTTATACTTTACATTTCTTAAATGGTATACTTTGAGAATTTTCTTTTTGAAAAAATGGAGAAATATTTTTAAAATCTAAAAGTAGAAGTATGAAAAAATGGAAAATTTCATGGAAGTTGTTTTTCTTATAAGGCCATTAAAATTTTTTAAATTCCTTTTAGCTTATCTGAAAAATTCATCATTATAATTGTTTAGCACTGGCATGCTTAAATTTGTGTTTTGGATCAATTTTCCTGGTATAAAGGCAGCTTTGTAGCTTTTCACATTTACACGAGACTTAAAATTAAATTTTTATGCAAACACAAAATATGTTATTATTCTAAGATAATAACTGAATGTAGCCATGATGTTCTGTTGTTTTCTCTAATTCATCAGGCATGCTCGGGATTACCAGGCTACTTTCCTGTGGATGAAGGCTGCAGTGATCAAACATTTTTGTTCTGGTATTTGTTGCAGGTCTGTCAAATCATGACTTGAAAACAATTTTTTTTAATTAAGAGTGCTAAATCAGTTTTTGTGTATGAAAATCAGATTAAGTTTTATGGTTTTATTATAATATTTATTACTTATAGGCTTGTAGGTTAACACTTTTTGAAGTGTTTGGTGTTTTTTAAGATAGAAGTGTCTTAAAGATGGCTTCTTTTCAACACTATTTGGCATATACGTAAATTGTGTTATGAAATTAATTACTGTGCAACACCCACAGTGTCTGACACAACTCGACAGCAAGATTCATAGATGTCACTAGTTTTTGTTTATGAAAGACTGTTCATTTTTAGGAAACAGGAGATTATTGCACTGTGTATTGTAAATGGGTACTTCATGGTACCGATATTTTGCTTTATTTTAATACTGCAATGTTTGAAGGAAGTCTGTGTAAGACTGATAATGACAGAGACATTGACATTTTAGAAAATTACAAATTAATTACTTTTCAACAAATTATAGCTGTCATAAGGTCAAATTAAATGTATTGATGGCGGTACAACTTCAATGATAAAATTTGAAAACTGAAATAATGTAGTCATAGGTAGCCAGATTTGTAATCCCAGTTTTCAGCTGTCCCATGCCCAATCAATCGTTTAAGTGTCAAAGCAAGCTAGCCATGGATAGGATGTCAAATTAAACTTTTTTTTTTTGTCCTTTTCTGTGTTCTCCAGCTCTGTTCTCTTTCCCTAAAGCCTGTGTGCCTGAAAACAGCCAGGTGTACAAAATATCTTTCTTGATTCAAGCAGTGTAGGGTACTTGTAAACCATCTTTTGATATGTTGAAAATCCATGTTTCTTATCTTTTTTTTTTTTAATTTTTGCTGCTCCATATCACCAACATTGTTGCTTTAGTCTGTGAAATAGATTTTTTATTTTCAATCTTAAACTTAATTGAATTCATATATTTTTCTTATGCTTCAATAAAGTATATATATATATATATATATATATTAGGAATATCTTGGTAAAGCAAAATTTTTACCATCTTTTTCATTCCAGGATGAATTAAGTATGATATCGGAAGAAGATCTCATGCCCCAGATGGAAGTTTTCAAACCGATGTTTTTCTCCTTGATTGATGTCCTTCAAAGAAAAGCCAGGTTTCCTCCTGATTCTGACTACGCATCTTGGTCTTTGGGTTAGTTTCCTTTTTTGCTACTGGCATGAATTCTTGTCTTACCATATTCTCTCAGCATTTTTCATGCAAAGAACCTTTATATATAATTTTGCTTTTTTTTTTTTGTTTCTTTTCTTTTCATGATTTGAAATGAATGGAGCTCATCTATAGGAGTTAACTATTTACCTTGTTGTATATTTTGTTTGTGTAAAAAAAAACATTTCGTAGAGATTCAGAAGCTTTTTATCTTTTTTTCTTTTTATAAAGACTGCTTTTTATTATTTGATATTGCAGAAGAAAAGGAACAATTCCGGTGCTACAGACAAGACATTGCAGACACTTTGGTGAGTATTGTGTCATTCATCATGTGATACAATTTATATGACACATATGTAAGTTTGAATATAGTTTTATAGAAAGAATGTAAGGAAAAATAGATATTTACATTGATGTTTGGCTTTCATAGATTTAATAACTTTGAAGTTATTTCCATAAAGATACTCCGATAAATGCAAATACTTTTTTTTCTAGGTTAAATGGGGAACAATTGATCATTTTTACAACTTTTATAAAGACACCTCCCATCTCCAAAACATTGTTCTAAACAAGCCTAGCATGCACTGCATGTTTAACTGGATACTACTGTATTATGAGAGTGATTGATTTGCCTAATGGCAGAGATGAACTCACACTCCTTGGGCCAAGTCATGTGGCATTATGGTGGCTATCATGTGGCGTTGTGGTGGTTGGTAGGGCTGCAGATTATTCATGAAAGTGGCACAAAGGGGAACATCTGAAACAGCTAATTTTCCAAGGCAGGGATAGTTGTGTAGTTACCATATCTGCATTAGATGGTAAGGTGATTTGGGCCCATTGAACATGAGGGCAAGTTCTCTGTACATACCATTTAAATGTATGTTTTTTCCATCATTAATTTTATGTCTTTGCTTTAATTCTGTTATATGTTTGTGAATGCTTCAACTTTTTCTTCACTCCATTAAGAAGCTTCTTAAGGCCCTCTATATGTAGGCTTCACAGTTGGTTTGTTTTTTGTTATTTTGTTCTTTTTTTTTCATGTCTTGTTTTGTTAACAAACAGGCTGCAAAAGTTTCACTTTTATTTTTTATTTATTAAATTTTACACTTTCAGGCCAGGCACCATGTTTTGATGAAATGCCCCATCATCTCTCGGTTTATTGATTAGGTTCTTATTTGGTCAAAGTATTTTTATTTTGCTTCTGTTATCAATGATAATATGGTTTTTATAGTTGTAACTAGCTCTGAGATTCGTGACATTTTATTGTCATTTGCTTGCATCGCAGGACCTTTAAATCTAGCTTTACCTGTCCAAGCCTCAAACATTTTTGACTGCTTGTCTATATCCTGTTCATCATAAGTCTGATAATTTATTGTGACACATTATATTTTCTTTCCATAGATGTATTTTTACAATATCCTGGATGTTGATTTACTTGCTCGCCTGGTGAACTGTCTCACTTCTCTCACACACAGCTTTAAACAAGGGGCACAAGACTGGCAGGTTGCTGGATTTTTAGCTCAAAATTTATTTTCTGATTTTTTTTTCCATGAACATAATAGGTAGGCTTTATTATTAAGGCTGCATGTTGTTTCTGACTAGCATACATTAGCAGAAATGGATGTGTCTCATCTTCAGTAAAAAGATAACAGACTTCCTTTATGGTCGCATATTGTAGTGTTGCTATCATTTTGCCTTGGACCATTAAAAAAAATATTGCCCTCCTGTATAATCTTTGCAAAGCTCAAAATGCCAATTAGCAAATTGGTAGGCATTGAGTTGGAAAACCTTTATTAGAGAAAAAGAGACAATACTTAAATTTCCATAAATGTATTTGGCTCTACAAATTTATTTTGATTTTCTCATAAATTCTTCTTTTTTTCCCCAGACTATAGAGGCAATCTTGTTTGTGTTTTCATCTATATCAGAAAGTGTTCCACCAGATGAAAAAATGTTTGTGCCCAAGCTATTCTCACAGCTTCAGGAAATCCCATTTGCAAACTCTCAACAGATTTCTACAGCTTTAAACATGATTGGTTAGTAAAAATGAGTGAGACAGCCTCCATCGTATGGCATAGTTATTAAAGACTTAATAGACCCCTGAAAATTCTAACTGCTTTTCATGGCTTTACAATATCTTGGCATCTTCATTATTTTATGAAAAACGATGCCCATTAAAATGCTAGAGATGTTTGTGTGTGAATGTTTTGCACATTACCAAATCAAGTAATGTAGTCAAAGTACTTTCCACTGGGCCACTCTGATATGACATTACCAACTCATATGCATTTCTCATTCAATCCGGAATCATTAAAAAGGAAAGTTGCTAAAGATAGTTGCTGTTACAGTATATTGACAAGATATTCCACTACCCACTGTCAACACGTATTCTACACTCAATGGGATGAGAAAAATATGAATTGGGAATTTTTTCCAAGGGGCTCATCAAGCCTTTGTTGATATGTGCCCTTGTTCTCTTCCTAGGATCATTTGCAGAGTGGATGCACTGGCACCCTGACACATTAAGTTGTGTCCTGCCCCTGGTGCTTCAAGGCATCTCCAACAGAGAGGTTGGTACTTCTGCTACAATAGCTCTGAAGGACCTCACCCGAGAGAACTTGGGCAACATCCAGCCATATGCCCACCAGATCCTCATTGCTTGTCAGGTGTGTATGTGTGTGTGCTCAGTTTGTAGTTTTAGATGTAATGTAATGTGGCCCTTTTGTGCGTTCTCCAAATCCAACAAATAGTTTCTTACTTGGGTCATGATAAGTGATTAAATTCTTTTACAGTAATGTTTTACTTTTCCAAAGCAATACTGCTCACTAGACATGCATGAGAAGAAGATAAAATCAGTTATACTTGTTCTCCAAACAGGGGCTTTTAAAACTGCTCAACATCACAAATATTAAGATTATCAATGGAAGGACGACAAAAAGACAGTAGACACAAAAGATCAACATTTTTAGCTGTACTTTTAGTTGCTCCCTTATGAAAAAAAAGAATTTTGGGTTTTGGATTTTCATTTAGACTGAATATTTAGCTTTGCATAGAAATGCATTTTGTTTAGAGTAGGTCCCTTTGGGATACTTAAAAAGGATTTTACACCCAGCATTTGTTGTTGCTTTAACAACCCTAGTAGTGCGCACCCTTTATATTAAAGTTTTGCCCTGTCGAAAGCCTGGATGCTGCTATGTCATTAAATGTATGGGCTGCGGTGCCATTATTATTAATGTTTGACTGGCGAGCCTGTTTGAAACGTCATTATCTTCGAAACATCCCATCTCATACACTCTTCAGACTTTATATCTTTTCTAAGAATATCTACCAATGAAAAGGTGACAATTTCTCCCTGTTTGAACTACTGGGAGGCGATCGAGAGCTCCTGGAGTGTGAAAAACAAATTGCAATTTAGGCAGGTTTGTCGGAACCATGTTACGAGATGGGTAGTTGATATTACTCATACTTTGGGAACCTGTTTCCTTCGCATGTGGTTGTTACATAGACCAAAGAGCAAATAACTAACCAGACAGCGGTGATTTTACCACATGGCTCTTCCCTTCCCTCTTACTTACCCCCATTTTGTCCCCAATACAGGTTCCTGACAAATACTTGGCATGACCACTGCCCCCTCCCCCCAGATTTCCTACAATCATGTGAACTGCATTTAGTAGTGGTGTTAGTTATAACTTAACGTGATTCGCCAAACCAACCTTGTTACATGTCAATCACATCACAGCCTCATGTTACTGTAAAGCCAAGCGAGAAATGGAGGAGTTTCTGAGGTGTAAAAAAAGACATGAATTGAGAGCGTGGTGTATGTATAGGATATCAAGCCTTTGCCTTTGTTGTTGGTGATTTTGATATGCTGTCACAGTGTCAGCTGTCACTATGTGTCCAATTGCAGGAAAGTATAGGTTGGAGTTCAGATTGTTCAACGAGTGTTTTACCTGATGTCTCACAAGTTGTATGAGACAATGATTATGGAAGCGCCTGATAAGCATCGAGGGCGGACCTTGCTACTTGATCTGATTCTCTCCTTTCTCCTCTATTGTGTCACCTACCACCCCACCCCACTCTTTGTGCTTAGTTATTAGATTACCCGTATTTAGTTGTACATGTATCTATAAAGTTACTTACATGTAGTTTCTTTGAACAAAAGGACCATGCACTGACTCTAGAGGCTTTAGCTTAGATGGAAGACTGACCTAGACTCAAAGGCTTGCTTGTTCTATACGAATTATAATCTTTTCCCGCTTAGTTCTCATCCTCGCCACCCCCTCCCTCTCACACACACTAAATTAATTACATATGTGTTTCACTTCCAGTGCAAATCCAAGCTTTCATCAAAGAATTGCTAAAAATTGTAAACTGAAACTATTGTTTCCGATCAACCTCTCTTTGAAAACTTATTTTTCTCGAAGCCTGTGTCTATAACTGGTTCTTTCATAAACTCTTAGACCATGAAACATATTTAATGAAGTTGTAATGTTTGAAAAAAATAAATGTAACTTGTACTTTGTTTTGGCAACAAAAGTCTATCTAGATGCTTTGTTGTGAACTAAAATATGCATACTAGAAACACAGGTAATCCGCACTACCACTTGCCAGAAGCTGACTGGCTGTGGCAAAGGTACAGGTTTCGGCCCTATCTGTGGGTAATAGCGTCAGCAGAATGAGGGTTAAATGTAGATCTGCTAGTGTAGGCAAAGAGTTGCCAATGTCTTCATGTTATTTCTTAAGACCTATTTTGTAGGTTTTAGGCAATATTTTATCAGTTGTGGTTTCACCTAGAAGAGCAGTCCTAATTTCAAGCTGGTATAGGGTGATGTTGTGCACTAGTTTCTGCCTCTCTTCCCACTGGCAGATATTTTTTTGTTTTGCTACTTCTAAGCCTATGCGTAGGAGAGTTTTCCAGCCAAGTTTTTCTCAGGATGAACTGATTTTAATCTTCTGTATCTTTTTACTGTTTTATAGAGTCTTCTTCTTTGTGAAATCTTGTAAAGAGATGCTGGCATGTATTTCGAATGCTGGAGTGATAGGTTGTAGTCCATGACTGCTATAAGTATTTCATGTAGGGTTGTCCAAGGGTATGTTTTTCCCCCACCCCGTGTCCAAAGTGTTAAGTCTTTTGCCAGCCTTTCTTTTTACATCTTCAAGATGCTGTGTTAGTGTTAGTTTCTTCTGATGTCAGGTTTCACTCCAAGATATAATGGGCTTTCTTTTTTCAGCTGTTCTCCATTTAAATTCAATTATGTCAAAGTCAAACACACAAAAAGATCTACACTTAGAACATTTTTATGCACCTAATGAAACTAGCAAAAGGAAAAAAATGTTAAAAGTTTATTTTTTTAGTTACTGGACATAAATATACAGATCTTTTGAGAATGAGTTTTATTTCCTTTTTTGAATATGAACCCGTATAGTAAAAAAAGTTGTATCAAATTTAACGATATGTGATTTATCTCATGCCTTTGAAATTGATTGTTTGTTTTCTGATTTTTTTTCTCCTTATTATCCAGGGTGCTTTTGAGGCAAATGCATTGAAGGTTAGTCAAATTCTATCATAATTTTGTAATAATTTTTTTTAAATAGGAGGAAACTGTAAATTCCAATAAAAGGTTTATGTTTCATTAACACTAAATATCTGAGGTTATTATATTTGTAAATTAAAAACTTTGTTCCGAAAATATTTACCTTTTTTCTCATTCAACTTGACAACCTTTTAAACTATGCATTCCTAGTGCAACCCTGAGGTCGCGTGACCTTACACTCTTTTACACCTTGTGCAACCCAGATGTCACTTTGGCTAGGCCCTAAGCTTAGACTTTTATAACTGACGCTATCGATAAATCTACTTAACCAGTTTCAGTCTTCAATCAATTTATAGTCCATCATCATTGTCCACAATGGCTGCGCCAATGGACAGCAAACTATCATGAAATCAACTGATCTTTTTAGCATGAAGTAATCTGTTTCTCAACTGTCCAGAACACACAAAACTAACAAATGTCAACATCTGAGATCAGAATTTAGCTGATTAGAATAATTCTGATGATGAAGAGAATTCAAATGCAAGTTATCGAGATAATTGATGGAATTAGAATCAGAAAGCAATGATACAATGGTGAAGATAAATCCAGTTCTAGACCAAGTGGGCATGGTCTTACTGAGAGTGGTGTTACTAATGTTTTATTTCCAAACATAGATTTAGGGATTCTTTTCATCTTTTCATGGAGATCTGAGAGTATGTAGCACACTTACATATACAAATCTGTGCAGTGATAGCCTGATAAGTATGTCCATGAGTGGGTATGAAAATGTTCATTTCAGCTCAGGAGCCCAGGTAAAGATGAGTTTAAGCCTCAGAAGGCAAGGTTCAAAGGGTTAAAATCCAGATAATTTTAAGTTTTTGAGGAGGTTTTCAATAAGTTGCTACATCATATCTTTTTCTCTGAAGCTTTCAATAAATTTTTTTTTCAAAATCTGTTTTACTTCTAAAACTGCCAATTCTTGACCAATTGTGATAAACAAAGATCATTATGATTATTTTTTATTGACATTTTACAAGGCGCATGAGGTTTATGAAATAGTCATCTCTTTGTCTTATATAGGTTAGAGAGATGTTCAAACCAATGATTCTCGGCACTACTGTTATCCCTGTCAAATGAACAGATCTGATTTTTCGGATCAAAAAGTTTAAATCCCTCCTTTGAATAGGTGGAGGCTGTTTTCATCTGTTATAACGGCTAAAGGGCTGAATAAATTGAAAATTATTTCTCCATTCATTTCTTAGAGGTATTCCACTCTTAATAATGTTTCTTTATGAGTACTTTGAATATACAAACTATAATCTTTTCTTTCCAAAAGCCAAGAGATTTGTTGCGGCTTATGTCTAGTGTGGGGCATGTGCTGTCTGTGATGTCTACCTCTGAAATAATGCAGTATCTCGACAAGATGATCACTCCACACATCAAACATCTGGAGGCCTTGGCTGCTTTAGAGGCAAGTTATTTCTGAAAACTTTCTGTCATTTCTTCTTCTTCTTCTTCTTCTTCTTCTTCTTCTTCTTCTTCTTCTTCTTCTTCTTCTTCTTCTTCTTCTTCTTCTTCTTCTTCTTCTTCTTCTTCTTCTTCTTCTTCTTCTTCTCCTCCTCCTCCTCCTCCTTCTTCTTTTTCGTCTTCTTCTTCTTCTTTCCTCCTCTTTATTGGTAGTAGTATTAATTTCATTATTATCTCCTTCCGCATCTCCTTCTTCTATAACATCATGAAAAGATTTTTTCTCTTCTGTTTTGGGAAAATACTAGGTGAATTTTTGTAATTTGTTTTTCTTGAAATCAAAAGCGTTTAGAAGCCAAAATCTGTTATGCAAAGTGGCCTGTCTTATCTTTTATATCTTTATACGTAGAATTATCAAATGAGTTTTTCTCTTCTTTTCTTTTCATAGCCATCTCCATCAATACGTGGAGATGTCCACACCACAGTAAATATCTTTGCCTGGCTGTTTGGCTCACTGGACACAGAGCTAGAATGTGGTGACGAAGAGCAGCAGCACCACAGCCAGATTAGACCACCACAGCAACATGATCCAGCGGAACCTAAACCTGTGAGGGCCCTCACTTTTTCTGGCCTCGTTGATTTTCTTTTTGGAACATACTTTTTGTGAGACCAGTCCCTATTCATCTGATGTGGCACAATTAGTTTTACTGATCTTAAATCTTGGCACATCTCCTAATTTGTTAGACACATGCAATTCTATACAGATCTATGAAGAACTACTTTAAAGAAGATATGTTGGTCTACATTTATTCTGTGAAATATATTAGTGCTTTTTTTTAGTTGTTGTCATCTGTGTGGATTATATTTTCTTGCTTTCTCTTATATTGGGCTTGTATTTTTTATACCAACCCTCTTTATTTCTTGATTGAACGAATTTTTCACTTTATATGAAGGAAATCTGTAGCGTGTTGCCTGTAATAAGAATGGAAAGCCTCTTTTTAACAGATTTATCACACATCTCCACAGTTCTATTGCATAGCTATGTATCTGTAGTTCTTATAGTGACACTTTGATCAGGGTTTTGTAATTCGCATTTGCTTGATTGCTCAATAGCATAAGGTGTATATGTGGATTGTAGAAATTCTGATTTCACACTTTTAACATGTGACATGTGCATAAAATATTGAAAAGATAAGCACACTCACTGGGGAATGTTTCGGATGTGGCAAACGAAGGCCTACCTTCTGTTTTTTACGTGTTTTAAAAAATAACTTTGGGGTTTTGCTTCTGAATAGAGTATTAAAAATTGTTTCTGTAGAAGCGTACTTGAAATTTACAATACAGAAAAAAAAATTAATTGAATCAATTGAAAGTTGATTTTTATGACTTTTTTTAAATGGTGTAAATCTGGAACTCCCAAAAATATCTAGGCATAGAGGCTAGATTTTTTTTCCAAAGAAATGGCCTGGCCCATCAGAAGATTCATTACTTAGACTTTCCTCATCAATCTCTAAGTTTAGCTTACGTTTGATCTTGTGTTTATGTATTGATCAAGAGACTCAAAGATGATTTTTCGTAACTATGTGTAGATCTAGATCTCTAGCTCAGAGAGAAACTAGATCTAAAGATGTGCGAGCTGGTTTATGGTGTCATCACAAAAACTGCTTTTTTTATTCATCAATGAAATACTCTCCAATGAAAAAAATATGTAGATAAAAAGCAACTTGTAAGTGTTGTAGAATGCCACACCCAAAAGTATGTTGCCTCATAGTAAGGAAAAACAGGGAAATGCCACAGCAGGTTCTCTTCAGTAGAGACACTACCCCATTTAACCTCCATTCTTGAAAGGTTCGGTAATGACAACCAGCTTGTGAAGTTTGTTAAGACACAGAGTTTTCATCTAATTTAATTCTTGGCAAAACATAAAACCTTAACCAAGCCAGCAATATCTGAGAAATGTTTGCTTATGAGGACAAATTGTTTTATGCTTTGAATAAAGCAAAATTAGTAAAAGTGATAATTTTTAATGTAAATTGTTTTGTTTTATAGACTGTTTTGTATGGCAATTTTTTTTTCTCAGATATCTGTGATACTTGAAAAGATTTCTCCTGCCATCCAAAAAATAGCCTATGTGTGGACATTTGACACAGATGTCATAGAGGTAAAGAATTTAACCAGCATTTTATGTAGTTAATTTGTGAAAAACATCTAAAACAAAATAAACTGTAATCATAATTATTCTCTTAGTGTATGACACTTAAAACTTATTTTTGTTTTTTTATATGCGTGGTTTGTTAAGGGACTTTGGGCTCTACTTCTTTCCTGATCTTTTCATCCCTGTCTAATGTCTTGCTATTTCAGCTTCCATATTTGTGCTGAAGGCATGAAATTTTCCAACCAGTCATTCAATCTAATCTGTTTCTGATTAACTTTACATTTTCTCGTTGTGTGTGTTTTTGACTGAAATATATTTTGCTTTACACTCAGCTGGTCCAATTTACTAATTTCAAAATGTTTCCTTATGTCCTATTTATTACTTCCTGTTTATTTTATTGTCATTCTTTTCCATTTAAAATTTTTAACAAAATCTCAAATTTTATTTGCTTTTTTTTTTTTCATATTCTGAAGTTTCTTTGTGAATTTTGGCTTTTCCTTCATTCTTTTTTTTATTTTTGTCATCAAGACTTGAGGTTTTACCTTTAATTTGAATTGTTGTTGATTCTAAACTTTTATTTTGTGACTTTTTCAGTCTTGGCCATTTAAAATCCACCATGGCCTGAACTTTCTTTCTTTTCAGGCTGTCTGTGATCTGTACAAGAAAGCATTGCAAAAACTGGATAATGAGTATGTGCCGCTATCAGCAGACTTAACTCAGCTAGTCATCAACATTTATCAAAGATGTCCCAGCACAGCAATCATTGATCTATGCAAACTGGTAAAGCTGATTTGACTTTTTTCATGATTTACATGTCAAAGCTATGCAAATGTTTTGGTTTTTGGATTTTCCTTACACAACTTATACATTAAGCTTGTATTATTCGTCTTTCTTCTTTATCCTATCAGATGCTGTTGACGTTTGGTCGCCAAGAAAATTTCATTCCACTTTCCAAAGCAATTATTGAGAATGTTTGCTCTAGGTCTTTGCAAATGTTCAATGCAGGTGATTTTTATTTGCTTTTTTACATCTACAGTTGACCAACTCTTAATTTAAGTATATCTATTTACAGGGATAGTTGGGTAATATAAGAGAGATGCACATCCTTCACTTAACATCATGTGTGATATGCATGGCAGTTGTACACTGAACTAAAAATTAAGGTTTGGATATATAGAGAAATCTTATGTACAGGTATGGACTGGGACATTGGTAAATTGAAAAAAAAAATGCATGGGGATCAGAGGAATATTTCAAAAATAATTTTTGTGAACAGAGTAGTTCAAAAGACATGAAAGCATGCATCCATATTTGCAAATTTCAGAGGAGAACATCACATTTTTGTGTATCAAAAGGTTTAGTTAATGATGTTGAAATGTATGCTCATTTAAATAGAATTAAATTTTATTATCAGGAGAATAATAATAGGCCCCTATATGTTAACATATTTTAAGTGTGCACAATTATTATGTTTCATTTTTACTCCTTCAGCAATCCGAAACTATACAGATGTAATAGAGGGATTCATGTGTTTCCTCGCTCAGGTAACAATTCACTATTGTTTGTTCTGACATTAATTTTTATGAGCTAGTGAGTGGAAACAAGTAGAGACTAGGCATTACTTTATTTGAATTTAGCATTTGCTCGTCAAAGAAATTATTTTACATGTGAAAAGACTTAGCATTGACCTCAAACTTCAAGCAGTAGATATGTCTGATTTGAACTGTTTCTTCCCTTTGTCTGATAGGAACTTAATAGTATTTAAAGTTGCAGATGTTGTTTGGATATGTTGCTGGCATGATTGCAGTTGTATTACCCTTGCTATACATGGAAGGTTGACTAAAGGTAACAAGCCCACAGTCTCATTTATATAGTTTAAGTGTAAAGATGGACCAAGCAATAGCTGAATGCTGTTTTTTTTAGCGCACTATTTGGAACATTTGTCTTCTTTTAATTTTTGTCAGGTTTTATGAAGTGCTTAACCAGTGCCTTCTTTGTTTCTGTCTCTCTTTCCGGAAAATGTTTTTTAAACATTGTCTTTGGTGTAACTCAAAGGCTTTTCACTGAGAAAAAGGAAAGAAAGAAAGAAATATGAGCCAATAAGGTCATGATTTTATCTGTGTGGCAAATCAATAGTAAGTTGTAGAGTAAGGGCATAATCCACATTGATTGCTTCTTCCAGAGTAAATGTTTTAAAACGTTAGCAGTAAAAATGGGAGGCTCCTCGCTGACACTAAATCATATTCACTAAAAGTGAGTAAATTGAGAGATTGTGATAATGTTTCTTGGACATAGAGGAACAGTTTTAGGGCATTCATTTTATGCTTTCTTGAAATTTTTAATGCGTCCACAGCAGTCATTTTTTACCCAGTATGTTTTCAACTGATGCAGTTATAAGAACTCGACAAATAATTTGCAGTGTAACTGGGGAATAACAACATATCTTGATCTTTTCATAAAGTATCTTTATAGGTAGGGTTGCCATTATTCTCGCAAAAAGGAATAAAGAAGAATTTATTGTGATGGATGAGATTAGTGGTTTTCGAAAATCTTTGCTGTGAATGAGATGCATAGGTCTTGCGTACCAATTGCAGCTCGCTGGACCATATGCTCTGGTGATGCTGAGACTAGGCTTAGGTTACTCTTAACGGGAGGGAATTTTGTGGAGAAAAAACACAAAAGCTCGTAGAGCTTATTCGTTTGTACCATAGCAATGCAGGCTAAAAAAATGCTCGAGATTTGTTTCCTATGAAAAATTTTGGTGCTTTCTTACCTTTGTACCTTCAGATCTAGTCGATGTTATTACAGGGGGAAGCAGTATATATACTCATTATTACAGAAATAAGTTGAATAACTTAAATAAAAGAAAAAAACGGGGATTTTCAGATCTGTCGTCATTATTCGAGGTGTTGTTAAATATGGGTTCCACTGTAGTTAAATTTTTTTTCTCTTTTGCTCTTGAATGAAATTTTTTTATATTTCATAACATTTCCTTTAAAATTTTCATTTTGACTAGAATGTTATACTCTCTTTGTCTTTCAGGTGATGAAAAAAGTAAAGAAAATCCTTGTCAGCTGTAATTGTGATCTTGTCTCTATTTTCCAAGCCGGTAGGTGCTTTTATAGCATTTTTGTTGTCAGTTTTACATCAATCTTTCTTTTTGGCTAAATTTTTACTATTTAATAGTATGAAATTTAACAGTTTTTATTCCTATTTTGATTTTTTGTACAAAGATTGTACAAATGTTATAGAGAAACAAGCTCATTTATTTATATCCAGTCAAAACTCAATAATTGTAAGCTGTCCTTTTAAACTTTTTCAAAACAATAATGTAAAACATATATCACATTCCTTTATGATTTAATTTTGTATGATTTATTTGCTCTGACAGCTGTCTTAAGTATGGCCCTTCCAGAACATGCAACAGTGAAGGCATCATGCAGTTTCCTTGTGAGTTTTTTATTTTTTTTTTGGGGGGGTGGATGTGACTGTGAAGCAAACTCTGTTTGTAATGGCTTCAGAAAACTAGGTCTTGCATTTTTTTTTTTTTTCCTTTTGATTGGACCAGATTATATTTTCTTTTCTTTAAACTTTTTCTCAATCTTTTTTTTTTATTTCTTTTGTGACAGAAACATTTTATATTCTATATGTTTGTGATTTGCTGTTTGAATTCCGGACATTCTGAGGAGCTTTTGTCATTGATTTGCCACGAACTTTGAAAATACTAAAGATGTGTATCTTTCAATGGCTGCAAATCCTGTGGTTGGTCACAATAAAGATACCACTTGGCAATAAAGTTGTGCTTTTTTTTCTTTTTATTACATCTATCTTGGTATAAAAGTAAGGATTGAATTATTATGTGTGTTTAGCAAGTGAAAGCAAAGCTTTAATGGATTATTTTGTTTCTAAATTGAAATACTCCTCACAGATTGAATTCCTCAATGCTGCTCCTGAGAATGAAGTTATTAAAAATATTGTCATCACACATGGTCACATTTTAGTGGATCGCATCTTACGGGTAATGCCAAGTTTATTATATTTTTTCTTGATAATATGAAATTCTTTTGAAGTTTGATTTTTTTTTTTTCATAGGTTTGATTTCTATTGGCGAAATTTATATTTATATTATTTAAGCCAAAAAAAAAAAAAAGCTTCGCCAAGTTTACATGTCAACTCTATCATAAATTGACAAATGCAAAGCATCCATTATATGTCACTGCCTTTTTCTTTTACAATACAATATATTGCAGCAGTAGCAGAATCTTAATCATGATCGTCATCTTCACAGTTTTTATCTTTTTACATTTTCATTGTTGCTGCTGCTTCTACGACTACTGCTACTCCTTTTAAGAACTACTTCTGCTACAATTATTATCACTCGGATTAATATTAGTAATATCGTAAGTGTTAGTAATAGTATTTTTAATTGATATAAAAACCAGTGTTAGTATTAGAGATGTCATAATTTCATTATTTTGACATTAAAAAAAAAACTTTGCAAAGCCTGTTTATTTGCTTGTATATTTAGCGCTGTATATTAAAAATCTTTGTAAACTAAAAAGATGCCTTATATCAAAATGTCTCAGATATTTCATTGATAACTCTTCATTGTGAGTGCACTGAAACAATGAAAGAAGTTTTTTTTTTAATCCAGTGGACCACAATCCAAATTTGTGAGGGTTGCATTCATTTTTAAATGAGGCTAATTTATAGTGGAAGAAATGGTTAGGGGATGGTAAATTGTGTTGTTTAACCCATCTGTTTTGGTTTGAAAGTGTTTTACCATGCTGCTTTGTTTTGATGAACATTTCTTGTTTTTACTTTTTTGTTTTTGTTTTTTTTTTCTTGTTTTAATCAACTCTATAATTGTTCCACAACCTGTGATGCTGATAAACTACTGCATTTTTCCAGGCAATTGGAGGTGAATCCCAACGAGGTATCATTGACTACATTGCAGATGTTGTTATGTCTCTAAACAAAAACTTTGTGAGTCAGTTATCCGCATGGCTGAAGTTAATGGTGGATAATGAGGGTTATCCATCTCCTCGAGCCTCAAAACAAGATAAAGAAAATTTCGTGAAAAATCTACTGAGGTTAGTCATGATATTTTTCATGGGGGATATTTTATGGATGTTTTAGCACAAATGCAACTTATTTTGTAACCTACTGTTTTCTCTTTTTATTATTTTTTTTGGACTGTCTTTCCAGTAAAGCATGTAGATTTCAGCACCAATTGTATTGAACTCCCCCAGGTGTGCAAATGATGATTCATGGAAGAAGCTACAAATTGAGGTGTTAATATCAGAATTTAGCATAATAAAACATTTTTAAAAATTGCCAAATTTGCCCAAAAAAAATGGCCAATAATTGCATAGGACTTTGATACATGTCTTTGTTTTTGCAAACTTTTTAAATTATGTGATAACTTGATATGAATATTTTCATAACTGGAGGAGAGTTCTACAATTTTCATTTGTATTTTTCATCAGAGACAGGATGAACAAGAAAAGAACAAGAGAAGTTGTAAAGGAATTCACTCTTTTGTGTCGAGGTCTGCTAGGCACAGAGTATGCAGAGTCAGTTGCAGCATTCTTGTGATAGCAGCTTTAGTCTCCTGGTTGTTAACTCTTTCATTGTTGTCAAGTGTTAATGTCAGTCATACAGTTCAGTGTTTGTTCAACCAAACATATCACTAAGGAAAAAAAATTGTTATTTTTTTATTTGCTCTCTAGTCTCTTTTCAAACATTTTGAGCTTTTGTAGTTATGGAAAAAAAAAACTTTTATTTATGTCTTGAAAACTTTAATCAGACTTACTGGAGATTTGACTTTCTGTCTCTGAAAGTGAATAAAAAAAATCAATGAAGAGTGCTTCCAAATTTTTGTTGTGCGATTTTCATTGCTTTTTAGCCTAGAAAGCCTTTCTTTGTGAGAAAGTGTGTTTTCTGTTATTGTTATGAAAAACAGTTAATTTAAATGTACCACATTTGATTCTTTACATTCATTTACAGGAGGTCACATTTTAGATAAAAGATTTATAATAATTCTAATACGTATTATGAGAATTTTTTTTAAGTTCTAATTAAACGTAAGGTACATGTATTTCGTACGGCAGTTTGGGTTTATATAGTTTATAAATTTGCCCCATATTAGGAAAATTGAATTAGATTATAGCCAGAACTTAAAAATCAGAATTGCGTTTTAACATAGATTATAATGGAATAAGCAGTAATAAATATTTGTTTTTCAGTACTGCTACTCATATTTCTAGATATATATCATAATCTTGAACACAAATAAACAAGAGTTTAAATTGATTGAAGGTAAAAAATTTTTACTAGAAATTTCAAAAATATTAAGACACATTGAGATAAATTTTATTGAAACATCTTGGTTAAAAAAAAAATATTTTTTATCATAGCCCTCTGGTGAATTTAAGAAATTGTTAAAAGTAAACAATTCAATTAAATTGATAGAAAGTGCATTTTAAAAATGGTATCCAAAAGTTTTGAACAAAAACTGCTTATAACCAAATTATAAGCAGTTTGTTTATTTATCTTATCATGGTATTTTCACTCATTCCATCTAGAAAGAAAAAAATGCGTGAACACTCTGTGTCTTTAATTAAGTAGAAAAATAAATGCTTTTATTTATACACAAATGTTACTCTTTATTGATGCATTTCCTTTGGGTTCCAAATTCATCAATGTTTGTAATTGACTTTTTTTTTTCATTTTTGTACTTAAGATAGTTACATATGTTGATTTAGTTAAAGTAGTTTTGCCATGGTTTTGACTACCTGAATTTGTTGTTTAAATTGGTTTCTTTGATTTTTGTAGCTGATTTTTTTTTTTTAATTTCAGTTTGTGTGTGCAGATCATTCCCACTTTTAGTCTAAATCTTACTAGAAACTGAAGAAGATAAAAGATTGTCAAGTGTTTCCATTCTATTGTTGTAGTGTTTGATGGCTTGTTTACTATGCCTTGTATTTTTGTGATGCAAATTTAAAAGTATAGCAATTGCAGAAAATTACGGCCCTATCGAGGGATGGGTTCTATTTTTGATATTACGACCATTGTGCTTAATA
The DNA here is from genome assembly GCA_033675545.1 of Elysia crispata. Lineage (NCBI taxonomy): Eukaryota > Metazoa > Mollusca > Gastropoda > Plakobranchidae > Elysia > Elysia crispata. The sequence continues at coordinate 729,620 of JAWDGP010006763.1, read as the reverse complement.
TGTCTTGAGTATGGTGCTGTGTGTTTTCTACGTCGAGTATTATATTTTGGGTTTTTTTTATGGATGCATTTGAAACATTTGGGTGCTACTACTGATCTCTGCAAAGCCAAAAGAAAGGAAATGCTTCTATTCTGGCTATATGCTTCTAAATACACAAAACTGTAAATATGGTGTAAGATAAACTGTGTTGGAATCTGGGGAATGCATGGAGTCCTTATGTGTACAAATTTACCAAGACAAAACTCCTGAACAAATCTTTTTATTGCATTTTTCTCTGAGAGAAATGTTGAGCTGCAATCCGTTCACTGTGAGTGATTGGGAATAAAAACAAAATTTGGGATATATAGAGTGACTGAAATTTCTTGAAAAAGAGTTGTAAAAATTGGAGAAAAATAACTCGTTTTTACTTTGAAACACTGCAGTTGAATGTTATTTGTTATTCTGAAGCTTTATGATTTATCATTTTGCAAGCTTTGTGTTTATTGAATGAATAAAGTACCAAATGTATGTTTGAAAGAGTAATTTAGTGGTTATGGTTATTTGTGCCATGCTTTTTAATTAACAGTGAATTAGAAGACCATAAGAAAAGTTGTTTCTTTTGTTCTGAATGACCTTTTCTTTCTTTATAAGCTTTTTTTTTTTAAGGAATCTTTATTTTTTTACAAGTCATTCAAAGATATCTTCTCAGCCACTATGCAATTATTTAATACTTTAGACCTGTTTTTCATTAAAGCTTGTTTATAAAAATTGTCATTTGATTTTCACCAGTTGAAAGCAGCAAGGCCGTGATTTATAAGAATACTTTGAAATCTTGTTTTGAGGGCATACAAATTACATGCTCCCATATATGGGCAATTTCTTTTTTGTTGTTTGAAAAAGCACATAAAGTTTGATAATATTTATGTCCAGTGAGGACAAATAGTTTTGTAAACATGCCTTGCAACAGCCTGATGAATGTTCTCACAAGTTAAATTTTTTTTTTTTCATTTATTTTACAATTGCAGGATACTTACCATTGGCCTTTTTATGTCTTTCCAGTTGTTTTTTTTTTTGGTAAATCAGAATATTGTTATATAAGTGTTATCTGATGTGACTCTGATTGTGCAAGGTCTTATAATTGCAACTTCATTCATAGAGAAGCATGAATCAGCATAACTATCAGCAAGTTTTGGCCCCTTCTTATTGGTTTTTCTTGGTTTCAGACCTTTTCATTTCTCTAAATTCAAACTTCTAGTTCAAAAAGTAAAAGATAAATTTATTGAGCCAAAAAGCTATGAATGGAAACCTTTTTTTAGGATGAAAGGTAATATTCACATTTCATTTCCTCTTTTATAAATTTATGAAAGTGAATTCTAACATACTTTAAATTATTTTTATGGTAATTAGTTCATGGATAATTTGTGAATGTATGTGTTTCAATCTATTAAAATTGTATTCTCGGCAGAAGGCTAATTCTTTACATTTTTCAGTAGAAAAGTAGGGAGAACTCAAATAGTGCTGGGTCTTATGGAGAAAAGCAATTGTTAGCTAAAAGAGGCTTATATTTCAATATATTTTACTGGTATATTTTTTTCAGTTTATATCAATTAATATCAAGTTAAATCAATTTTATTCAAGCCTAACTTAACCATATTTTTTGCATGACAATGATTTAAAAATTGTTATTAATGGAGGTATCCTGATATAATACCCTCAAATCTCCATTTAAGAAAAAACTTGAGACAAATATTTTTGAAACCACTAATGGGAAGTGAAGGAAAAGAGAGACATTAGTCTTTACTGAAATTGTAATAAAATGTTATCACTGGATTTTCTTTTCATAAGATCCTTAGTGATTTTGTAGTACATAAAAACAAGTATCTTAGCAATCAATAATTATAGTTTGTGGTATAGTAAGAGTAGCTTTAAAAAATATGAGATTTAATTGGCTGTTTGGAAAGATTAAGGTTTCCTGTCTGTATCTTAAGTCAAGACTATGTCAAAACTGAACAGGCTGGCCAAATCTTTGTTGATTTAATTGACAATAAAACTTGTAGATACTTTTTTATTTGTTATTTTGTTCAAGTTCAGGCAGACAGAATGTGCTAGGAATGTAGGTCTTAATCTCCCAAAATTAAGTTTCAGTAAACTGGAGGTCAGATCAGAATTCTTATCGCCTCTTTCCTTTTTCTCCCTCCCTTTACCTCGTCAATATTTAGAGTAATTGAATCATGATTTAAAGACAAAATGGTTTCTGAGATTGGTTTTGACAGTCAAGAAGCTATAAAATTTAAACCAATCCGAATTTATCTTGCGCACAATGTGCTTACTTTCAAGTGTCTGTTGAAACTGCAGGAGCAAAATCTCTTGAAAATATACTACAATCCTGTTTTTAATTCTTGTGCAACATAGCTGATACATCATTTTGTTATCTTCATCAAGTATGAGATGTCATATAGTCGTGATATTACTCTTAGTAAGTACTGGTAGTACTCAGTGGACCAAGCAATAGTTTTAGTTGCAAATTTGATGACAAGGAGTAGGAAACCACGGGTGTATGAGATTGTGCAAATTGACATTTTTGTATCAACTAACAAGGAAAGGTTATTGAGTCAATTTGAGGAGCAAAAAGAATTTTTTTTTTTTAAGTAAAAAGATGGCTATGTAGTTTTTTCCCATGTAACACAGTCTCAAAGCGTACATTTTTCTTCTGACAAGCCTTTTCGTACCAAATCAAATTCAAGTACAATGTGTGTCAGTTTTATAATATTCTAGATTTTACACCACTATCTTTCGTTCAAGTGTTTCATACACTGGTTATAAATTCATAAGAAGGGCACCCCTGTCACATCTAGGAGAGTGGAGAAAAATGGAACAAAAACAATCTTTAATTGGGTTCAAACTAACTACCATAATTTGAGGCATTAAGCAATTTCCATGCTGCCTCAGGCAATAACATCACAAACATGTTGGAATCTATGCATTTATAACATGAACCGTAACATAGATCTCAAAATAATTATAAGGTCCAAACAGGAAGTGTACAGGTTCCAAATAGCTTGCGCTTAACAAATAGGTGATCATGTTAGTAAAGTTAGCCAGGAAGTTTTGCAGATTTTCCTTCAACACTAATTCTCTTGTATAATTGTTATCTTTATTGTGGTGAAAATGTATATTTTATAACAAAGAATCTCGTTGCTTTTCATGTTATTACCATCAAAGCTTGTTTGTTTTGAATGCATTATAGCATACAAGTTGTCTTTGTAGGAGTTACTTTATTTAGACCATAAGTTTATGTGGCATTAGTGGATGGTAGAAATAAGTATGTGTTTCGTTATTTTGTGTGTGTGTGGGGTGGGGGGGAGGGGGGTATTTTGTTTTTATTCAGTCAGATAAGAGAATATTTGGTTTTCCTCATTTCAATATTATAAAACCAAGTGTCTACCACTAGAACACAAACATTTATGAATACCCAATATTCCTTACAAATAACTTCATTGAACCCTTTACTACAGAGACATACTGATCTTGAAGGAAATTCTAATTAGATTGGACAATAATTTTCCAGGAGTCTTTAAAGTATAGACTGTAAAATTTGGTTTCCATCTCTAGTCTTGATTTTTTTTTCCAATTCAACTGTGTGATATTATTTGAGATATTGAAATGGCAAGCTGTGTCTATTTTCGTATCACATTTTAGTCTGGATGAAAGTTAATTAAGTTTTCATGTTAATTCATTATGGACATGCAGAGAGGCAGGGAAGAAAATCAGATGGTATATATGCATAGACAATTATCTATTGATGTCTATAAAAAAAAATTGTTTGAATTGCAAGCAATATTTGAATATAACCGTCCTGAAAGCTTCAAAACATGCAATTATTTTTATTTATCTCTTGTTTTATGCCTTGTAATGAATATTTGATTTACTTAAGTCTTATTTATTTGCAGTACTTTATGTGTGCACATGAGTATGACTCTGAATGTAAAAAGAGGTCTCAAAATATTGTGTTCAGCGTTTTAGTGTTGTGTTCATCTGTGTAGTTTCTGCTTTAAACTTTTTGACAAAGTTTCTTTAGTATTTTTGTCCACTTTTTGTATGGCTTGATCCATTAAAAATTCTGAAAAAATTAGTTCATTGAGTTTACCTTTTTTTTGTTTTTTTAGTCTTTTTTCCATTGTCTGTGTATTGAGAAAGCAATGTCAGTTACAGTTTGAGATTGAACCACACCTAAGACACCAGATACAGTCTGGAGAATCTACAAAATGAGGTGATTTCAAAGGTTTCTTGCTACTTATACTGTATTTAGGTAGGTTGGACTGCAACGCTGTTACATCAGTTCATCCTGGAAAGGACTGGGTTGGAAGATGAAGATAATTGGATTAGATGTGAATTTTCCAGGAACAATGAGGATCACCACATTATAAGAGCTCTTTCAAGTCCTCCCACTTGTATCGATCTCTCTCCCTCCCCTTCATGTCACCTGCTTTCTACTCTTAGAGATATTTGCTTTATTATCATTTCTGCTTTCTTGTTTTTAGTCCCCTAATGAAGAAATTCCCATACTCCCCTGCTGCCTTTTAAACCCCTCTTGGTCTGCTTTACTAAACCCCTCTTGCCCTTTCATATTTATTCCCCTATTTCATTGCCTTGTTCCATACACAAAATATCTGCCAAGCCCAAATCGAATTTAAAAAAAAAGCCCAAATCGAATTTAAAAAAAAAACGGCTTTTAAATAAACAAGTGAGAGAAACGATTTTCAGCCGAACGTCACTGAAGGCTTTAAAGTTTATGATTTCCAGCGGATTGGAGATTCTAGGATGTTGAATAATATGGTGGACTCTCTCTCTCTCTCTCTCTCTCTCTCTCTCTCTCTCTCTCTCTCTCTCTCTCTCTCTCTCTCTCTCTCTCTCTCTCTCTCTCTCTCTCTCTCTCTCTCTCTCTCTCTCTTTCCCCAGCTTTTTTTTTTTTTTGGTTTGCTATTTCTAACGCACGCAAGCGTTTCGAAAATTTTGTGTCGAACATGGATCTTTAAAATGTTTTGAAGTCATCTATGACCCATGGACTCTTCAACCAATGCCTGCATACGTATGCCCCACAATCTGGCTTTCATAAGGAAACAGGTTCAGGGAGAAACAATCTAAATTTCCTGTAGCCTCCTCATATTCGATTCAAGGTTTGTTAATTTCAAGATTTCTTCCCATTCTGAATGGAGCAACTAGGGCCTACCTCAACTGAAAAATGCTGATATTTTTGTCTAGTTATTTGTAGTGTGAATGAATTTATCATGACTGTGTAGAAACATCGTTCCAAAATAATTTTCATTGGTATACTGAACCCTTTTCCCGAAAAAAAAAAACCTTTTTTAAAAAAGATTCATTATCCATTCGAGTCGACTTGCCTCCTGTTAGCTCTCTCAAGCTGTAAAACTGAACTGGGTACATAAAAATCCTGAAAGCATGCGATTGCGTAGATGACTCGTGATTGTTTTGAGAGCAGAACTTTAGTGTGAATGGTGGTGTTTTCAGTTTAACATTTTCTTTAGCTTTCATGAAATGGTTGTGATATCGATAACATTGAATATTTGATAGGCTTGAGCTTCATTTATGTTATTGGGCACTGCTACAAGCACAGTTATGTTAGCTCTAATTACCGAGCACTCTTAGCCAGTGCAGCTTTAACTTCTTAATAATTTTCTGCTTAGGGACACAGGACTTCTATGTGTGGAATAAATTAGTGGACTTTTACAGACTGGAGAATTGATTGCGTCATTTGGAAGGTTTGTCTGTGCCCGTAAAACGTAGTCTCGGCAAAGATGTTCTAGTGACAGCTATCATTAGAACATCTTTAGTCTCGGAATTAGCGAATTGATGCATAGCACCATCTGCGACATCCGCAGTTTCAAATTGTGCATTAAGTACATCTTCTTTTATCTCGGTGGATGAGGACTGGTGCTTGACCCTGCCGCCTTGTCCTACGTACGTTCAGACAACAGAGTACTGCCCAGACCTGTCATTTCGGCCGCAAATGATCTTCTTAATACAGTAACTGAACTACCCGAGAGTATCATTCTGTTTCGAAATGGTTTCTTGCCTATCTGCTCATCCTGTAAATTATAGTAGCCTGTGCTACTCACCGCTCCCAATTCCAATATTCTTGTTTGGTACATTTTCTGTGAGATCAACTGAAAGCTCTTTTTTTTATATGAATGAATCCAGTGACTTTAAAAAAAATCGCGTGTGGAGGATTTTATTTATAGTAAATTGGAATTAGCCTAAAAGACGGATTAACATTACTTTCATCAGCTTGCTTATTGCATAGGCCTACTTGGTCTTTTATTTTTTTTTTTTTTCAGTTTTTCAGTTGATAGCCGCTATTTCAATGAATCTAAAATCTGTAAATCCCCCCTGTTGAAGTTTAGATTCTAATCATTACAAACTAGGGCGAATGGCTTGTACAACGAATCAAAAGAAACCGGAAAGAGGAAATAGAAAGGAAAACAATACAAATCATTATTTTGTCAGAGACGACAGGTAGACTCAAAACAGTGGAAATGTTACGATGAAACTGTGCTCAAACATGCAACTTTAGTTCTGCACAGTCCTAGTTGATATAATCTAAATCTGCTGTAAACGCTTTTAGTTGTGAAATAAGCAATATGGCCTACCAGCGGGACTCTGCACTTTTCTTTCCACCCTTGCCTCGAAGTTACAAGAAACACATCGTATTCCAGATTATAGGTGCCGCGGTGGTGATATTTGTATGGTATAATTTGAATGGCGGTAAGTGCTACTTGTATAGCTGCTCATTTCATTAATTAATTATACAACAAGGTATTGATATAACCTAAATATAATCTTATGTTTTAGCTTCTAATCTAGAGATATTAAGGTATTATTGCAAGTCACCCTAAGCTTTAAAATTGCTTCTTTCTTTTTTTTTGCTCTAAAATCCCATCAAACTACAAGTTTTGATTTCGTCGGGAAATATTCAATTGTGAAGCCCGATGTGGGGTGGGCCAATATTTGCAATTTTACCGAGGATAGTCCATGTGGCAGCATTTATAGTTTTATAAGGCTAAATGAATCAAGATTTTGGATTTAACTTTAAGCAAATCATCTAGTTTTCTAACTCTAGATATAACTAAATCTAGACCTGGTACAGCAAAAATATACCCATCTTAGAGTTGAACTGTTATCCTTGTATTAAAGTTGGATGTCTTGGCTATTGCAGGAGTTGTGGGAATTAGGCCTATTTTTTGTCCATTGCTTGCCAAGATCCAAAACCAACTCATTACTCACAGGATTTGCAGCTTCCTTACTTCTTATCATTCATCGTAGTCTTCATCACTCTATGCAAGACAAAGTCCAGATCATGTAATCTTTCACACTCGTAGTTCCCCATCACTAGATATTGATACCTCTTACCTTCCCCTTGCCAATAGCACATTTACAACAAACAAATTTGTGAAGGGTGGTAGTCTGAATGGTTTAAATAGATTTTCAACTATCAAAATGTTAAAGATATTATCTTCATTCTAACTCCAAGGACATAAATCTAGTAAATCAAAAGAAAACAACACTTGTTATCTATATAGTGCACTTCTGTGGAATGTATTTAAAAAAAAGTCAAATAAACATTTCTGGGTCTAATCTAGATATAAAATTCAAGACCCAATCTAGATGAGAGTCACAATGTAATTTATTGGTGTAGTGTCAACAGTGTGAAATAATCTACATCGTTAGAAAAATACACAAGATAAAAATAACCCATATGTTTAGGATAACGACAACATACTAAATGAACAAATCAGAAATGTCTTTATACATGTATATATAGCTCTGCCAGACAAAATAAAATAGATAAGGCAAAACTGGAAATGAAGCGGTACATATGACAACTTACAGAGAGACATTTCTACACATGCACAGCATCACTCAAATTAATGAGATACACTGCCTAGATTTCATGAAAAATATCAACCTTGGATTGGCATTTCATGGAGAACAAGTTGGGGAATTGTTGCATTCAACTATAGCAAAGATAGAGAGAAACTTAGAAAATATCTTCATGTGCCTTAAAAACTGCGCCAGAACTCACAAGACTATAGCCTCTGCCAAAAAAGAGGGGGCAAAAATGATTACATTATACTTCAAGAATCCACATTGTAAATATGTGAATACAGTAATAAAAATCCATTCAAAATTTATGAGCAAGTATAGTAGAATGAAAACACCATGACAAACTATTCATCTTGTTTTATCCTGCTCGTCTAACTTGTTACAATCCCTGTAACTTGTAAGTGGTATAAATTGCCAATATCAAGCAATTCTGCACCAACAACACGCCTGCTATCAAGAAACAAAAAACACTCCAGTCCAGTTACCCCTCTGTATCCCATTCCCAGTAGCTGTCAGCTCTCTAGATAACCAAGTGTATAGGTTTCGCAGCCGAACAGCCCCTGTTTATTCGTGGGTAATTTTTATGGCATCCGCTTCTTCAGATACTGTTCTCTCAATGTACAGAGTTTTCTGCTGCCATGACAGTGCTAGAGAAGTTACAATCATTTAAAAACAGCTCAAAATTTTCAGAAAATTTTATACAAATAGCCATTTGATGTAAGACTATTGCTATTAAGTGTAGAGACTTATTTGAACATGATTGGTGTCATTGTAATCTTTAAAATCTCTTCAATTATAGCTTTTTCTTTTGAACTTTGTTTCCTCAAATGAATATTTTGAGGCTTTTAATTATGGTTAAATCCGAAAATAAATCATTCAAAATCAGCTGCCAGCAGTATCAGTCATGACCAAAATTTGACCTCATGAGCGTTGTTAGCGGATTTTTGCCGGGCGTAACAACAGGTAACTAAAGATCAAGTAGTTTGTTGCCGTGTCCTTTTACTCACAATCTGACCACTTTAAATCTGTTGCAAATAAATGCATTCTTTAAATAGAGATTTACTTTAAACTGAAGTTTTATTGAAAATCATAATATTAAAACCAATGAAATCTTTTAATAAATCTTCCTGGGCTCCTGCATAATGATTTTGTAAATAATGAATTTTTTAAATGTGTATTTTTTGTTATTATCAGATTCTAAACAGTGGACCAGATCTTGACTCATATTTAATTTTAAACTCTCATATGAAGCACCAAGAGTAAAATTTTTGTTACTTGTACCTAGAATTTTCTGAATCTACTTTGTTTTTAAACCTTTTTTCCATTTTCTTTCAAAATAAACATCATCAATCCTTTGCAAATTACAACCAACATACAATCATGCTTAGTAATATGCAAATAAAATGAAGCTTTTGCTACAAATCCTAGAGTCTTCTAAGGATAGCTCACAAAATATGAATCAAAGCCTGATTTAGAAACATTCTGCTATGATAAAATCACAGTTGCATGAAGCAAGCTGGTTGATAGACGGGCATATTATAGATGTACCAAAAAGAAAAAAAAAAAACAATAGTTTTTGTAGGTCTACATGAAGGTTTAATTTCATTATTTCTCCAAAAAAGCAATGATTTCCATGGCCAATCTAGTGAAAGAACGCACTTTGCTATGGGTTAAAGGAGTGAATCTACATTCTGCATTGGATGATTGCTCTCTGATGAATGTGAATCCATTTTTAAAGCTAAATGAACTTTCGTTACAAATAGTAGAGGCTATATTGGATTTTATTATTTTTTGTTTGTTTGGCACAGTTTAGATTTTGTACTCATACCAGTAATATACAGAAATTAGGGATATAAAAATAAAGTGATTAATATCATTTCAAATGCTTAATAATTTAAGCCTTCATTGTCTGTAGTGAAGTATCGCAATGAGATTAATGAATCAAGACTTTTTCTATTTGTTCTTGCTTTAGTAGTGGCTGTATCCTTTAGGTCCTCTTACAACATGGATAATTCCAAAGCAAGTGAGATTGAACGTGACAAAGTTTTGTTTTTTAGCTCTTTTAACCTTTACAGCCATTTTGGTTGCTATAAACCAAAATCTTTTTTTTTTTAATCTCCTAATTCCTATTGCTTTAGTATCTTGATTTGGGAAATAAACTTTTTATTTTCGGTGTTATTCGTCCACTGACCAAAAATTGGGAAAAAAGGTTACTAATAATGAGCAGGAAATTGAATATTGTGGTACAGTTAAATACATTTTTCTAAAATGCTGTCAAGATCCCTTTTTTCTTCTCATTCATGTCCATGATACAGAAAAAAATGGGATTAAACAACACTGGATAAAAGTAGCTCAAATAGTATTTTTTCATGGCCAAAATGAGCACCTTCTGCGCAAAGCTCTCTTTTCGTGGGGTATCAAAGTAAAAAATTAAATCTCTTTACTTCAGTTTCATATTTTACTCAAAATTTTAATGCAATTCAATACCAAATACGACTTAAGCATTTGATTTTGTTCTTTACATTGCAACAGGCTTCTATCAATGAACAACAGTGAAATACTAAAATAGAGAGCAAATTTGAGATTACACCAAATGTCACTATCATGCATTGAAACTTATTTCCTTTCCCTAATATTCTCTCTTCTCCCAAAGACCCATAGCATATCTTTCACTTTTTTTTTGTTTTATAAATGACAATGTTAAATCTTTTCCTCCAGGCTCCATTTTCGTTTTCTTTCCCCTCAAGAAGAATTAGCTGTCTAAACTAAAACATGGTGCCTTCTGATTCAAAAGATTGCTTTGAAAAAAATCTCTTTTATATAAGTCTTAAATGTTTGAGTGTGTTGATAATAACAAAATGTTTTTTTTTGTTGTTGTAAATTTATACATAAGGCTAAATGAATGAATCTTGCCTCATGCAGTCATGATCTTAAAATGTACTTCTATCATGGGCTGGCACGATTGGGCAACATATAGAATCTTTTGTAGGATAATTTCAAGGGATTAGGTTTTCATTTATATCTATCAGTTATAAAGAAACATAGTAGTGCTTAAATAAAACCAGTTTTCCTTCTCTTGGAAACAAAAGACAGAAGAGATTTCGTCTCGATTCTTGCACTCAATGACATGCAAAGACCTCATCAAACCCATGGTAAGAAATTAAAGGATCTAAACAAATGCAATCCATACTTTAAAGGGCTCAACCATCTCTTCTACTCAGGTTTTCTTCCAAAGTTCCTTGTGCCAAGAATGCCATATTTCAACTTTGGACCAGAGATCGGATGCCTAGTCTTCTTTAATGTCGACAATGATGCAAGCAAAATACAATGGGCCAGAGCTGCCAATGATAAAAAATCTGTCACAGATGCAATATCTAGTAGGTTTTAAATTTATTTAATATACTTTTTGTTCAAAATCAATTTTTATCCTTTGATTACCTCCAATATTAGATTTTGGATTTAAATCTCAAAATGTAAACTTTCCTATTAAGTATTATTTTACAATTTTACATGTAGCTTCACATCATGCATCAACTCTTTCACATTCCAAGTCAAGTGTAAGTCTTCCTTTTTTACTGCATATATATCTTCAATGTTTTCCCATACCATAAAGGAAAAAAAAACAGCATCTCACACATTCTAATTTTAATTTTTCATGCGGATTTTTAGACTTTCACTCAGTTTCCCCCCCAAAAAAAAGAATAAGACGATATGGAATTGAATTTTATTTCATTTTGGTCCTTGACTGTTTTCATTGAGCGTAATGGTAAAAGTTTGTATTAGAATTTTTGACAGGAAAAAAAAATATTTTTTAATCATTAGATCCAGCTATCCATATGATTGGGGGTGACATTGTTTTACGAGGCCATGGAACGAAGTCTCAGAGCTTGGAGCCTGTGATGGCGCGCCCACCCAAGATAGATAGTGACATCACCTTTAAAGAGTGGCTTGAGCTTGTTGGGACAGGAAACAAGGGAATAAAGATACATCTTCATTCTATGGAATCTGTGGAAATTTCCCTCCAGATATTGAAAGAATTTCATGAGCAGGTGGGTAAGCCTTGAACCTGGTTATGTTTATCAGCGGAATCAGAACAGAAAAATGAAAATAATTCAACATGACATTTACACCTAAAAAAAAATACAAAATCCAGTCATTGCTTTTTCTTCTACCTGACCAGTCAGTCTTATCAATGATGGCCGTGAAGATAAGAATAATATATACAAACTGTAATAATTAAAAAGTAACATATTTTAGTTTGATTCATTTTTTTTGGTTACAGGTAGGGGTAATTTGGAAGCAACTGATTTGAACTTAGCTACCACTTCATCACAAGACCAGTTCTCACACATATTTCTTTCCTTCACAAGGCCTAAATAGCAAACCATACAATGAACATTTAGGAATGTTCAATGGTTATATTTCTCTTCATTGTATTTCTTCTTTGTTGCAAGTGCTTTTCATTGTACCCCTTCACCAAAAAGTGATAATGAGTGTTACTCAAGGGAATTACATGTACTAATTTCTACAAGATAATATCATATTAATTCTTGTTCTTTTTTGCGTGTGTAATTTAACAGAGGAAAATCTTGTTGGTAAAACCTTGAGATTGTAAATCTGATGTGGATGTTAGAAAAATTTCACAGTGAAATGTTTGTGCATATGGCCTTGTAAAAAAACTTTTTGTTCACACAATTCTATGATTGTATCATATGATAAAATTCAAAGTGGTTTAAGTGATCATTAAGATGAAAGGTTTTGAAGATGTTTTATCATAGACAAACTTTACATTTTGATGAGTGCAATTTATGGATCCTTTACACTAATTATTGATAATTGATAATCAATTATATTACTTGTCTAATAGTAATAATATGGTCTCAAGCTGTTAGACCCATGCTGTTAAAATTAAGATGTAAAATACAAAATAAGCATGCATTACTAGAATTTTTTTTATCCTCGTTTTTTAGATCATATGTTACAAATTTTAATCTGAAAAATTATCCCATTTATGTATTTTATTATCAGAATCTCTTTTAATACCACTATACTCATTGGTGAAAGTATTTTTTTTAACTTGAAAGTATTACTGCACATCCTTCTCTTCCACATCCTAGAAACCAATCAAATCTCCTGTATGGATTCATGCTGATGTTTTGCAAGGGCCTCATGGGGATAAACCTGTGATTGATTTTGAGAGATTCTACAAAACCCTTATGCGACTGTTTCCAAAGTAAGCATTTGAATGTAGCAAGATATCAGAAAGGATCAACATTTTAGAATAAAAAAATCATTAAAACTAGGGGCTGAAACAAATTTTTCGGAAATGATTGTTATGTTCAGTAAATTCTAGCATGTTCTTGAAGGGTGAAACTTTCTTGAATTTTAGAAATACACTAAAACATGATAAGATCCAACACAGAACCCTAGAAATCATGAATTCCTCGAACTCCTTCCTTCTGATTCTCTCTTTATTCCCTTCTTATTTCTACATTTTCGTCAAACTAGTTCGAAGTTGTAACTTGTTTTATTCAAACAATCAATCCTTAATTGGACGAAAAAAATGTTAGTCTGTTTAGAAATTTGACAGCCTGTGACTTTCATCACACTCCAGATCTTAAAATTTTGATCAAGTGCTCTACACAGCTGTTGTTATCTTCAAACAAGCACACCTTACCTCTCCCTTTCACTGTCTAGAAACAATTTATGGACAGGCAGCGTAGCCTTTTATCCCTATTTGCCATGTAGAGAGACAGCCCCTCTAGTCTGATGCACCCGGCGCTAGTTGTCTGTCTGCGCCTGTGTTAGGTCTTTCTATTACTAAGACTTCAAAGGGTCAATTGTAACCAAAATTTGCTTGATCCTCGTGTACAAGACATGGGTAATGATGACAGGTAAATCAATTTGAGCCCAACTGTTGCTTACTCAATCAGTGCATAGGTGTTGAAAAAAGCTTGCAGGTAAGATCTCTTTATTGATGGTCAGGACACCAGATAGTTCAGAAGTTAGAATGTTGGACTGACAATAGTGAGCTTTACGATCAATCCTTTGTCTGTTCTTCTGGTAGGATAAGTAACTCTGCCTTGACAGACAACACTTGTCTAGGTCAAAGATTATTCAGGACCAAGCAACGTTCATGTATTTGAACATGGACTTTAGACTGAATGTACGCAGCTAGAAAGAAATTTGTGACCGCGATCAGAATGGAAACATAGATCTAGGATCAAGAGTTCGAGATCTGATAAGCTGTGGGATTTTGAGACAAATTTTTATAAAAAAAAAATGAGTTGGAAATGACAGATCGGTTTGTTCGGAGGTATCTGTCTTCACTCTGCTGTTTGAAAATTCTATAAGTAGGGAAAATAGGCAAATCAGTTATCACTGTAATGGCACGGAAGTACCTAATAAATATGAAGCCTCTATATGTTGTTAATGTACTTCAAAATATTCACGAAAGCTGTCCCAAACAAAAATCCAGAGCCCAAGTGCTAAATATATAATAGAATTATCGAACACTGCTTCCTCAAACATATAAAAATTCCCCAATGAGTTTGAGGAATTTGTGCTACACTGAACATGTTTCATCACAGCAACATAAACTCATGGCCAAATTTCCAGTTCATTCATTATCGTAACTAGTGGAAAGCATCAAAATGCCCTTTTTATTTGAAAATACACTAGCTGCCATTTGTATATGCCATTTCAACTATTGTCTGAAGGAAATTGTGTCTAAAACAACGCTCAAGTCGTTTATCTGATAATCTGATATCTTTGACATTTATTGCTTTGCTACTTTGTTGATCTCTCTCTCTCTCTCATACTCATTCTCAACATATTTTTATCTCTATATTTCTCTACTTTACACTGTATAATATGTAAAAATTTTGTTGAATAGTATTATAATTCAAATGAAACTCTTAGCCAGAAGATGCTAAATTTGTCCAACAATTTTAAGAGACATGTTAACATGTATTTCAAAAACCAATTTACTCTGTTAATAGTTTCAGAAATTGAAATAGAAGTGTTCAAAATGCCAAATTTTTTAAGAAGATAAATTAGACTAAAAATGAAGGCTTTTCTTTGATAATTACTCCTAACAACATGAGCAATTATTTTTCTTCACAGGACCACTTTAAATTATAGTTTACAAAATAATATTCAAAGAAAAGTCTTTTAAATACTACATAAAAACGAATCTTAGTGTTTCATGGGTGCTACCAACTGGTACCCTATGTTAGCTTTCAGCTGTAAAGAAAAAAATTTGAAAAATTTTAATGATCATAATTTATACACATTACAAGTCTACAGTACTGGAGCTGATTTGAGAAAATGTAAATGTTCATTGATCATGGTTTTTGTAGATTTGATGAAAACACACAGGGCCTGCACTGTCAGGTAGTTCACACTGGTCACAAGTACATAACTTTAAAAAAAATTGTCAGGTGAAGAAGTGTTCACTAAATTGATGTATACACTAAGTATAGTTTTTCTACCTGTCTCCATAGATTTAATTTTTCTTCTCTTCTCCCATCAGGTGCACATTGTCTCTTGGCTGGACTACAGGTACGCACACAGATCTCAGCCAAAGTTCTTACAGCTGGGAGATGGTATGGGACATGCTGGATCTTGTCCAGAGCCATGAGGAAGAAATTTCAGATCATCTGCTTGTCTTCCAGGTGATTAATGTGATTACTAAAATGGTTTGACTGTTTCTTATGATGAAATTGCCCATCCATTCAGTTGTTATTTGATTGGCATTGAATTTTATGTAAGAAACATATTAACTGGCATTTAATTTGAGCTAACATTGACCTATTCTGCTTCACTTATTGTAGGGACATTGTTATGCATCCTGTTCAAAGCAGTCTTTTCACTTAATATATACTCACAAATATGTATTATATAATATCCATTATCATTATGTTTTGGACAATATGTCACAAATTTGAATCAACTTTTTTTTATGCTACCCTTTTAAGGCACGTCTGTCCCTGATTCATAACTCAGTACCTCAACTGAAGTGGTTGAAGGACAACACTCAGCACAGCAGCATAATGATTTGGCATGAAGATGGTGATATCAGTGCCAATGAAGATGTGATGTATACAGCCTATCGTTTCCCTCCAGACCTCATCTATTATGATCTAAACCATGAGCGTCTTCAAAGATTGTTGAGTCAGTACAGACACATGTCCCGAGAAAAAGTACATGAATTAGTTCTCAGGAGAGATGAGGTCATGTTTAAACCTCAAGGTTGGCTCAAGATGGGCTTTCACCGCCAGAAGAATTCTATCCTGGCCAGTACTGAGGCTATCATTCTTGTCAACCCTATAGTCCACATTGTTTCCAAATCAAAATACTTGCCAACTCCAGAAATTTATATTCAAGGGAGAGTAACATTCTTTAACAGGAAGAACAGAGAGGCAGAGGCTCATCATACAGGGCTAAACATTTATGTCCGTCCTACAGAATATACTATGTTTGATAAGATAGTGGGCATAAGATGTTTCATTGGTGCTGGAGGTGAACTTGAAGTCACAGGCAGTAATCTGCCATCTAAAATCCCAAGCTTCAGGAAAACAGCCAGGATGACCCCATCATTTTCAAACTGTTACCGCTTTAGGATAACAGATGAGCGGACACACTTGAGTTTTGCAGTGAAAGCCTTGCATCATTGCACTGTACTGGAAAGTGTAGAGCCAGATGAGGAACTTGTCGCGCTCCTCCATGTTGAACTACCCAAGGGGCTAGAGGGGGAAAAGCAGCATCCTTTTATCCTTAGGATGGAGGACAATAACAGAGAGGGGTTGATTGATGAGCTCAGTATTAAACACAAAGGATAATAATGTAGATGTAGATGGATCACTCATGTAATATATTGTTACATGGAAATTTTAAATTCAGTCTCTTGAATAAATAATTTTGTTAACTTTTCTATGTCATTTGAAAAATTTATTGTTTTTTGAAGTAAATTCATAAAATTAAAAAATTTTAATAGCTTATAAAATTATTGGCAAAGTGTAGAAAAAGACCCAAAAAGTTAAATTCTTAGAACCCATTTTTGTCTGTAGTTAATGAGATATTATTTATTACATAAAACCAGTTGTTTTTTTCTTTTAGTTTCCAGTTTTAAGAGTTGTACTAATTACTATTCATGGTAACTCAGTCTCTGTACAGTAGCGGAGCACTTAGTTTTCCCGTACTGACCTCTTGACCAGGGTCATTAATTATGCCTGACAGGTGAAATATGGGTGCCCGGGCTCACTCCTTGCTGGGCTGCCCGCTCACTGCTTATCTGCCGGCTAATCAGTAATTTGGGCTATAAAATTACAATATTCACTATCTTCTAATATGCACTCTTTTAGTACGAATCCTGCCTAGAAATATATCGAATAAAAGCTGAGCATGTCCTCTATAAGACGCAGTCGTTTTCCTCCATCTAAGTTTACGGAATTGAAAACTGCAGTGCTTTACACTTTACTCATGCTTCAGGTGTCGTTTCTTTTTTATTTTGATTAATTGAAAGGTCGTTTTAAAAAAAATTGGAACGTTAAATTCTTACATCATTTTGATCAACAAGGATTAGTAAGTATTCCTGTGAAATTTCAAGTTGCTAGTATTATTTGTGTTTAAGCTATAGTCCGTTTATGACGGCTGTCGATCATTAGCCACGTCTGTGGATGTAACTACAACAAAACAATCCTGATAATTCTATGTTTAGAAGCCAAATAAATTAAAACTATACTTACATTTAAAGTGAATAGTGAAAATTTAGCTAATTTTGATCTTATTTCATGAAAATGTTGTATGATAAAAAAAGTATAGTTAAATTTGCAAGTATTGTGAATTACACATATCTATAGGTTGAAGCGTAAAAAGATAACTTTGGCGGCCTATATAATTTCATTTCGTAAATCTATTTACAATCTTCATTTTGAGGCTTTTTGCATATTTTAGTATTTACGTTATTTTTATTTCAACTAATCTAGGAAATGGAGCATATTTTTTATTATCACATGACTATAAACTATGTCGGGCTTGTGGATAGAGGAGTATAATATCAAGAAAAGCTAACCAAATATACTATTTATGCACGAACTTTAAAAACGATCTGCTGTGTCATCCGATTAATATTGACAAAGACCCTGAGTCTAAGTATTCAACTACATTAAACAGTCCACTCATCACACGATCGGCATGGCAATCACATTTTACATGTCACTAGACAGACGACACTGGCACAACACAATCAAACCAAGTTATAAAGGCACTGTCTACCCATCATTGAAATGTTGCATGCAAATATTGAAAAAATTGATAGAAGAACGGTAGGAAAAAAGGACAAAAGTGCCAATTTATGGGCAGTTCTTGAAGCCCATAGGCTGCAGAATGCTCCATCCCTCAAGTCGCTTGTGACCCATCACATAAAGAAAGGAACAAAATAGTTTCACAGTATATTTATATGCACAGTAAATGGCAATATATTTTAAACACGTTTCTCTAAGTGCAAGTTCGACAATCCCTTCGCAATAACTTACGTAGTTTTAAATCTAGCGCCCTAAAATTACTACAAGTGAAGAATTAAATGTTTGCTTGATATTTAAAACCAACAAAAAATCTCGTTTAACGTTCCTTTTTTTTTTTTTTTCAAGATTTTTTTAAAAATATGGTCTAAACAAAAAAAATGTTCATGTAGCAGAACAATACATTACAATTTTAGATGACTCATATTGTTTCTCCCTTTTAAAAACTTACATCACTGTAAAGATCGTGAAATAAATTTTTCATTTGTGTAACTCTCAGAATGATTCTGCCTGTATTTTCAGTGCTATTCGTGTTTTAAAATGACGCAATTAAGTCTGTTAGTGAGAGCAAGAGTGCTAGCCTAAGCTCAGGTAACTCGGCCAGCGTGACCCCATAATGACCTCGTGCAAAAGGTCAAGTCTCCAGCAGAACTAAGTGCTCCGCTTTGAAACTACTGTGTATTGTAAATATTATTTAAAGTCTCAATAAAATGGAGTGGTTTTTTTTTCCAATTCTAGCATAATTTTTTAAGTTTAAAGATTTTTTTCTTCTTTTTTTTATATTAATGGGTAACGCAAAAATGTCTTGTCTGTTGCTCTAAAGGGCAATATATACCTAAACATTCCAGAGAAACTGTGCTTTTAATTTCAGTGAAACGTTTCATTTTCGATTTCCTGTTACGTCATCTAAATGTAACACATTTTAACTTTTATCTTTCCTTAGCATAATAGATACTTTGGATGACACAAACTGCGCCATAAGCCTTAATAGTAATGATGTTGAAGGACAACACAGGTCATCTTGAATTGATTCAACTTTTTATCAAGTGTTATGCTTTATGCATTGCACCAGATATGGTGTTAATAAGTTCT
The DNA here is from genome assembly GCA_033675545.1 of Elysia crispata. NCBI lineage: Eukaryota > Metazoa > Mollusca > Gastropoda > Plakobranchidae > Elysia > Elysia crispata. Next base: position 710,343 of record JAWDGP010006763.1, on the reverse strand, counting down.
TACCTGAATTGCAACTCCAGTAGACAGGGTATTGCATTGGTTTTTTTCTACCTGATGGAATTAATGTAAAAAAGATTTTAATTCACTTTTTAAGATTGCTGAAAATGAAATGATGACATGGATTTTTAAGAATTGGTTAAGGATTGTCACACAGCTTAAGTTAGTGGCTGTATTATTCATATTGTTTTTTTTTTTTTTCATAAACTGTGCCTCCTGTTATATGGTCATGAGAGTTTGATTAATTTTTTTGTAAGAAGTACATTCCTTTTCTATATTTAAACTTTCATTATGACTAGCAATAATTATGCTTTAAAAAAAAATTGTTTGATGCAAGTCGTAATACATATCGTTTGTGTTTTCTCCAGTTAATGAACATATTTTTATCTCATTCTATATTTTGTATGATAAATCTTATATATCGAAGGTTGTGTATTGCCATTACACCTCTTACAATTTTTAAAAAAAATAAAATTTTTACTCGAGAGTGTCATTATTCTTTACATTTTACATGTATTAGCATTTTTGAAAGATGTGTTGGTGAACCTTTTTTTTTTTAATTGTCTGATAAACAGGGCCAATCTGTATCGGAGAACAGCGCGGAGGTGGGAAATTTAGTTTGAAAATTCTGCTGTTTGAAATGATCTTAAATTTGAGAAAATACAATTAGAAACAAGAAATAGTGCAAACTATTTTTTTAATCACTAGGGTGTGGCAAGGGGCTGCACTCAACTACAAACATTTCAAGTACATGATGTAAATAATGAAATATAATCACTGAAATTCTACAACTAGGAGATAGTGGGTGCACCAGGCTTTATGTTCCTATTGCCATTGATCCTTTATATTTGCGATCAGTGTGTAGGGATTTTATACTTGTTTAGCAAAAGGGTAACTTGATAAAGAGAGGCCTATTATGCTTGCATTGGATGAGGTGGAAGGACGAAGCCTTTGATCTGCATTAGTCAGTTTTTGTTTTGTGATTTATTAATCAAATTGTAAGTGCATTCTTTTTTAATGATTATCATGTTTCCCATGAAACTCACACTCTCTGTCTCTCCCCCCTTCAAAGCTTCTTTCTGTGCTACAACATTTTGTGTTTGCGGTGAGATGTGCAAAGGCTTAATTCACCTATGAAATTTCTACTTCATTTATCCCCCACATTGGGGAGAATTAAGTTATGACTGGAGGAGTTCTTTCCACTAACATCAATACTGATCGAAATTTGAGATTTGACTTTTATCATTTACTTCCCTTATTTGTAAGTAAGAAAAAATAGACTAGAGATACAATGGAACAATGAAGCCTTCATAATTCAAACTTAAAGACTGCAAACACAGTTTGGCTCAACCTCATGTATAGTCCACATACCAGTGACTGACCATAAAAACATAATTTTCCCTTTTGATAGTGGTACAAAGTGGTCTTATATTATACTTCCAATCCACAATTTGCTAAGAGAAGTCTCAAAGTGATAATCGTGATAAAAACTTGCCAAGTTTTTGTCTACCCACAATCTCATGTAAAACAATGTTCATGGCAGAATGTGTCCAATATTTGATAATTTCTCTTCACTTACAATTGTATTAGTCTTTCCTTATTTACTTTCTACATCTTTTTTGCTCAAAATGATGGACCTTTCTAGAAGGTTTATTTAAGAGATGGAAAGGGTATTGATTCAGTATTTCTTTCTGGTATTATTTCAAAACATTTTTTTTTAATCTCTTTCTTTTTTTTTTTTTTTTGTTTTGGAGTAGCAAGCCTCTATTATTTTACGTTTCAATTTTTTTTAAAGAGTTATTAGTTGTTAAGTTATTCTTTTGTTGATATTTTTTTAGAAACCTAAAATTTGTACAGTGCACTTCAAACTCAAGGGGTCCTATCTAAAAGTTTGTTGAATGCATGGTTGGTTGGAGCCATGACATAAGGCACCAACCAAAGTGAAATTACCTTTTAATTATCTTCCTTGTTTTATTAACTAACCACCCGTCTATAAGTATAAAGCCATGCTTCACCCTTCCCATCATTGCCCAAGTTATCGCTGCTTTGGCTCTTTGATCCTGTATCATGATCTCCCCATGCATTGGCTGCCACTCCCTGCCCCCTTCCTCCTCTGTTTTTGTTATCTTCTCCCTGCACGTCAATACTTTACTATCTCCTATGCCTAGTATTACTGTGGCATAATGTAGCCTATACCCTAGGTGCCCAACACCTTTAGACTTCAAGCATTTCTTAATAGCCTATTGGGGACCTTTTGATTAAATTTCAACTACATTGCTTCTAAGCAAAAAAGCATATTATAGTGGATTTGCCAATACATGTAGTTCGTTGAACCCGAGGACGGGTCTGAGATTAGTTCGTCTGATGCAAGGTATTTTTAAGACAGTCAAAGAAGGAAAAAAAAAAACGGGGATTTTTTTTCACTTCTGAATGCAATGTGTTCTTTGAATCCCAGTTCCGTTGGATTCGAGATGCACTGCATAAAAGTGCTTTTATAACTGTCTTCTATCTGCTGTGTAATGTGCAAAGTTCTGATAAAAAATTGTCATGTTGCATACATCAGGGTTATTTTCTTCTTTAACGTAGGAAAAACATTATTCAAGAGAAAAATTTTCCAGACTGATGGCATATTTTAATTTTCATAAGGCTCATTATTAAAAAAAAATTTGTAAACGCTAAAAATCGGTACCAACATATCTGATCATCTCTCTGTGCTGTCACTAAAAGTTGGTTCACTGATTAATATGTTTCAAAATATTCAGTCTTCTCTATATGCTCTCACAAATACAGTGCACACCTGATGAAACAGACATTTAATGGACATTGAATTCTGAGAAAGTCGAATAAAGAAAAATGAACATATATAAATTTTAAAATCTGGGTCTGCTTATAACTATACAATAAAGGGACGTAAAGAGGACTCAGTGTAGCCTCACTTTTATTACTAATAAAGCCCATCCCATAATTAGATCTACAAACATATTATACCCCTTCCCACACGACAGGCTAGTCACAGTCCGTCCTCCGCTTCATCTCTCCCCTAATCCTAAACCCTGTGCGGGCAAGGCCATGCAGTGCTAGCAATGTGCTCAAGGCCTAAGGCGCCAGTGTTGATCTTGACAATGATATTTCATCTTAGATCGTATTCAGATACGTATATATGTCTCAACTTGAGATCAATTTTCTAAGTGTGCTGGACTTCTTCTAAATTGTAACTGCATAGCTCTAAAACGAGTGTTTAGAAGCATTTTTTTAAAAATATTTTATTGGGAATGTACAGAATTAACAGTTTTCTGCTTAATTCTTTGCAAACCAACATATGACATGACTTTCAATTCACAATTTTTCTTCCCCAAGTCAATGTTTTCAGCTGTTACTGACTTTCAAGATACAAATTTCTGGTCACGCATTCCACCAGGTGCAAATTTTTTTTATGGGCAGAATTTTATATGCACTGTGTTGTCTATATCTAGGCCAGTGGTTTTGGTTCTCTCATTTTGGACCCAGACTTAAAGAATGTGACTGTTAAGCTGTTGTTAAATTTGTAAGAGGCTAAGCCAAACACAAGCTCAACGGTTCTCCCAAGAACATTATGTTTAGATGATAACTACTGTAGTAGTTTTAAAAGACAGGATCGTGTTGTTTTTTTTTCTGTACCAGCATACCTCATCAGGGAATATATCTTTCATTTAATTTCATTTATAAACTTCTAGATAAGGAGCTCATTACAAATCTGATTAAAAAAAAAAAAAAAAAAGGAAACTTGAAACACCTTAATTAAGCTTCTTTATTTTTATTAAAAATATTGTTAGAAAAATCTGGTACACATTGATCAAAGAGAATTGAGAGTTAAAAAAAACATTGATCATTTTCCCTGAAAAAAACAAAATTTCAACATGTGCAGTGCAATAGCAGATCAACTGACACAACATGAATGAACATATGTATAACTTACAAAATGTATAGTAATATCATACACATTATAATTTAATGAACTACTTGTTCATATAAAACACATGCCAACACAAATGTAACAAAATCTTAAAGGCCTATATAAAATGCTCTAAGCAAAAAGAAATAATTCATTTTTGCCTTGATTAATCCTTGTTAACAGAAATCCTGCCTCTATGGATACTTATAAAAAATCTTACTGATAAAAAGCAGAAAAATGTGGGACGTGTTGCTCAAGTATGTAATCACATTTTTTTTTCCAGAGCAGTTGATCTAGGAATTGACAAAAAAATCTAATGCTCATGAATAAAAAACCATTCATGAGAACTTAAGATCAAATGCACTGACATTTATCATTCATAGCTTTTGCATCAAACCAAATGCAATTTTAAAGAAGGTTAAGAAAAAGATAACATCAAAGATAATAAAAAAAAAAAGAAAAGAAAAAAACTGAATTTTTACAGTTTGGATCCTGATCTAGGCTGGATTTCCTTGAGTTTCATTGCCAGACTCATGTTGCCCGCAATCTTCAGCTTTCCTTGAAAAAATGCCTAGAAAAATAGATGTAGTCAAAAAAAAAAAACAATATACACTGGAAACCTCATAATTCAAATTGTATGGGAATGACTTAAAACTTTGAATTAAGAGGATTCGATTTACAAAAAGGGTGCATAACTGAACCTATAACTCATTGAATGAGAGTGATCTATGCCTGCAACGAGTAACTCTCCCTTCCCTTGTTCCACCTTGTTACCATTATCAGTGTCACTGCATGTATTGGCACTTCTTTCTCATTTTGTCAGCTCCCTCCTACTATTAGGGCAGTGATTAGCCTTGGTTGCTGCTTGAAAGACACACATGTAGTACTTTCTTAATGCCATAGTGAGTGGTATCAACTTCGATTTAAGAGAATTGAACAACAAAGATTTCGAAATACGAGTCAGATTCTAACAAAGCTAAAGAGAAAAAAATAACCTATTCTATAGCAAAATTCTGTTTATGAGAAATTTGAATAACCAGACTTTGATTTTTGAGGTTTCCACTGTATGAAGATATTGATAACATAAGTTGAGCATCAACTGAATTATTTTATCAATCTAGCAACGTTTTATGGTACATTAAGGCAATAAAAGTATAAAGTTATTATGCATTCACATGCACATTGTTTCTTTATTTCATCAAAAACATAACATTATTATAGTTATAGTGAGATTCACTGTTTTTTTTTTTCTTTTTGACAAATTCCAGCTAGCAGATTGACTTAATTTCATAAGAACCTTGAATGTTTCATTACATGTGGCTTAAAATAACTTTCACATGTATCATAATCATTTATTCATGAGTGTATCTTTACAGATAACTGGCAAAAAGTGACTATTTTACAAAAAAATTGAAGTTTATGGTATTTTGGTAATCAAGAAAATTTACATGTTTAACTTAAACACTAAAAAAGTGTTGGCTATGTAAAACACATCTCTGGAAATAAAAAACTAATACCACAGCAGATTTTGCACTGTGAATTTCTAGCAGGGTTTAGATTTTAGCTATGCTCTGAGCATTCTAACTTTTTTTACATGTCCCAAAGATAATTTCTATAATACATTTCCTTTTCCTCAAATTCTTTTCATGCACGCCTAGAATTTGTGATTACATTGCAAAATGAACAAACACTGCTTCTTTTATTGCTAAATCTACTACTTGATTTATAAAAACAGCATAATTCTGTGCAAAAGAGACTTGCCATCATTGGATCTTTTTTGTAGATTCTAGTCTCATACGATTGCCATTGATTCCCATGTCAATTGATTTTTTTTTTTTAATTTTTTGCAGAGAAACTTAAATAGAATGTACACTGAAATTGCATGAAAAAAATATTTGACAATACCTATATAGGAACTTACATTTTGAGGGTTCAACTTTCCAAGCATTAAATCATACAAGTCTTTGTCAGCCATTGTAATTGTTGTATCTGCTTTATCTGGCAAAAGAAAATTAGTTCTAGCATCAATCGCTCAAATCATGCTTTGTCTTAGAGGGATAACTAAAAAAAAAAGCAAAAGAAAATAACATATTCGACATTGATTTACACTTATCATTTTATAAAAGAAAATAACATGTCATTGATTTACACTTATCATTATCTAAAATCTTCATACCTGCATATTCATAGAAACAAAAAAAAAAAACAAATGCCCTTTTACAACAAGGATTGTAATTCTATAGGTTTAAATACATGTATAAAGGAAGTAAAAGAAAAGCAAAGATATTGAAAATTTACCCTCTTGTACTTGACATACTTTGGACCATTAGAAAATTCTCATATCAGGTTACAATGCTTGGATTTTTATACATTTGATTGTTAAAGACTTGGAAGCCACAAGAGTCAATTGTAATATTAAAGGCTGCTGCAGAACTGTTTTACTCAAATAAAATAAATATTGCAGTGTCATGGTGGAAAGCTGTCTGAACCATCTCAAAATCTTATGTTGCCTAATTAATCCATAAAATAACAATTCATAATAAGATAAAATCAAATTTTATGTCTCCATGGGCATTTGAGCTAATTTGAACATAATATGAAGATAAGCCTGAATAGGCTTCTGCTTCTGCCTAAGTTTCTAAGGAGGTGCATCATATAAGCATCATAAAGCAGAGATGATTATCACTTGAGTTTGATTAAATTTTTTACATTGAATTCCTCTGGTTTTTTTTTTTTATTTATTAACTAACTTGTGGTGGTCTGTTATCTCATAAAAATGATAGCAGACACATACAGTGAAAAGAAAAAAAAGTTTCTCTACATGCTGACATGAGATCATAATGAATTGGCCTTTAAAAGAAAGTTTTGCTATTAATGATATATAATGATTGTATATATATATATATATATATACATATCTAACATTTTTGTATATATTTATTTCAGTTGTGGAATAGATAAAAGGTACTATTCTTTCTTTTTAATGATAGATCTCTTTTAACATTCCGTGTCATCTCTGTGCCTCCCTTTATGCATATCATAAGGCTAAATTTTTCTATTCAGTTCCTAGCAAGGAAGTGAGCTAGATTGGTTGTCTATTCTTTGAGGATTTTCTATTAATAAAATATGATTTACCTATAAACTCTAGGTTTATTGATCAAAGTTTGAAATTTGTATCCTAACTGGTGAGGTATTGATTTCAATATCTCTATGCACTCATCATTATCCTTTTGGATAAATAAGGAGTAACAAACTATCATTATGTTTCTGTCTGCAGTATCTGCTTTGTAATGATCCTGCATAAAAGGGAAAAGAAACACTTAAAATACCTCCGTGAGTGAACAATGTACTAAAAAACCTTATTGTTTCCATTTCTAACTAAAAAAATCTTTTCCTTATTCTCCAAGTCAGAGATAAAACTTACCACTTGCATTGACTTTGACAGCACCATTTCCATTTTTGACATCAACAATCCAGTTGACCACTTTTCCATCTGCTCCTTTCACTTTGAAACAAAATACTCCTTTCATTTTCTTCACAATAGATGCACCATCCTGAAACCATATAGAAGATCTTACATTGCCATACCAATTTTCTTTAAAAAAATATTTTCCAAGTTCATAGCTAAGTTACATTTATTGGAATGAAAATTTGAAGGCAAAAATTAGGTACTTTATCAATGCTTCTCTTCCTAGGAAAACATAGGAGCAGTATGTAATAAAGTGTGAATCAATTTCTAGTATCAAAATTGAAACAAAGAAAACCAATTAAAAAAATCTTGAGCTGAAGATATCTAACCTGATCTAAGGCCTCTTGTATTTGTTTAAACATTTCAGAAGACTTGAAGCCTTCTGCCTCCACAGAACTGCTCACAAGACGGCATTGTATTTGACGCCTGGTGTAAAAAAAAGTATTAAAAACCATAGAACTTCATGAAGATATATCCTTAATGGAATGAAACATGTCCATCATTATTTTCACTATTGATAAGGTTCATCAGGATCTGCATTTTCATTAAAAGGTCTAAACCCAGTCTAAAATCTGCTTGTACAAAATGTTTTGACTAGAAAAGTTGCTAGGCATTGTAAGTTTGGACTAAGGCTAGCTACTTCAGTAAAAAAGGAGGGAAAAAACAGTGAATTATGTAAAAGCCATGCTCAGGTTTATAAATGACTTCAAAATAACCATAATCTAGGTCCATAATTAAACAGACTTGTACAAAAGTTGTAGTCCTAAGTCTTTTAGTAATTTTATGCCAAAATTTCGTAACAGATATTTTCCATGGCTAGATTGTACAACTAAATTTAGTTATTGACTTAAAGATTAGTCAGATTTTTGGGCCTGAGTGTTCTTATAAATATGGCTCCAGCAAATTTTGGAAATAAATGTTAAATGACAATCAATATCCTAGACATCAGATGATTTGAAAGAGATTTGAATTGAACAAAAGTTCTAGATTTTAAAAGTCACCTTACAAGCACTACAGAAAGAGGAATTGAAATGGAAGAAAAAGATGTCTTACATAAAAAATTTTACAAACTGAGAAATAATTGAGAGGCATCAAAGACACTTCATTATTCAGACACAAGACACTCCTAATTGTTTTGAGTTGGAGCTCATAAAAGTTAGCGATTGGTCATTTGATGAACCATATTCACAAAAAATAAAATGGGAGTAGTTTTGGATAGAAAATGCTTCCTATGTCACGCATTTTTTATTCTTTTTTCTCATTCACTATGTCTGACTTAAAATTCATATATCAAGGCAAAATTATAAATTTTCAAAAGTATCTTGCTTCAGCAGTCTACTCACATTTTGTCTTTCTCTTAAGTTAGTAACTATCCTTGAAAATATTTAATACAGGATAAAAACTGCCAAGCCCTTAGTTGATGAAATGCTTTTAATCAGCCTTGACTTCAATGCAACTGAGTTATATACCTGAGGATGAAATACATAAAATGAGAAAAAAAATTTCAAATAAAAATACAACCCATCTTCAAATCATTCATAAACTGTCATGAATATATTAATTAACATGAAAGTTATTATTCAATTGTCAATGAGATGTAAATCCATTTTAATCAGGTGCTGCCAGATGCCTGACCTGCTAGATGCAATGGAGTGGGTTAAAGTAAGATGGGAGGGGAGAGGTGTGTCGTTCAAGCTGGGAAATGAGGATCAAATATCCCCAAGTGCATCTATCCACAAATTGAGTCTACTCAGACAGAGAGACTGAAGGGTGAAACCTGTTTGATTAAAAAGTTATAGAATCAGCTGTATTGTAATTTTTTTTTGTTAAATCTGAGAATGTGGGTTATGGAAATTTTTAACTAAAGTCATCGTATTTCAAATTTCTTATGAAGATAAAATTTTCTTTATAGTTAAGGTCAGTTAATTCAATGAGTCACACTTTCTAACCAAGAGATTACGGTATATATATTCAAGATTTAGACTTTAGAGACAATAATGACAAATTTTAAATGCTCCGAGATATATGACATTTCAAAACAATGAAGTGCAGAGCACTTCAATGTATATATGTAGGATCTAGACGAATATCTTGTAGTGCTTTTTCATTTGTTATCCCAAGCTCATTTTATTTATTGTCTTAAAATAGACAATTTTGTGATTCAGTAAATTACAGCATAGATCTAGATCTAGTTGAAATCAAATGACACAACAAAATTAAGTTTAAAATGTGCAACTATATACATGTATACAATTTTAACCCAAATCAGACCTAACTGAATCAGAAATTATCAAATAAAGCTTTACTCCATTCGAATCGGGCAGACCAAGGTGAACAAGCCTGGGGTGACAAATAAAGCACCTATGATCTTGTCACCCTGAGTCTAGTTAGTGTGATGAAAACAAAGTAACTGGATCTGGAGTCTCTCTAGATCTAAAGGCGGAATCTAGATTAGGGTTCAACTTGATCTGGTCCTTTGAATCCATAGATATTGATTCTACACTTGATCAGTTGATGTTTAAATAAATTTTAATCTAGATCTAGCCTAGATCTAAATAAGAGATTTCTATATCTAAAGAGATTCATTTTCATACGTATCTCTACACCACCCTGAATTTAAATAAGGTGTATGACCTAACCTACTAAATGTATCTATTTTATATTATTTCTAGATCTATACCTAGCACACAGGTCTGCCTAAAAGTTATTACCTTTCGTTCTCAAATGGGAGGTGTGATCACTGTCCAGTTATGGTTTACATGGTCCAGCCCAAATATTGAAAGGGCAAGGGTCACATTCGTAGCAATCGATAATGCGTTGAGATAATGATAGCCACAGACTAATTAGAATTTGTATGACTGTTTTACACAACCACGGCGACTGATCTAGATAACGTTAATACTTCGCTTAGATCTAGGCTACAGGATCTAGATGTCAACCAGCTGTTGTCGGCACTCAACAGGCATGCAATGTGGGAGAGCACTCTTGATCAAATTTTAGAACTGGTACGTATAATCGAGGACTTCGTTACATGCTGCTTATGAGTACCCTTCAGTTCAACCCATAGTGTAGCCAAACCCTAACTTAAGGTTTTTACAGATCAACACTCTGGCATTATTATATTGTTTTAGAGAAGACCACACGCACAAATTTGAGGGAGAATTATGCAGCTGAGAGAGCGTAGTTGTAATGTTGGATTAAAAAATCCATGCTCTTGTCATATATATATATACGAGGGCATATTGATAAGTTTTGCCTCCAAGTCCATAACTTTGGAAATAATGAAGACAAACAAATGATACTTACACCAAATGAAAGGTCATTTTATTTAGCACCAGATGACATATCATTTTTTAACATAATCATTGTCCCGTTCGATACAGAGCCGCCACCGACGGACGACCTGTTGGATGCCGTCAGCGAAGAAGTCAGCAGTCTTGTCTCTGCACCAAGAAAGAACAGCATTCTTCACATCTTCGTCTGTCTCGTAACGGTTGCCCTTGAGGTAATCCTTGATTTTTGGAAAAAGGAAGAAATCGCTCGGAGCAAGATCTGGGCTATAAGGCGGGTGCGGTAATGTCCGGAGGCCTAAACGATCTAAAGCCGTGCGAGTTTCCAAACTTGTGTGAGGGCGAGCGTTGTCGTGATGGATGATGGTGCTTCTCACGATCTTTTGGGACAGTGAGGTTGTGGTTCACACAGAATTTTTGGAACAAGGCAACACCGTGAATTCTACGAAATATGTGAACACACTGGAGAAACTGAAAGCGAGGTTGCGACGGGTAAGGAGTGAGAAAGTTTCCATCATCCATCACGACAACGCTCGCCCTCACACAAGTTTGGAAACTCGCACGGCTTTAGATCGTTTAGGCCTCCGGACATTACCGCACCCGCCTTATAGCCCAGATCTTGCTCCGAGCGATTTCTTCCTTTTTCCAAAAATCAAGGATTACCTCAAGGGCAACCGTTACGAGACAGACGAAGATGTGAAGAATGCTGTTCTTTCTTGGTGCAGAGACAAGACTGCTGACTTCTTCGCTGACGGCATCCAACAGGTCGTCCGTCGGTGGCGGCTCTGTATCGAACGGGACGGTGATTATGTTAAAAAATGATATGTCATCTGGTGCTAAATAAAATGACCTTTCATTTGGTGTAAGTATCATTTGTTTGTCTTCATTATTTCCAAAGTTATGGACTTGGAGGCAAAACTTATCAATATGCCCTCGTATATATATATATATATATATAGAGAGAGAGAGAGAGAGAGAGAGAGATGGCACTGGTTGGTATTAGTCTATGTATGAAATAAAGCAGCATTGTCAAGCAAAGTCTAAATAAGTTCCAGCTGTTTTAATCAGCTGTTCAATCTTTTAGTGTAAACTTTTTTCTCTTTGAAGGGTCGTAAAAATTTAATAATTTTCTCTCAAACCACTCCCTAACCTCTATCTAATTCTTAATGAAAATAAAAAAACAGGTCTTGATCATTAGATAAATGTATTTCTGATTTCATGAATAATTAATTTGTGTACTTAATATGATCATTATGCAATGATGTACATGTCAACAGCACTTCAAAATTTGGGATATTTTGAGTGAATTCACCATGTGTTGCATACAGTAATCCACTCTCCATTTGGTTAAAATTATTACATTGCACTGTGAAAAAAATAGTCATTAGGATTTTCTGAAGATTAAGTTCCACCAAAAGTAATGAAAGAAAATGAATAACATCCAAGACACGTCCGCAGAAAAATAGAACAATAAAAACATTGCTGTCCAAACTGTCTGGAGTATTTGGTCCTTTGTAATGCTTCTGCCTTTAACCTTTCCTTGCATGGTGTCCGTAATCAGAGGGTGTTGGCTTCTACAATAATTTATTCATTTAATCTTCCTTTCTGTCTATAAAAGATAACAGATGAGACCAAACCAGCTGCATGATGACTTGAATAAGAAAGTCAGAAGGAATTAATCACCCCAATTTTATCTAATTTATCCATTGCCCTTGTGTTTCATTGATCAATTTATGAGGAAGACAAATTAATTTTCAATTTATGTTCTTACCGTTGTTGCCATTGTTGACAGTACCTGCAAATATTTTCATTAAAAAATGTAATAATTAAAAGGCATATTTTTCTTTTATTTTTATTTTATCCACGACATAGGCTTAGTGTACTACATGTAGTTTGAGAAATTGATTTGGGTAAATGTATATGATCAATGCTGAATGGATTACATGTATTTCACTTTGATTGTCCAAATGTCTAGCACTTGCTCAAATTGAGCAGTGTAATATTATAGGATGTATATTCCTGAAGACATACATGTATTTATTTTCAGTCTTTTGATTAGCAAATAAAAAGGTAGTGAGTTGTAGTGGTGGACAGAAAAAAGGAAAAAATGTATTTTTTCAATACATGTCTATTACACCCAATTCAAATATGTCACACATAGCAATTTTTACAATTACGTATGGTGATATTTTGAACGATGATTATTGATGTTTCTATTTTCTATCAATTTTCAAAGGTTAAATTTTAATAAAATTATCAGTATTCCTGCGTTAAGTAAACCTCTGTTAACAAACCTGTTATTTTGAATATTAATTATCATTATCCTTTATTTTGAAATATATTTCTCAGTAGAGCTTCCATCTCCAAATGTTTCAGTTTAAGAATTCTGTAGTAAAATAACACTGTAATTTATATGCCTGGATCATGATCCCTTTTCAGACCTGTTTTGGATGGTTACATACAATGGAAACCTTACAAACTGATGTCTGATTATTTGAATTTCTAATAAACCGAATTTTGTGAGAGGATATGTTATCTTTTACTCTTTGGGTTTGTTAGAATCCAACTCATATTTTGAATCCTTCTGGTTTGATTCTCTTCATTCGAAGTCAATAACTCACCATACGGTATTATAATAGAACTTCATGTATCTCTCAAGCAGTGAGCAATGCTAATCACTGTCCTGAATGGCTGATCAGTAGGCTAACAAAATGAGGAGGGAGCTGATGCACTAAGAAAGTAGTGCCAGTAGTAACACTGATACTGGTAGCAATGTGGGACAGGCGAAGGGGAGGGTTGGTTGTGGCAGGCATGTACACACTCAATTCATGAGTCATACTCATAGATTCATTTATGCCTCCCTTTTTTTTGTAATTCAGATCCTCTTATTTCTAAGTTTTGATCCATTCCCATGTAATTCAGATTATGATGTTTCCACTGTAATAAACTCATACGCCAGTCAGATGCCTGATACAGAAACTCAAATACGCACTATACTTTTGCTGACATCAATGGTCTCATAGCTCAAGATACATTAACATAAGAACTTACGGGTGGGACCTCTCTTGCAACTGTATCTGGGTCAGGGATTGGCAATTGCCGACTTAGCAGAGCTCTTCCAAATGCTGAATGTTTCAGAATGCCACCATCTGAATGCCTACCTGAATCTCCAACATCTACAGCTATAAAATTGGCTTAGCATCTGCCACTCCTTGTAAGACAATTAAAAAATGTTTCTTACAGTTAAAGAATTTGCTCCCTAAGTTAAGGGGGGCATGCAATATTCACATGCTTGCCATCTATGGCACCGATACAGTGTGGAAACAGTCATTTAAACATGAAGTCTTTAGCCACATTTCTGAATCCCTCTTCTGTGAGCTGAGGCATTTCACTATGATGGAGCACTTCCCAGATTGCCTCACAGGTGATGTAAATGGTTTGTCTTGCTGTGGACTTCCTGATTCTGTATTGATAGTGGAGACTTCTGTAGGTCTCTCCAGTGGCCAAGAATCTGTGGAAAGTTAGATTGTGTAAACTAATTGTTAGGCATTTTGAAAAATGAACAATTAAATATTAACCCTTTTCCCTCTTCAACAATACATGTATACCGTTTTTGATTCTCAAAGAAGCTTAGGAGAAGACAAATTTCTCAAGGAAACCTTACAAAATTCATTACCGGTATTATAATTATATTACTGTTAGGCCCTACATGTTAAAACTTGGTATCAAAGAGTATTGGCTCTTAAAATATGTGCCTATCATAACATATAAATAAAAACAATGTTTGAGGTTTTACTTTTACAATCTAAAAATGCTTTTTCAAATGCTGAATGATGTCGATTCAATATTCTAATGGCAAGTTTAGAGATTTGCAGAAATGTGGTCAATTTTGTTACACATCTTCACTACAAGTACAAGAATAATGAGTTTCTTTTCGTTGACCTTGCCCAAAAGATTGAAAAAAAAAAGCATGTTTGTTTATTGATCCTTTTTTCAAAAGGGATAACATTTCTAATTTTCTAATACAATAGTAGAAATTCTAGTTTTTTAGAATTTTTTTTTTTAATTGCTTTACATCAAGATTTAATGAGAATGATGCAAATCATCATAATAAAATGCGTTACATTTTTATTTCTATTTTAGCCGATTATGTCAGAAAAAAACTGGCTCAATTTGAGAAGTTCCTTTGCTTGAAGTTGTGCCCAGCAATCCGCTCCAAGTGGCCCTGCTGCCAAAAAAAGTCCTCATTTTACTTGACACCTCAGCTGAGTTTTCTAGATCCTCACTTGGCACATGGCCCTATAATAAGCTCATACGGCAGCAGTTTGCCTGCAATATTTTTTACATCAATGACATGTGGAATGTGGATATGGAGAGCCAGAGTTTGCCAAGTCCACATCACTCTTCATCCAGTCCATCATCACCTGATCTTGTTCCACTATCTGGAACACCTCATATAGCAACAACACCACCTCCACCTCAGGTAAATTTATCATTATTAACAATACCACCTCCATCCAGAGCAAAACAAAATAGGAAGAGGAAAAAGGATCAGCCTGAAAAGACTACAGAGATAAAGATAAACGGCGGAAAACAGCCAAAGTGTTTTTGGTGTCGCGAATGAGTGAAGACGCCGACATGGAATTTTTTCGCGGGTTGCTTCCCCAAGTGAGGAAATTGAGAGAAAAAAAGAAAAGGAAATTTTTTTAAAAATATTTCCAACCAACAGTTTCAATTCCTTGAAAAGCAGGGAGAGGAGGAGGCTGCCCAGAAACAGCTGGAGATATTTGTGTAATGTACATGTATTATGAGTATGCAATAATGTTTAATATGTATGTCTTATGAGTATTAAATATAATTATGTTATCAGTTCATAAAGAGCATCTTTTTACTTTATCATTAATTCTTTTACCTTATTTATTGAGTTTGTTTTGTTTTTTGTTTTTTTTTGTTTTTTTCTCATTTTTTAAATACCCCCCATATGTGCCTTATTTTCAATGACACTGAAACTATAAGTCTGCTTCATCATAAATCTTACATCTAATAAATGCAATAAAAAAAAAGAAAGAAATATCTAATATTTTTTACCAAACCTCTAATAATATTTTTTTTAATTGCAAAAAAAATTTTCTTAGACGTTTTTCTACAGTTTTCACAAATCTCTTCCTACCATGGTACCCCAAAAGTAGTCTACTTGTAAAAAAGAAAATTTACTTTCTGCTGATTCACAGCCTAAATTAATTCAAATACTGTTATGCAGCATTTACATACTATGTGAAAACTGGGGTCTGAAATTCACCAGAGACTAAATTTTTTTTTTACCATGAAAATATACCAGCCACAAAGCAAATAATAAAAAAAAAATCCAGTAAATTAGATTTACCTAATCTTGATTAAGATGATCATCTCAGCATTCAGATGATTTGAAAATTGTCATACTTCTGTTGATTATGAATTCTCGAATTTTAAACCCACACTTCCAAGTAGGCCTACTGCATTTCCTTTTTCTAAAATAAAAATTTAATTACATAGATCTGGGAAAGACTTCTAAATGATCCAGTCCACCCACTTTAAAACGTACAAAAATAGTTATTTAGTACATCCCAATAGAATTTACATATTTTTACTATAAAGCAACAGCTATAGGTCGCGGCACAAGCTTAACCATCTGATAGCTGAATAAATGAGAAAAAATGATCTAAGAGGGGAGTACTGCTTTAATAAGTAGTAATCTAGTTAAGTTTGAGGCAAAAATATAATCAGTTTTAACATAATTTAATTCATGTTGTCAGTAAAAACTGAGTAATGTTCTTCTATAGTATAGATCTACCTGATCTAAGATAGTCTTTGAATGCTGCTTCAAATTATTCTCAATCAATGGTGGGCAGACTAGAGTAGAAGGAAGTCTTTCCATGAGTTCCAAATCACCTCTTACTCCCTTCAAATGCAAGGGTATGATTATGAAAATTAAAGGAAATCTTGTTTTCATTTGATAGATTTTTTTTTTTTTTGGAAAAGGGAGTGGGGTGAAATAAAAGTGGATTACATCCCTTTGGCACAAATTGATTGCTTGTAGTTGTTGGTAGCGTTAGCAACTGAACACACTCGATCTAATTCTAGATCTAGATACACAGTGTAACGGCATCTCACTCTCACTCTCTGAGCTCTTGTGACAACAAATTATATGGGTCACATGAACAGCTGTCTGGTGCCAGAATCCGGTGACCTTGGCCTCTAGTTGGGTGCCCACGCCAGAATGCACGTGATGACTGGCTGTCACGGGTTGTCTGGTACAGATTGGCCCTGGTCTGCGTGTAGCCTAAGTGAGTCTAAGGTAATTTCGGTAAAGCAAGATCAAGCTATATAATCTTCAAAATGCTTAAACTTAAAGCTTGCCTTTCTTATGTATAAGCCATTTCCCTGAAAAATTGAAAAAAACTGAAACTGAAACATTATGAGGCAAGCAAGTTCAACTATTTAAGCCCAGGAAAATTTTTAAAAATGCAAGTTTTACTAAATTTGCACTTTACGAATCGTGAAATAAATGATGTTTCAATGTTAAAATCAAAGCACTGAAGGAGATAATTTTAAATAATTGAGAGAAGATTTTTATTTTTGATCTTCTTATAACATAATTTGAGCCAACAGAAGCCTGCTTAAAATTTATATGCAGCGGATAACAAAATTTTATCATTATCAGTTTATATTACATTGCATTGCACATCAGATAAATTATATTTTTTTAGAAAATGAAAAGTACAAATGTATTGACTGTTAAAATTTCAATTACAATTCAAAAGATACAAGTTTATAGTTCTAGGACCAATACATTATCATAAGAAACAACTTGAATCCTCAATGTGCTTTCAAAGTCACATAATGACTCTTATCCAACATAAGATTTGATTATCTTTTAAAAAATATAAAGAGTAGATTCCATTCTGGAATATTAAACATGGATTTGTCCAACAAAGCAATTGAACTCCCTCAAAACGTGTGAAAAATATAAGCTGTGATGAAAAAAATATTATTCTGATTAATTTATTTGGGGCAACATACACTTTTTCAATTGAAAAAAAAAACATTGATGCATAATTCATGAAGAGGTATGAATCAAACAAAATGCAAGTGTTTTTTTGGGGCAGGAGATGGAAAAATTATTATTTAGAACCTATTTGTGCAGACACATTTTTGGGAAATGCAGTTTTATTTAAGAAAGCTTGAAATTTCAGCTTTACATATTGCTCTAATTTCTCAATTTCATATAGTTACAGAGGTAAATGCACTTGAAATAGCTAGTATTTCAAGCCTTCTAGAGGAAAATGGCACATTCCCAAATAGTCGTTTACAGCAAAACGTCTCATATTGCAGTGTTACTATACAAATGCTCTTTTAAATCTCTTTTGGATGATTTATTGATAAGTGAAGTCCCTTCTTTCTTAATTGGTGGATTACATTAGAAAAAGCTGAGAAAAATAAAAAATAATGCAACAGAAAACAAAAGAGTAAACTTAAAATCTGCCTATCTAAAAACATGAGCTTACTGATTTGCCAAAGCTATATAACACACAAACAATGACCGTTAAGTGTTTGTCTTTATTTTCTCCCTGCCCCAGAAGCAGATCCTGAACTGATCTATCTTGTTTTATGAGAATATGAGTATCATATAATAGAAAAAAAGTTCAAGTCTGGTCAAGCTTTAATATAAAAATCCCCTTTGCCCAAAGATAAACTTCAATTGGCAATACATTAAAAGGCATTTCTCTGTTAAATAAACTGAATATATTGGCAAGAAAAATCAACACATTTACATATACTAACACCTAATAAGTTCCATAATTTTCACTTGTGCAAATGTGTGTTACATCCGCATTCAAACTTAATAAACTTAGTTGCCTGTACTGATTGAAATGACACATGTGTATTGAAATTGCTACTGTATCTGCAAGCAGTTTGACCATGTTTTCCTAAGTTTACATCTGTAATAGGGAGGACATATTATTATATATCTCTATAAACATATTAAACCAAAAAATGTTTTAATTTCTACCTGAAAAAAAATAATAAATGTTCTTGACAAAGGTCTATATTTTTCACAGAAAAAGATTTCAATAAATTTTTTTTTAGATCTAGGCAATAATGAACTAAAATCTCTTTTATAACTCAATCCATATGGTGTCTTTACTGTTGGAAGCAAGGCAAAAGGTATTGATATGTTGGTTTTCCCCACTGAGTTGATACTTATTAGATATTTCTCAGTAAACAATACTGTATAAAATATTATGAATGTACTTCAGGTCATTCAGCCTTTTAAAAAACATAATGGTTAAATACGAATAATGGTTTCTTTTTTGTAGCACAAAGGGAAAAGATGTATTGTATACTTCATAGAAATTTAACAATTAAACTGTAGCAGTAGTTTTATTTCAAGGAATGATAAGAAATAGAAATTTTGAGTGCATGCCATTTATTACAACATAACACATTGAACTTTTTTCATTCCTTCCTAAATATTTAATAGCACCAATATAATTAAAAAAAACAAAAAAAACAATTCATTCAGATGTTGCCAATAAAAAATTTGTCTCCAACTAGGAAAAGTAACATTTTCAAAAGTGCAGTACTTGATTTACAGCCATAAAGTCATATCAATATCCATCTTTCAGCACTATAGCTTGGATCCTGATTTGGGCTGGATTTCTTTCAGTTTCATAGCCAGACTCATGTTGCCCTCAATCTTCAACTTGCCTTGAAAAAATGCCTGAATGACCGAAAGAAGCATGAGTTTTAGTACATCTTTGAAAAAATAGTGAATTTTAAAACACAAATATATCTTAAGATGTGTGCGCACAATGCCACTAACAACGTTTTATAACCCATGAACAAATACAGATTGTATTTTTAAATTAAGGTAACAACAACCCAAACAAAACCAAAAAAACAAAAGGATTTAATGGCACAACTCTACTACAAATGTTCATATCACAGACAGTGTTTCTATGTTATATAGAATGCATGGTTGGGAAGTGAAAAAAGGAAGGTAAATATTAGAATTAAGTAGAAATGATTACTATGAGCTGCTCTAATTGGTGATGTCTAACTAAGCCATATTATCAGTATTGCAACATCTTTTTCAAAGTGATATTTATTTGATTAGATAATTTAATATGATGGTAGTTGGAATAATGCGTGTGCCTTCCTAATAAAGTTTTAATTTTGAATGCATGAACTGTTCATATTCAATTTTTTCATTCCATTTTGGTGCAATTTTCAATTAAAGACTGAATTCTATAGAGAATAAAGCAATATTTTTTTTTAATCTTCATTTGAATTTCCTCTTACATACTTGCAAAGTTCTTAACATATTTCAAAAGCTTTGGGTATTACTCTTTTTTTTTTTTTTTTTTTTGCTTTGTGTGTTTTTGAAGAAACATTATGAAAATTCAAAATAAAAAAAAAATAACTAAAAAAAGTCATTTGCATCAACTGGTTTTCCTCATTGAAGCAAGTCAAAAAGGTTGGAACCTCTTTAATTTGCTAAAAAAAATTTGCGTCTTTCATTTCATTGAGACATGTGCTATTGTGGAATACTCCTTCACAAAAAACCTGTAGTTTCCTTTTTCTGCAAGTAAATACTTTCCAGATAGTCACAGCACAGAGGCTTTATATTTGTGATAACCTTAAAGTTTTTAAAACATCAAATAATAAAATCAGATAGATCGGCGATGAGTAACATTAATCACCTACAGTTGAGCCCACTTAATTCGATTTAGGATATTAAAATTTTCTGTTAATTGAAGGAGCATTTCCATAATGGATTTTTCTTGTCTTTGTTCTTTATGAAAAAGGTTTAATTGGAAGTCTCAGACATCAAAACTGGATAATTTGAAGCCCACCTGCAAATCTATAATCAGGACTTTTCCTTGAGTTGAGCGCCGTGAGACAGGTCATTATCAATCTGTCTCTCAATCTTACTGACTTTCATTTATTTCTAACTCAAGAACTCCACTTTTCTTCAAATGGCTTCAACAACACTAGTCCTGAAGATAAAATCTAAGTGCTTGAGCATTGAAGAAAAGTTAAAGATGCTAATGGAAATGGACCAGAAAAAAATGTCCAAAACAAACATTGCCAAAAAGTATAGCATTCTATCACATACACTCTCGACAATTCTCAAAAACCATAAAAAATTACTTCAAGAGAGCTTAAAGTTCCTGAGCCTGCTTCACTCCCTGTGGTATAGTAAAAAAGATGGAATCAAATTGTCTTTCTCAGGTCATCACATTGGCCTGACGTGGGTCACAATTATTAGAATATTTTTTTATTTACTTTATCTTTCCCATATAATTTTTCATTTTAAAAGGTGCATTTGGAATCACTCATCGCTATGCAGTAACCCCTTTAAATACATGTACATGTATATCACTTTAATTTTAATCCTTTTTATTATAAGAAGACTTGATGATTTGAAGTTAGGATAATTTGAATTGATTTTGATTTCCCAACCACTTTGAAATTAACCAAACTAGACTATAATTCAATATTTGACTCAATAAAATAAGAATATGAGACAAGATGAGAATAATAATGAGCTCTATAAACTGACCGTCTGTGGATTAAGCTTTCCTTGCATTAGATTGAATAAGTTCTCATCAGTCATGATAATTACTGTATCCGCCTTGTCTGAGAATAAAAAAAAAAAATACAAGCAAGACAACCATAATTATTCAAAAGAATGATAATTTTTTTAATTGAAGAAGTGCTTTTACTTTTGTCAACTTGTAGTACAAAATGACGCTCTCATGTCTGGGGCAAACAACAGCTGAGTAAAGATGTTAGAAAAATCAAAGATACAAAGGATTGAGTATGGGAGATCCATTGTACCAACAAAATGCACATTCTATTATATATAATTATTGTCCTTGCCCATTTGTTTCTTTTTATGTATAATACCTTCCTTGTAAGCCCATGAAAATTAACATTTTCAAAACACTGTTATTTCAAGGTCATAGAAAAACCAATGACTAAAAATATGAAGTATTTGTCTACCAAGTTTAAATAAAAAAAAATGTACACATAATTTTATAAAACTGTCACATACTATCTATTGAAGACAATAATTTGAATAATCTGCATGAGCCAAGCCCACAAAAAAAGTTAAGTTATATTGATTTAACTGATTGAAGTGCTTGCCATGAACAAAAAAAGAATATTCCTAATGTTAGAAGTAAAACAAACTATATTAAATTTACCTTTAGAATTGAGCTTTACTGAGCCATTCCCATTTTTTACATCAACAGTCCATGATGCTTCTTGACCATTAGAGTTTTTCACTTTGAATTGAAAGATACCCTTTACTTTTTTTACGACCTCAGCACCATTCTGAAAAGGCAAATAACTATTATAAAGGTTTGATAAAGCTGTGCAATGTCATTTTTTTCATGTCATTTCAGTTCACAAGCTATTGATTTGCAGCTCTTTTAGCAATTTTACACCTTCTCAGGTAAGGATTTTTCTGATCCCAAACAAATAAAGGTATAAAAGCAGTTATAATATTATTTGGAATCAAAAGAAAAATGTATTAAATTTGAAATCTGTGAAAATTACATACAACTATCGATCCAATCATTTGTTTTAACTTTATTTTTACCCAACTTAGGATTCCTTACCTCTTCCAGGGCTTTCTGCATCTGCTCAAAAACTGTAACGCTCTTGAAGCCTGGAATTGACAAAGCACTTACTGGTTGGGCTTGAAGTTGGCGACTGGTGAGGCAAGTTTAAGAATTTATGTATCATTACATGAAATAATAGTTGAGTCCATTTTTTATCACATGTGCAACTTGAATTGCATCTTTACACATGACACAAGCTTTTGGTACAACTGTGTTTAAAAACTGTTCAGGCCAATGCTATTCTATGCTGTGAAGCAGCATCACTAACTTCAGCTTATATCTTTAAATAATTTTTTTTTTTTTATAGAAGCTTTAAAGAACCAAATTTGAAATACAAAGACACATAGTAGTTTGTCAAATAAATTTAAAGAAGAAAAAAGACTATGCAAGGTGTATATGCACCACCACATAACTAACAACATGCATTTTCAGTCTTGCTAGAAACTTTCAAGCCGCACATAATCACAAAGCTAAAAAACAAAGGTCTATGAAACTTTGAAAAATAAAAAATAAATAAACATCACTGGAAAAAATCTTATGGAAAATTTTCAGAGTTCTCTTATACATTATTTTCTTACAGCTTCTGTTCTGACTTTTTTGTAAGATGATACTATTTTCGTCAATTTCTCTAAATATATTCTCTACTAGTCCCTTGCATTCTAAATTATATTATTCTTATCACGAGATTTTGTGAACGATTTCAAGTTAAACAATGCTCCTCTTTGGAGCAGACTTGGGGATGTTCTTTAATCAGAGCAAAGCAAGAAGATTTGAAATGATTATGTTTATAATTTAAAATATGACTCTAATAAAACATAATTCAAAAACTGTAAAATTGTTTGTTTTGCCCTCTCAGTATGTATGAAAATAAATCAATAACGCCATTTTCTTACACACTGGTATGTTAGACATGAGAAAAATATCTCCTTTATCAACCATAGAATCACTCTTTTTTATGATGACAGGTTTCCCAAAACTGCAAAAACAGTTCTAAGTTATTAAAAATAATTCTTTAAAATAAAGGCTGTTTAACCTGATATATAATGAGCAAAATTGGTGAAAAATAATGCAAGTTCAACCCTACAGACCTCTTAGCTGCTTCTGGGAAGCCAAGCTTGTACAAAGTTATGACTACAGCTCCACCAAGACCAAGGTTATGCTGTAGACAAGCCTTCACTCCAGGCACTTGTCTCTTCTGAGCAAGGCCTCGTAGCTGCCAGGACAGCTCTGAGCACTGTGCAAGGCCTGCAAAAAAACCCAGAAATTTCATGTCACCAGAAATTTCCAAGAGTCCAAATATTTGCCTTTGTCTGGCATGTTCATGTTTTGTGCTCAAGTCAATATCAAAATCTAAGATTTGCATTTTTTGATGACATTCAGATTTTTTTAAAGAAAATTGTCAGTCTTCTCTTGTATTCAAGAAAATCAATATTTATGTTCCTCATCTGCAAAAAACATTAAAACCGTAAACATTTTTCTACAAAAGTCAGATTGCTTAAATGTTTGCAAATATTTTGTACATAAAAATATTAATTCTTACTTTCAATATTGTTCTCACTTTGACATCTTCATTTCCTGCAGGAACTCTTTGAGCCCATTGACTCCTTTATTGCTTTTTTGTTGTTTTGTTTTGTTTTTTCAAATAGAATTTCATTATATTTTGAAAAATAAGTCAATTAGTACTCTGCAGCAATATTATCTCCTCTAAATTTTGAAGAAAATGCAGATTGGAACATTTGAATATATATTTGTTAAGAAATTAAATAACACTTAGTAAGACCATTATAATGCATGTGAATTTAATATGTAAAGAAATTTTTTTAAAATTCATTATTACTATTTTTAATAATTAACATTCACATTTAAATGAAAAATATACATCCAAAATAATATTATTGATGGAAAACATTTCATATCTACAATCTAATCAGAGCAACTGAGTCTGTGCCTTAATTTCCATTTTCCTGTGATATATTTTTGACTTGTTATGGAGCCTAGAAAGTTTGTTTTGTTGTTGAAATTATATTATGGAAAGATGTAGCTTGAAGTAAGGATGTGAGGTATCACCTGTAGCTCCAAGGGGATGGCCCTTAGATATCAGGCCTCCACTGGGATTCACAACATATTTTCCTCCATATGTGTTGTCACCTCTGTCAATAAAGTCTCCTGCACCACCTAAAAGGAAGCAAATTAAAAAAGAAATAAAATAAAATCAAGACAATAGTAATCTTGAAATGAGAATTTTCTTTTTGTTTTGATCGAGAAACACTATAAATCTACTTTATCCGATGCATTTTCTTTATGCACAAACACCCACTCTTCTATCTCTATGTGTATATATAAATATATATCCTCCCACTCTTAAAGTACTTACCCTCAGAACACAAGCCCAGTGCTTCATACGTGACAAGTTCATTTGTAGAGAAGCAATCATGAAGTTCTACAACTTGCACATCATTAGGAGTCATGCCTAAAATAAGTGAAAAAATGGTAATGGAAATTTCATATTAAACAGTCTTATATTTTAATATCTGTTACACCTTTAGTAAGTTTTAATGATTATAAATCTTAGAAGAATATTTTTCTAGGTCAATTAGGTTTGAAAACATACATCTCACATCTAGTCCAAGAAAGTGGCAAGTCACTCATATAAATGTGTTTATATTTAGTAGCATTTTCCCTTAGCTCCACAGAGGTGAAATTGCATAAAATTATCAATATTCTTTAATGAGATATAATTTTTTTCAAGTTCTTTTGAATAATTTAACATAATTTACACTTCTCTTACATGCTTTTGTATAAAACTCAAAGTTATGAAACTTAACTTATGTGGACTGGAAACAAGCTATATATTTGATTAGAACATAATATCTTATACTTAACATAAATTTTTCTTTTCGTTCGTGCAAGTACAGAAAAAGAAACACATTCAAAAAGTTCCAGAAAGCATTTCCTTCATTAAAAACCAGTATACATTCAAAATTTGTTTTTGGAAAATTCAGAATTATATCTCAGAGGTTTCAATTTTTTATTACTAAACCATACAAAGCACCATTTGAACAAAGATTTTTTTTTATCATTTAAAGAGCTAAAAAAAATGCTACACACATGATGAAAATTTTCATTTCTGTTCAGATCAGAAAAAAGCTTTGCTCTCAATATAAACACCTTGAAATGAGACAAGAGCTATAAACTAAACATTTGGACAGGATGCAAGACATGTGCTATCGTTCTCAGTTACAGTCTTTCTTCAAGTACTCTCAACATATTTTTTTTAAGCTTATTAAGTATGTTTTTCAACATTTAGAGCAGTAAGGAATAAAGAATGCAAAATACTGATTTGATTTCATGATCAATATTCTTTTTAATTATTTTTTTTCCTTTTTTATTACAGTTATAACAACAAAAATTCCACCAACCTGCTCGTTTAAAGGCACGTTGAGCAACCCTTTTGGTCATGTCATATCCAATCTAAAAATTATATTTATGGAGAAAGTAGATGTCAATAAAATTGCACTGCCAAGAGGATTTGTGGCATGGCTTTGGCTGATATTGCATACCAATAGTATAGTATTAATGAGAGCTCAAGAAAGAAAACTTTTGAAACCTTTGAACAAAATAAAAAAATCATTTATCCTGGTTTGAATAGTATGAGGCAGAGTGCCAACCCAACCAGCCAACAAAGTGTATGATTGTAGCCCAAAAAATTGTAAGACTTTTCCAAAAAGGGTACAATTTCAAACCTCATAGGGAAAAGGTGGTAGCATGCATTCCAATATGAGTATATAGTAAATAATATGGCAAAAATGTGCCTACAAAATAATCTCACATAAATAGAAGTGACCTTTAAAACATTAGTGCTGCAGCCAATCAGCAAGAGGTGCTGTTGCAGTAGATTTTGCTATTCTTTCTCAGTGTCTGTTGGTTTCTTTTTTGCAGAGTGATTTTTGCTACTAGAAAAAACTTTCATCTATAATATTTTAAAGAACGATCTTTATCTTGATTCTAGAGTCTTCTACTATGCCTTAGAAATCTAGATCTTTAAAATATTAGAACTTAAGATGTAGTATCCCCTGGTGTTATGTTAATAAAAGCTTTTCTTTATACTAGAATTGTCAAGTACTTATTAGAAAGCACTCCGATTCATATAAAATCAAAGAAGCCTCTGTCATATTTGAACTAGGATTATTCAATTTCAAATCCTGTGGTCTACTGGCTTAAGTATCCGGTGAAAGAGGTGACTGTCAAACTAATGTTTTAATCTCACCTTTCTTAGGTAGCCTTCATAACTTTGACGAGAAGTTTCAGTATTTTAGTGATTTTATTCTCTATAAAAACGGACAAAGCCACGAACCCTTGGAAGTTTGAGCACACTCCCTTAACCCTGGTTGGCTGAGCGCCAAATAGAGAATTTATGCAATTAACCCAGGTTATAACTGGATATATCAACCAATAAAATCAAGAATTTGCACTAATTATAGCATGAGTTACCATTTAAGAACAAGTCTGCGCTAGATCTACTATCTGAATAAATTCATTCTGTGATTAAATAATTCTTGAGGTAAAGAAATTAAATTTTCTAGAGAGGCTATGGAACGAAGAAAAAAAAGAAGCTAAGTCTGTTAAGCCACCAGAAAAAAAATTATATAATTTAGAAAAATGGTATACAAATCCAAAATGTTGCATACAAATACGCTTTATTTTTGTCGTAAGATTGACAACTGTTCAGAGGATTTGAATAATCATTCACAGCTAAGCTAAGAGAGTGTTTGGCCATAGAGTAGTTCTAACCGAGCATTAACATATTTGACAATACAATCATTCACTTAAGCACTTTACAGATTCCAAAAACAATCCTTGATAACTGAAGATTATCAAGCTATGAGTATATAAGCTACTTTAACTCTTACTCAAGGTGGTTATTTAAGAAACATACAAATACAAAAAAAAAATTTAATGAATTTTAAGATGGAAAAGAAGAAATGGTGAGATGTTGTGAGCCACTGATTTATCTCTTTTTGTTTGTTTTTTTCTTAAAAAAAAAGGTTCTTGAAATTTAAATCCATTGTGCGATATCAGGTTTTTCTAAAGTTATGAAAAGTGGAACAAAAAATTTTAGAATAATTGAACCAGTTTTGTTATGTGAAGAAAATTGTCAGTTAACATTAGGTATCATTTGAAATGATGTAGAGATAACATACCACTTGCATACAGTTTTCTCCATTAAACACTGCAGGCTCGTCAGTTCCCATCTCCATGGCCACAATTTCTACAGCTTGAGCTTCTAATTTGTTTTTTCTGACAAAATCTTCACTTGCTAATATCGCACAACCAGAGCCATCTGAAGTTGGACTGAAAATGACATTGTTCGGAAAGACAATGTACTTATTTCAAATTATTTTGGAATAGAGCTAAACTTCTAACATTGAGGATCTCAATTAAACATACAGCATCTAATAATTTTCATTTTTTGCGCTGTCTTTTTCTATTCTACCCAACCCTAAATACATTTTGGCTCTGCAGACAACAGTGTCTCTGTCAGTTTCCAGATATCAACTCTACTACACAATGGTTTATCATGGATTCATATGTTTTAGAGGTTTGAAACTTATACCAAAAAGAAAAAAAGCGTTCTTCAAAGTATCATTCATTGCAAAAAAATGAGAATATAGCTTATGCAAGTTTAATTTGGATCTCATATGCTGTTACAGGTGTTTGAAAAAATGGGCAACCTTAATTATAAAGAATGCAAGAAATAAATAAAACTTACCAGCATTGCAACTTTGTAAGTGGAAAGTATATCATAGGAGAATTCTGTATCTGATCTAGGGAATATTCATCCACAAACTGAGAGTATCTGAGAAAGAAATGTTTTCAATTGTCTCCAAAACAACATCAACAAAATAGTGATCAAAACTTTTACCAAAGACAACAATTCTGAAACCACTCGCATAATAAGTCTGTGTTCTAAACAAAGCTAATATCAGAATGATCATGACCATTATCATAATCACCTTTACGCAAAGCTAATTTTTTCTAGGAAAAAAAAGGGATTAAAGCTGAAGCAGCTTGTGGGTTAAGGCATTTTATTTCATTATTTCAAACCTAATCTGTTTAAAAAGGAATCAGTAAACATGAGGAAACAAATTCAGAAATAGTTTGATTGTTAAATCTATTCACACTGAAGTTATATTATGCCATTTTTGCAAGATGCCTACACAACAACAACAAAAAAATTTACTTATGCCAATCACGTTTTAAGAGTTAAACTTCAAACTGTTTAAATTTGCCGCTGCCAGTGGCCATCAGATATTCAATTTATGCGAGAGGCCAGCAGTATCGAGTGGTTTTTTAACACCTTTATGAAATTAAATTGCGAAAGTAAACTCTTCTGATAATGGAGGAAGACTTTTGATGTTTTCATCTGGTAAAGAGCGTCTTGAAATGTGTGTCGTGAAAAACAGCCACTGACCAGTGAGCAGCACTTCTTTTTCCATATTTTTCCCTTGCCATTTAGATACACATAAAAGTGTCTTGCATGTCATTTTTCATTCAATTTAAATGTAACTTGGACGGTATATACCTGATATATATTGAATTGTTATAAAAGAGAACAGCTCAGATGTGATCATTTTTAAATTTCCCCGTCCCTCCGCTCCCCCTCCCCCTCACCCCCACAAGGATGAAAAAAAAAACTGTGACATTTTTAGCCACAAAATTATTTCCGTCATTTTTAGCCCAATAATTTTCAATTCAATTCTCATTTCTTTCACAAATTTTTGCATTCTCTTGAAGCTCATTCTATGACTTTTAATTTGACATGAAATTTAACATAGTCACCTTTTAAAATTTCTCATTCAAACTTATGGGTGTACTAAAATCTTTGGGCAAAATCCCTCCCAAAAGTCTGCATTTTAAGGTTAATGCAAACAATTTATTAAAATGCTCAACGACAGGAGCTTTTCAATTGTTCAATTGTGCTAGACAATCTTATATCACTATATATATATATATATATATTTATACACTTACGGATTGTTCACAGAATGCTTGTGATTTTTCCATGCTATCTTGGCAAAATGTTCAGGTTTAGTTCCTTGGAAATGAAACAATCAAATGATTAAGAAAATAAACATATCATAATTTGTATAGTTCAAAGGAGATTTTTAAATGTTGCATTCTAAAATTTACAAATTTTTTTTTATGAAATTCTCAACCCTGCGTAAAGTGAAAAAAATATCTTCATGCCATATATTTATACAACAATGAAAAATTCCATATTCAATGTTAAAAAAAATAAATGTTTCTCATGACTATATGGTACGTGTGCAGATCAGCTCCTAAAGATTTTATTTTGTATAAAAAGTGCATGTGATTTTATTAAACTCTCAATATTGGCTAGATGACTAAAAAAATTTTGGTTGCAGTGCAATCTATGGGAGCAGATGTACGGATGGATTCAAATACACATCTTTGTTAAACATATATTTTTCAAACTAGTACAATAAAGGTTTCTAGTCACTGTAACACAAAAAAAATATTACCATATTTTTTCATGTGATCTCTCCCAGCATTGCCAAACATTTGAGCAGTAATGGGGGCCTTGTCTAGATCATATTGGTCCATCATAGTTAATAGGTGCTTGTCCATAGGATTAGTTCTGTCAGTATACTGAAGGGAAAGAAAATTTAAAATAAACTAAGAATTAGAACCATTCAAGGTACGCTGGCTCACTGTATAAAGTGTTGGTAGTGTCCTGGGCAAAGAGCTAATACTTAAATTAACTTAAGCTGAGAAATAAATCTTGTAAAAAATATTTTCTGTTTTGTTATGAACTCCTGTGAACCTTCCATTCAACACTGCTTTTGCTTGAAATAAATCTTGCCCATGGATTTAACTCCTGGTTCGCATAGTTTTACATAATGAGCAAGAGTGAGATATCAAATTTCATACCACTATAATCATTCACAAATACATTTTCTCTTAAATTAAGACATGTATTTGCAAATCATTTGAAAAAAGCAGTGTAGGTAAATTCTTTATGTCAACAAGGAAAAAAATTTGTTGATTTATGCATAAAACTTTTCTAACCTTTTTGGTATCCTCCTAAAGAGTATTGAAGTGGATTCTTGTTCACATCATTTGTATAATAAAGCAGACTCTTAAAAAAAACCTACTAAATCATTTACAATAATTTGTTGTTTTAAACACTTTTATCACGAAATAAAAATTTTCAGGCAGTTGAGCAGTAAAAAAAAAAAATACTGTTATAAGTACTTTATCAATAATATCAAGTTTGGGCATTTATCTTAATCGCTGTTTCAGGAATTAGATTCATTTAAAGAGAAGAAAAACAAAAGGTAGTCATCTTATCTAGAATATGCGCAATCAAATGCTATTGGATCTTCAAATTTGTAACAACTTCATAATTTTTGCCTATTCAACTAGAAACAGCTAGAAAACAAAGCAAAAAAAATAATATGGAAATAGATCTTTTCATTAAAAAAAAAACAAAAAAAAAAACAAGTACCTTGGCTGAAAGTGAGCCCCTCTCCATTTTCTCAAATCCAATGACCATGACACAGTCAGCAGTACCTAAACATGAAGAGAAGAATTGATTTTCACCATGAAATTGGCTATATCTTATTTTTTTTTCCTTGATTTCAGCTTTGAAAATGACATGTAAAAATAAAACAGAGCCATTACTTTACTCTTTCATCAACTGATTGATCCTCAATTTTCACATGTTGTATTCTGTTTCTAATTATATGCTTTAGACTCTCATAAAATCTCTCTCGATGCTTGCAGTTAATATAAATTTCCTCTCATCTCTTTACTCCATAATTTACTTTACTCAAAGCTTAACTGAGTTTATATTTTGAGAAATAAAACTTTGCCATCTAATAGACCTGTCAGCTTAGTAATTTATTTTTCAATTATTTAAAAATTTTTGTTAATTTCAAATTTTCAAAAGATATGCTAGAATTTTGTTCTTCACACTGGGCTTTTTAGAGAAATATTTATACAAATACCATTGTGATTTGACAAAAGATATCTTACACATTTTACAAATGATATGAATTTTAAAACATAACTTTGGTTGGAATTATTACCTTTTTCTGTAAAATGAGTGCTAAATTTTGCAAATTATTTTTCCGCTTGAACTTTCATAAATCCCCATGAGTTTGGCTGAAGCCAATCTTGATTAGTTTGTTTTTAGTTTCTGTGTGTAAATATCCTGTACCAAAAAATTACAGCCAATCACTTAAATGTTAAAAAAATTGAAAAATTCTGTCTCTGAAACAGTGCACCCATGACATCAAAGAAAATTAATAAAATGACAATTGCACTGGGCGCATTAATAAATTTTCATGTCGATTATATAGCCTTATTTACTTTGGCTTTCGCATTAGTAGTAACCCATGCATCTGAAAAGTTTCAAAATCTATAGGATTTATCAAAAACATGATGATTCACAAGATTTTACCTCCAGCAATCAAGTTTCTGGCCATGAATAGAGCAGTTGAGCCAGTGGTGCAAGCATTGTTTACCTGATGGGGAAAATACTTAGAAATGATATCCGTCTATAATCTCAAGATGGAAACAGAATTTTTCACTGAATTCTAAAACAAGGATGAGTGAAAAAATAAAGGGGTAGGAAAAAACAAAGAAACATGAGAGAGAGAGAGAGAGAGAGAGAGAGAGAGAGAGAGAGAGAGAGAGAGAGAGAGAGAGAGAGAGAGAGAGAGAGAGAGAGAGAGAGAGAGAGAGGGAGGGAGGGAGGGAGAGAGAGGGAGAGAGAGAGAGAGAGAGAGAGAGAGAGAGAGAGAGAGAGAGAGAGAGAGAGAGAGAGAGAGAGAGAGAGAGAGAGAGAGAGAGAGAGAGAGAGAGAGAGAGAGAGAGAGAGAGAGAGAGAGAGAGAGAGAGAGAGAGAGAGAGAGAGAGAGAGGTAAAGAAAGAGGGAACAGTGAGTACCAAAAAGAGAGTGTGAGGGACTCAGACATGAAAAATAACAGAGAGAGATTCTTCTTGCTTTCTAATTTCTATTTTCTTGTTCATTCATTCCCAAACAGAAAAGGAAAGCATCACAAAAAACTTTAAGCCTAAAACTTTCATACACAAATTTTGTACAAAACATAACACTATTTTTAAGAGTTTTATTTCCTCCCTTGTGGTTGATCTCTATTGCTTAAACACAAACTGTGATCTCATTCACTTTATAAAGATTCCTATCCTGCTGAGTAGGGCTGAAATTTTGAAGTCCAAAAATGTTTAAACAAGGCAAATTACAGACTGCCAGGAAAAGATTGGCTTTTTTTAAAATAGCTGTTCTATACAAAAGTCATTACTTTCACACATAAATTCTGAAATGGCTTAACAAGGAATCATCTTGAACCAACAAGCTTGCCACACTTTAGAATATAATGAGCAGTACTGAGACTTTTGCTATAACCTTTTAGATCATATTATCAGATCTTACCCGTTACACTTACATTATAGATTGGAATTCCAGTCATGCCCAACTGATATAGAGCTCGCTGTCCACAACATGTATCACCTAGGAAAATAAACAAGGTGAATATATATAATTGAAACATAATTTGGGCTGCCCAAACTGCATAACGATAACAAAATCCTAAATCACAATAAATAATAAAGAATTGGACATTTGAGGATTTGCTTCTTTCTTTTTGTTTCCATATAAAATGTGTACAATAACAATTTTTTCAAACTTGAGCATTTTGGTACAGCTTTTTTTTTTTTCCTTGGTTTTATGAACAGAACTCTCACATGTTATTGTTCAAATAGGAAAAAAAATCCTCCAACCTCTTTCACAGTAAAAAAAAATGTTTTACTCTTTTTTAATTTAACACTTTGAATCCATGAATTGAATACATCTTGAAACCAGTCCAAGAAAACATGATGTCACAATCAACGTCAATTAAAAAGATCTCTAATTTATAGGCTTTTTTTTTTGCAATTCCACATTAATAATTGAAAAAGAATAAAAAAAAATTCAATTTTCCAAGAAAAATTTTGAGGAACTGAATTAAATATGTTGTTACAATCATGCACATTTGTAAATCAGCAAGTTGAAACGGTTTCGCATCAAACTGACCACCAGTAAGATTTTATATTTGTAACTTTCACACAACAAAAAAAAAGCGACACGATAAATAAATGATCTTCAATGGCCAAAAATCTTGGAACCTGGTGCAATTTGTGATAGTGATACAGCAAATGAGGTTGGGATAAATGTGTGACAAGATTTGATCACTTCATGCACAGATATGTATTTAAGCAAAAAAGATGCTGTAAAATGTATCTTTATTTCACATTTGTAACCAATTTCATGACTTTTAAAGTCATAAAGTAATGCAAACTTGATTATTCCGGTACAACATTCTTGACAACAACTTGGTAAACTAAGGCCTATGCACAAACTAAATAATAATTATGTTGCAAGGACCAAGTCATCAATAACATCTAGCTTCAGCTTCATATGCTTATATAATGATGCTTATAACTTACCTGCAACGTAACCACAGCAGGCTTGCTCAATTTGATCATACCGAAGTCCAGCATCTTCCAAAGCTTTTGTACCTGAAAAGAATATCTAAAGAGGTAAAATATTGATAGCACATTGTACCTTTAAAAAAACACTTTTAAATTAAGTTAAATATTACTTCTATCAATTGTGTTTGATCATTTGTTTTCATAGTGATTGCACAGATTTTTATAATTTGAATTTCTGAATCTCTATTTTGAATGATGACAATTGAAGAAACTCAAATTTATGATACAGTTTTAATTAAGATTTTACAATTTACCTGCTTCCAAAGCCATCTGAGGATAATCAAAGTTATCTCGCCTTCCAGGCTTCTCAAACTGGAAAATAAAATGAAATAAAACTCACATTTACTGAATAAAAGTTCTATCTTAGTCTCTCATTGCATGATTTTTATTTCTGATGTTTAAAATCATTCCATCAACAACTTCGTATAAAAAAAGTGTTGTGCTTCTACACCATCTACACAAAATTATACAATCATACAATGAATGATGGTGGCCAGAGATTAATAAGGGAAAAATATCAATGACATTCTGTGTACCTCAATTTTATTCTGAAGAGAAGGTCTTTTTTTTTTCAGCAATTCATTTTATGCATGATTTTGATAAAGGCAATTTAGAGAAGACTTGGAAAAGTTTCGAAATGGGAACTGAGGCTAGGCAAATGGCATAAAAAGAGAGGATCTTAAATTAAACTATTAAAGTTTGAGTTAAATAAAAATATGTGGAACTTTGTGATATTCCAACATTTAAGTGTTTGTCCAAGCCAAAAATAATATTTTTTAACACATCAAATCCCAGGTTCTGTAATTTTCTTAAAACTACTGCATCAGTGAGTTGACCAGGGAAGACTCAAAAAAAAGAGCAGATGGCAGCTACTGATTAAGTAGAAGAAAGTCA
Source organism: Elysia crispata (assembly GCA_033675545.1). Classification (NCBI taxonomy): domain Eukaryota; kingdom Metazoa; phylum Mollusca; class Gastropoda; family Plakobranchidae; genus Elysia; species Elysia crispata. Next base: position 675,513 of record JAWDGP010006763.1, on the reverse strand, counting down.
GTCCAAATTGACCCTCATGATCTGCTTCTGATCACATCAACTTTGCCATAGTTGGCAGCTCACCATTGAAAAGTTTGGATTATCACAAAATTTTTGGCAAGATAGCCATTCTGGGTCTACATACACTGATCTGTACTTAATTTTGTCATGTTCTGAAGCTCATTTCCATGAATTTTAGTGCCTGACTAAGGCATTCAAATGACATTTAGCTGTTTTAAGAACGATATCAAGGTAAAGAAAGGGAAGGATGTTAATAAGGTAGATCTATATAACAATGTAGTGCACAGTACTTTACATGAGCTCCAGACGTTTATATATTTTCACAAATATTTAAAGAAGATAATAATCTAGATCTAGATCTAGTGATGCTGTTTAAAACAGAAAAAAAAGTTGGAAGAATTACATTCTGAAAAGATTTCTGGTGTAACAATGACAATTAATCAATCAGGTTCGGTGCTCGTGTAGGCGATGACCTTCGATGCAAGTCTATCCAAAATCGCTTTTATTCCTTTTGTCACTCTTCCTACTTTGAGCCACTTTGATAGTCCATCCAACAAGTTTTCACTGTTTTTCCCTCAATCATTCCAGTTGTCCCAAGATGTTCTAGTTTCTCTACTCTCATCACATGGCCAAAAAGGTTGCTTGGTGTTTACGTATTCTATTTTTAGTATTATTGCAGTTGTCGGCCAAACTCTCTTTAAGTTTTAGAATTGTAAATTTCTTAATGAATTTGAAATGTTGAACACGAATATGAAGGTTTTATTAGTCGCAAATATATATTTTTCAAGATATAAGCATTTTTGTCTTGCTCTAAAATCCCATTAAACTACAAGTTTCAAATTCGTCGAGAAATGTTCAATTGTGAAGCCTAGGATGAGTGGGCCCATATCTGCAAATTTATCCATATTTATCAGTGATCTTCTTGCGTCAGCTTCTTGTAACACTTTCGTTTCATTTCTTTGCAGTCCATGACATTCGTAGCATTCTCAAGAGGAACTTCATTTCTGTTGCCTCCTGTTTCTTTTGTGCCTGTTTTGAAATTGTCCAGGCCTCGCATCCATACATTAGAATGGGTTCTCCTTCTTGTGTGAATTGAGATGTGGTTATTTGTTAATACTGATTTCATTCTCTGAAAACTCTTTTTTGCTTGCGCTATTTTTGATGCAATTTCAGAGTTGTTGTGTATATTACTTGATACTCAAGTAATCGAGTATTTGAGTAACAATGACAACGAGACAATAATTACATGAATTCTGTGTTAAAATATCCTAGTGTTTTATGTGATTTAGATATAGATCTAGAATTAATAAATAAACTTAATTTTAAAGTAGTATAAAGCTAGATGTCTAGATATAAAAAAAATCTAAGCTAGATTGACTTGGTGTCTAGATATATAACATATTATTACTTAATAACATTGGTTTCGACCAAGAGGAGTTATTAGCAAGTAAAATAGAAGAGCAACCTTTGAGTTGGAAATTCTCTAGAGCTACAGGTAGGTCTAGATCTACATACCTTGGTCATACCAACTCCGACAACAAATACTCGTCGCTGTGCCATGGTTCCAATCTAAACACTAATAAATGTAAGAAGAATGGACTTTCGTTATTTTTACGTGAAATTGAATCTTTACAGCGATCTTTCGGCAAAAGGTGCAGGTTTTCTAGACCACATGCAAAAGATTCGCCTTAAGTCCTGTGTCAAGCAACAGAGGAAGGGGCACATTTACAGTCTGGCCTTCGGACTCTTTAGCTCCTCGACATTAACTTTACAACTTTAGATAACGCATCACCGATCAAAGGTTGTGCGGTGTTTATTTCACCTCCAGCACCTATCACTTATTTGCAACTATTTGCAAATAACGTATTGCACACCTTTACCCTAAATGATCCATAATAATTGTTCTAATACGAACTCGATTCTTTAAAATCCTGTGGCCTTTTTTTTTTTTAATAATAAATTTTTACCGTCAGCCCCACTTCTTAAAAAAAAAAGAACGTAAAAAGAAAAGATTCTAGCTTGATTATTTCCTTAGAGATATAGGCCTACTGAGAGGGAAGGGGTGAGGGTACTAAAGGCTTAGAATAACCATCAGTCTCATTTGGTATCCCTAGGGTAGGTGCAGGGTGTAGACATTGAAAGAAAGAAAACAAAATGAAACAAAAATATCAATGGATGATAACATAAAAAATAGGATGTTGGATGATAATAATAATAATAATAATAATAATAATAATAATAATAATAATAATAATAATAATAAGAAGAAGAAGAAGAAGAAGAAGAAGAAGAAGAAGAAGAAGAAGAAGAAGAAGAAGAAGAAGAAGAAGAAGAAAGCTTGCAGGGGGTGAAAGGTTTCAGCTCTGAACGTCCACCAAAGATAGCCGAGAGAGAGAGAGAGAGAGAGAGAGAGAGAGAGAGAGAGAGAGAGAGAGAGAGAGAGAGAGAGAGAGAGAGAGAGAGAGAGAGAGAGAGAGAGACAGACAGACAGAGAGAGAGAGATTTGTAAAATGATTTGTGCCAGCTGTAAAACTAACATACAACATTTTAGGTCAGATATATTACTCGTAGTTCAAACTGCAATCTCCTTGTAACCACATTGTGTGCAGCTTAAATCACTTTAAAACAGACCACAGGCTCTGATCCAACGCCTTAACAAGATGCAGGTTCGATCCACATCCATAGCTTAATGCCGTCGGTTTCGTTTTATGCATTTCGAGCTATTCGCCGATTTGGGGTAACAAATAGGTTTGTGATTGTTTTTTTCTTTTTTGTTTTTGTTTTTTTATTTGCTTTTTAAATCCTGTTGATATTATATCGATCCCTTGCAATTTAGAAGTAATAGTAGTTGTGGTGGTTATTGTAGTACTTCTAGTAGTAGTAGTAGTAGTAGTAGTAGTAGTAGTAGTAGTAGTAGTAGTAGTAGTAGTAGCAGCAGCAGCAGCACCAGCAGCAGTAGTAGCAGCAGCAGCAGCAGCAGCAGCAGCAGTAGTAGTAGTAGTAGTAGTAGTAGTAGTAGTGGTGGTGGTGGTGGTGGTGGTGGAGGTGGTAGCATTAAATTGCGGTTTAGTGCTTTTGCACCAGTAGGTCTGGAGTAGTAGAAGTAGCAGTAGTTGTTGTTGTTGTTGTTGTTGTTGTTGTTGTTGTTGCTGGTGTTTTTGTTATTTTAGTAATAGGGCATAGTGATCGTAGCGGTAGAAGCAGTAGCTTCCAGAATTATTTTATACAAAGTTAGGGCTAGGTTGCATTATTTTTAATACTATTCTCTGCAGATCTCTGTGGACATCTTTATCTTTTGGGCTTGGGGGTATTATCATTGATGTTTTCTTGTATGATATTTCTTTTTGTAATTAGTCATTTGAAGCTCTTTGTTAAATATACTAACAACGGAAGATTTAGCTTTTGGAGGTGATCATGGTTCCACGGACAGTGCGAGGGACTGAGATGTAATTGTGTCATCCACTTAATGTAAAAAAAGAAATCCAGTTGCATAGTTGTAGGTTACAGGGAAGACAGGGATTCAGTTATATGCGGATACATTAAATTTTGAAGTTACACTTTTCAATTAGTTAGCGTCTGTGTAGTTTTTTGTTGTCTTTTTTTTTTTCTGCCGAAATATCTTTTGATTCAAAACAATCTCGCGACAGAATTTTTATTTTAAACATGGTTCCACAGGTATTCGATGTTCAATAAGAATTGTTCTGTTGGAGCACGGACTGAAATCCTGAAAAAGTCTTTACAAAAGCATTATACACGCTTTAAATTGTTGCTTTTTTTCAAGATTTGCATTGAACTATCTAAGCTTAATTATTTCAGTATCATAAGACACGAATTTTCCTAATCTGGACCTTTCCAGTTAAGAAGCTTTTAGCCTTTTTTTTTTTTTTTTTTTTTTTTTAGTTTTGTTTATTCTTTTGTTTTGATTGTATTTTTTGGAGTGCATGTGTTATCACTTCTTTTTCATTTCATGATACTTTTCTGCTTCCTTTTTGGTAGATCTTGCGACTTGTTCTATCTTTTCTTGATAACCTATAAATAGGTGTTCTTTCTCATCTTTGTGGTTCAAAAGTTAGTAGGATGGATTTTCAGTGTGCGAGATATGATGAGGAACAGAAACCCCTAATTATCAACTGTAACTGATCCGAGGAGTAGTCTTGTTTAATTGCCAGTTAGCAAACGCATTTTTTTTTTAACATCAAGACTGAACTGGCAGAGTGCTGCCTTGTTATGAATGCTCGTGATCACTTAACCAAGAAATGAGCAGCGCTCGATTGGTAATCGATTATTGACAGCTTCCTCTCGATTTAAAGAGCAGCATCAACTGCATATACGGCGATACTTCGTAGTGAACAAGCGCTCTAAATAATTTTAAAACAGGCTAAAACAAATCAACGCTATTGTACTACAATGAAGATGCTTCCTGTTATTAATACGCCATGAAGATTATTGCTGTATAGAGACATGAGCATTTAAAGTGACCGAAACCACATTAGAAGTCCATTACTTGCGAATATGGGAAAAAACCAATCCTGTTCCTCCCCAACTTCTTTCAAGGTCTTCTAAACGCTCATTATAATGCTATCTAGATGTTAACAAAATATAAAAAGAGGTACACTGTCTTGCAAGAATTCATAGCTGCCCTTTTATTTGTACCATCACGTTTTAAAATATCTATAGATAGATTAAGATTTGTTTGTAAAATTAGTTATCTATTCTTATTAATACTCTGGCAGACAAGATATCCTGTAAGAGTTATATGCCTATGTCGGAAAGATGAATTCAGCAAAACTGTATTTATGTGTAAAATGTTAATGTTACATTTTGTAGTTCGTTAGTTGTAGGCCCTAAGTGCCATGTCACTGAGAATGAAATGGTGTTACTAGGTGATTTACCTAAAAGATAAAAATCATCTATTTAAAATGAGAACTAGGGCTGTATGTTTTTTGTGTACTGATGATCCCTGAAAACCGGTGCTATCATTGACCCAGGTGACCTGTAAGCCTAAATCTTATCACCTCGGAGTTCTCGGGCGGGGTGGACGGCAGGTATAGGCCTAATTAGTTATGGTTATCTTGCTGAGTCATTATTTTTGGTTTGAGTTTTTTTATGTTTTGTTGTTGTTGTTTTTAAAACATCATTGTGTTTTAACATTGCCTTGATAAAGCCCCAAATCTTAAATATGTATAACTAAAGACATATAATATCAAATAAAGATAATCGCTTAATGTATTGTTTGGACGCAAGCTTACTTAAAATAAATGGCAAATAACTGGTTTGGTGTAGTTGGCCTACAGATATTCTATTGCATTTCATTTTTTATTAAAATGGGAACCAATCAGCTCAGAGATCAAGGTGCTATTCTTTGTAGCTGGATGTTTGGTTGGCAGTTCTGGTCACTAAAAGGAAGTATGAAGTTGAACTTCAGTGGAGATTCTTTCACACAGTACCTGAAACAGTAACGGGATTGCAGAGTTTCTAGCGAACAGGGAAGAGTCTGGGGAGCTATAAAACTATTAGCCCGGCACAGCGGAAAGAATAAATAAAGCATCGAACAACAAATCCTACCTGAACTACAAATCAAATAAACAAGACCAGGCAGTTGTTTCCGATAACAAAACTAACCTTGCTTTAATCATTATAGTCATGACCCGCGGGGATGATAACAGAACTAAGGTATAAAAAGTAGGTCTAATCTTTAGTTTCCGAAGAAAACTAAATTGCAAACCACTATCCGTGCCCAGTTCTTCTGAAATTAATAACTAACAAAATGTGAATCAAAGCGAGATTCGCAACTTTTGCAGTTGCAATTTGCACCAATTGCAACGGTTTCACCAATGGAGGCTTGTCCCGTTTGACCTATTAAGTCAATCATGTCATGTAAACTTCGGTTATAATGTTTTCTTGTCCCATCATATCTATACTTTTTTGTTTTCGTTTTGCATCTGAAGCATATTGGCCCTTCCAAGTTGTACCCCTCTTCACACTTAACTACCTGGGTGTGACTTTAATTACATTAACGAGAGATATTCTCCCCGGTACCATATTTTATGCATTTTGTGTCACATGCTCAAGCTGCATAAAACAAAAACGAAACAAATATTCTATTACTGTATCGGTTTTCTTTCCCCTACCGGGTATCAAGAGTGATATTGCACTTTTGAGCACTTCTGCCTCAAATCATTTGTTTTTTTTTTTTGGGTGTATTTGCCTACATCTATGCTTATTTTATGTGAATCAATTCTTCTTGTGTACGTATATCATTTGCCCTAATGGATTCTGATTGCTATTTAGCTAGACTAACAGGGTTCATATGCAACTCTGGTGCTGACGTAATCAACCAAACGGCGTCGTTTTGTTTTCACCCTCTAAAACTTTGACAGTAATTTGCAAACGACAATATTCCTGCATATACTCTTATGGCGAATACTTTCTCACTCAAAAGCTCGCCTATTCTAAGCTAAAATAAAAAAAAATAGTTACCGTTACCCTTTATTTTCAAAACCATAATCTTCTATCACTTTCTTTCTTCTTTCGATGCTTAATTTTGTCTCATGTTTCCATGACGCACACAACAGTCTAAGGCCACTAGATGTATAGATATGTACATCTTTTGTATTGATACAATTTGCATTTGTGCTCAATTTTTTTATAAAAAATATAGAGGGCATGTCAGAAGAAACTGCTGGTTATCCGAGTTTACTACGTGTTTATTCGGTGAATGTCATGGACCTCAAGAGAATACCGGTCACGTAAAAAACGCAGCATGAAATTTTGGATGTTGTAGCTTGAACTTTTGCCTACTTTCAACTCTAACTTGCCCTTTGTCTTTTTAAGAAAGGTTTGAAATAATGTTTATTGCAATCCCATTGAAGTTCCACAACTGGATGATTGGAAAAATAGAGAGAAAAAGTTTCTAAACAAATTGAGGACAACAGGGACCAGGCCTTATTATCTCTGAGCCTCATTAAAGAAACGCACTGACTGCTCCATTGTTTAAGTCGTTCATGCTATTTAATAATTATGTTCGGAATGGTTCTCCTGCTGAGCAATGACTGGCCTTAAATTCCTCAGAACCAGTAACTAAGCGATTTTTAAATTTCGCAAACAAAGGAGACTTGAAACTAAAAAGTCAAATTTATTATACCATCTCTGTATACGGCTCGTTTTTATATCATTTCTGTTTACGGTTCGAAGGCAGGACACCAAAACATGGTCTGGATATATTCGAGCATAGCTTTTAGACACTGCAGCTTATTATGTGCGTGGGTGCATGCTGTCTACTTGTGTTTGATAAATTTATTTCACGTAAATTTTAACCGACATCTACAAAAAAAAAAAAATGATGTTCCTAAAAAAAAAAGGTCAGCTGGAGTTACGCACCTTGATTTTCTGACAATCGTAGACCAAAACGGGATACACAGGACTAGTTCATAGATTATCAATTTATAATATACCTCGTTCTACACTAAAAATGGACAATAGAAGCTGAATTTTGTCTGCATTTTGCTCTTGCAAAGTCGAATATGTATACAAAATAGATCTACACTCAAAACCATGTCTATATCTAATTTTCTATATAACTTTTTATTTAAATTCTATCCAGTATACTTTTCCTCTGAATGACCCAGTTGGTTGGAATGTTAATTCTATATATATTTTTTTTAACAACAACAACAACAACAACAACAACAACAAAAATGATAATAATAATAATAATAATAATAATAATAATAATAATAATAATAATAATAATAATAATAATAATAATAATAAAATTGTTAGACCTATGATCGCCTCTGTGAGTGAAGTTCATAAGCAGTGGGGGAATGAAAAGCGAGAATGTATGTGCCTTAGCCTTAGCCTTAGATTTAGCCTTGGAACTATAAAAGACGACGAACACGAGGGTTCGCCCTCTTTGCACATGGCATTTTTTGTTGAGAAAGACAGGAGATTTTACATCTGTAAAACTAAATCGGGAGAGGTGAGAAATTATAAGATCTGGATCAAGATTTTGATTTAATTAATATTAACGTAAATTGTAAAATAATAACGAATTTAGAGATTTAAAGAAATAATTAATTTCATTTCAGAAGTTTTTCTTTATTATGTCTGAATCATAATGTTGATTGTTGTTAATATAGATTAACGATTGAATAGCTGATGCTAAATTAAAAACTGTTTTCCTATTCTGTTGCAGGAAAAATTATTGCCCTAAAAATTAGTACCCGAAAAATCTGAAAAAAAGAAACAAATTTTATCTCCTAATTTTCATTTTTTGTGAAAAGAATGCAGTGATTGGCTTAGGTTTGTTACACCAGCTTCAATTCCTAAGTGGAAGTGACATCACCTAGTGATGAAAATACCACTCACAAGGAGTGTGATATGAAGACATAAAAAAAAAATACTTTTATCATTATATTGAAAAGAAAGCTGATAAGAATCGGCCACCTCAACTTATTTGTTAAAAACTTGAAGACAATTTATAAAGCAAAGATAACTCAACAAAACAGTACTAAAACAGAGGAACAGACAAGAACTGGTGTGTGAACAGACAAGAACTGGTGTGTGTATGGAAGAAGACATAGACGGTGCAAGATATAAAAAGAAAGGATTATCAAGAATTGAAATGTAATAGTATAAATTATATAGTAATGAAATAGTAGGTTTAATTTATAATTTTGTTTTATAGATATATTTATTTAGTTTATTAAGATTGTTTTGTTTTTGTATTATGTATAAGGGGGGAATTCATTAGAATAAATATTGAAAATCTAAAATATTGTTGGATTTTTTTTTTGGTCATATATCTATATATATATATGTTTGTAACATAGTTAAAAGAAAGTTTAAATTAATTATAATCAATAAATTAAGTAAAAAAAAAAAATAAAAAAAAAATTTGTTTTATAGAATTTGAGTCCTTTGCAAGGAATTATAATCAAATTTTATGAATTAGTAAAAAATTATATCTCTATTAATTATAATATAGTGAGTACATTAGAGAGGGAGTTTACTAATTTACAGCCTCTATAGCGAAAAAGATCCTAAGTGTGTTTACTACTTGTTGCTGTTGGGAAAGAACCTTTTTTATTTTAATGCGGTGCTTTCAAAACACTAGCTGGGAGAACAAAATATATATTTCTAACATTTGTCAATTTACAATATCAAATTATATATTTCTTGTTCTAAATATGGTCGATTATGGAGACAAGTGTAATAAAGTTATAGCATTTTGGATTGTTTCAAAGCTATTATTACTTTAGAATAACATAAGTCTAATAGCAAAGCGTCAAGTTTGATATACAACCGTCTGCAAATGAGTGTTTTAGTATCAAGTCAGTGTGTGCAAGATAGGCAAAGAGTGACATTGGACCAAGTGTTAATTTGTGGACAGCCGAACCATTTCGATGGCTTTATAGAACATAATTTCATGCATGCAGTGCAGTCCTAATAACCGAATTACTGTTAAAGGAAAAACTATCAGAAATCTTATAAACTTTCTAAGAGCTTTGTACTGCTGTTTTAGTTGTTGAGAAAGAACCGTACTATGTTGTAATGTTAGTGCTGATTCTTAAAAACTTCAATGACATAGGGATCTGACTTTATTGCCTCTGATTTGTCGCAACGGTTACATCACACGAGTAGTATGAATGAAGGGTCATGAAGAGCAAAATTGTTGAAAATTGTAAGTGGCGGTAAAGACTGTATTATTATGACTGACATCGCATTGTACATGAGAGAATGGAGACTAGCCTATGGTTCTTGTGTTACTGGCGGTTTCTGGCGGTTTTAATTTTCTTACACGCGAGACCTATCGACTCACAGGCAGCACATTCCTACTCTTCACAAATGAATCACTAAAATGAATAAAAATATAAATGATATATTGACAAAGACGAAAATTTCTCAAAAATTCAATCATTGTATACAAAAGAGTTATTGGAAACTTATTATAAATCATATCAGTCGGAAAGGAATAGACAAAATAATTGGAACTTATCAACATATCATTGTTTAAAGTGCAATTATGAAATTCTCGAATTACCGGGGCTATAATAATTATCTCTTTAATATCAAATTAGAGAACTGAGCACAGTGTAGTTCTAAAAGTGACGGCAAGTACGCGCAGCAGTCCGTTGTGTGATGTTTCCAACTGCCATTTTGTTGTGCCATGTGTTATACTTGTGTTGTTCCGCTGGTGCCAATCAACTTCATAGTTTGGAATGAGCATCCACTTCATTCCTATATGGTGAATAAGAAAAAAAAAAGAAAGTTTTTTTTTTTTTGTTCTTTACGAATCCATACTTAGTATTTATGTTTGCTTAAAGGTATATTTGTGTTCGCGGTTGCCTGAAATAACGAAGTTAAATAGGAGCCATATCAAACGTAAGAAAATTTTTCGACGATCGTAAGTTGCAAAAAATGTGTTTGATCATGGACTTTGAGCTATCATACAGTTCTTGCGTATTTATCAATCGAGGTCTAAATTGGAGTAGATCAATATGACTAAACCAGACAGGCAAATCTTTTCTAGTTTGAAATAAAGCAATAAAGTTGTATGGCCCTTCGTACTTTTCTTCCCAACGATTAAGGATTAAACTTAGTGCTATGAAGTTGATAGGTAATTGTACAAATTGTCCAGTTAAATTTAGCCCAATTCCATAATGTAATTGAAATCCTTTTTTTTTTTTAATAAGAACTGGGTGATCTTAATTTAATATAAGTATTGCTATGTAAGATTTGAGAAGTATGACTCACACCCTCTTTGCTTGTGGGAAGCCCAGCCTGTACAGACCAACCACCACAGCACCCCCTACACCGAGGTTATGCTGTAGACAAGCTTTCACTCCCGGCACTTGCCTCTTCTGGGCCTGGCCGCGGAGTTGCCAGGTCAGCTCGCAGCACTGTGCCAGGCCTGTGTCAAGGTATGCAATGCCGTTATTATTTTACTTATCAATGTACCTGGTAACTTAAAATGGCATCATATTATGCAATGCTTTAAAAGGTATGCTTCATAATACAAACTTTATATTTCTATCTTTATATCTATCTACCAATCGATTCATCGATATTTTAAGTGAAAAATGTATTCTTTTAAACTATCTACTTATATATAGCGGAAAAACGACATTTTAAGTATGTCTTGCTAAAATGAATGTTACCTCACAAATCTCGTCTCAATAAGTGATGCAATGCTTACAAAATATAGTTTATGAATTCAAAAGAAAGTGTTAATCAAGAAAAAATATACTTTGGAAGATATCTTAAGAGCCAAACTTTCACAAATTTTTTAGGTGACTGTTGCCGTTTCCCCCCAGGACTCCTCAATTGTATCACTCTTTCCAGTTACTGGATACTTCTCTATCCAACCAATCTCTCTGTCCATTATGTTTTTAATTTCACTCTCATCTTCAATGTCATCATTCTGTATATCCTTATTTAGTTTTCATGCCATTTGGTTCTATTTCTTTCAATTTATATGTATGGAATTCTTTCGAATTGTCCAACTAGTGGTAAATATTCACCTGTAGCACCAAGAGGGTGCCCCTTGGACATAAGGCCACCACTTGGGTTAACAACATACTTTCCTCCGTATGTGTTGTCACCTCGCTCTATAAATTCTGCAGCTCCACCTTCAGATAAACAAAGATTTCAATAAGCATACAAGAAAAACTTTGTAAAAATAAAGTCTATTTATAGATCCTCTTAAAGATTCATTCTCCTGAATGTTTAAAAAAATGGTCAACTTTGAATTATCGGAATGACACGCACCTTAAAGCCCCTTTTTGCGCAAATTCATAGCCTTCTAAAAGCGTTGAAAAAAGAAACTATAGAATTGGCTCATCTGCCGTATTTTCTTACTGTGCAATAAGAGATAATGTATCTTTTATCTCTATGAGTATGCGATTGGTAAGTAAATAAAAGTATCGCCTCTTCTATCGATTTTTACAAATATTATGGAGCATAGATTAAAGGCTTTTTAAATTATGCCAGCATGATATCAATCAATAGCATTTACATTGAAGACCCATAAACCTTTAAAAAGCATCTACACTTCTGCTATTGCTGAGAAGTGCACAAATTTACACGCACAGACACACACACAAAGCAAAAAGTTATTTTAAGAGATCTATCTTATTGGTACATAACAATAAACTTCTAACATTTCAGTCCAGAAAAAAAAATCTCCCGTGACAGCTTATGTAGGGTTCGTTTAACTCGAATTCTTATAATATCTGTCCCCAATAAATTTTATAAAACTTTTCTCTTTGTCATTTCTAGAAATATCTTAAAAAACAATATGAGAATATGCTAGTACCTTCAGGACACAAGCCTAGAGCTTCATACGTGATGAGTTCATTGGCAGAGAAACAGTCATGCAGCTCCACAACCTGCACATTGTCAGGGCTCATGCCTGGTAAAAAAAAACAACACGGAATAAGCTACAGGTACATGAAAAAGGAAAGAATGAAAAACATTTATAGGCAGTAAATCTAAGTCAAGAACGACTATATAGAGGTTCGTGTTATCAGTGACAAAAAATGATTGCTTTTTTATTTTTTTTAATATTCCGTTATCAATTTCAGATTCAGATGAATATTATCTGAATTGAAGTATTTCTTTCATGTTGCGGCATTTAGTCGATTAGTGAACTCCATCGTTTGGTACCTGCTTTTGTAAATGCTTGATTGGCCACATTCTTTGTCATTTCATAGCCCACCTGAAAGAAAAATATAGAACATTCCTTGTAGGTTTTGGAAGCAGTTTATCAAATAAATATTTTTTAAAAAAGTGAAATAGCTCAACTGAGATATAAAGAAAACGTCATTAAGTGTTTCAAAGACAATTTATGTCCGGGATCTATCTTTTAAAACGTTCGCTACATAATGAAGTACATACAACGTTCATGCAGTTCTCGCCACTAAAAACCGACGGCCCATCTGTGCCCATCTCCATTGCCAGAATTTCTACAGCCTGGGCCTCCAGCTTGTTCTTCCTAACGAACTCCTCACTTGCCAGAATGGCACATGCAGAGCCGTCTGATGTCGGACTGGCGAGGGAGAGTTTTAAAAGCTTAATTGAACAACCAGTAGAAGCAGAGTGTTTCTCATATCGCCTTCTTGCCTCTCCACCACGAAACTAGGCAAATGAATAACATTTCATAATTGGTCTGGAGATTTTTTTTAAAGATAATCAATTTATATTTACAATTATTCATTTTTTTTCCATTTTTTTTGCGCCTCGCAGGAAACAATGACTCACGCCCTTAAAATACATGCACTACTGTCAATAAGACGTTGTAATTTAGCATTGCAAGAGACGTAAAATGGTTGCAATAAATTTTAAGATTCATAATGAATGTAAAAGCACAATGTATTCTGTAGCTCTTCTTACCCTATACGCCGGATAATTTTTTCTATAACTTCTCACATAAAGAAATTTAAAGCAGAGATGATTAACTGAAAGAAGATATTGCAAATGTGTAAGAGGAGAATTTATTTCTCAGATTGTTGGTAAACACGATAACAAACCATTTAAAAAAAAAAAAAAAAGAAAAGGAAAAAAAGTTGAAAAAGAAGACATCATACCAGCATTGCAGCTTCGTTAGAGGATAATAAATCATCTGAGAGTTCTGGATTTGCTCTAAAGTATATTCATCTTGAAATTGAGAATACCTGGGGACGACAAAAGTTGTTTTTTTTTTTAATAGTCATGTATCAAGGCTGAAAGTCATGGATAGTATACTAGAAATTGGTTGATTTTCAAATTAAATTTGAAATTCGAACAGTGTCTCACGTCATGCTTTATGATACGGGCAGAGTGTGAGTAGTGTCGGGGAAGCATTAAAAAAGGCACAAAAAGGAACATGGCTACAAATTCCTTAGAGACTAATCAGTTCAAGTGTTTGCAATGAATGATTCCGATGAATAATGGAATAATGGTGCAGAAATGGAGGAAAGAAGAAAACTTTGAGATGGATCAAACAACATATGAGACACAAAAACATAAATCAGTAGATAATTTGAGAGAGAGAGAGACAGTGAAACAGAAAAAGACACATACTTAAATTTATAGATTATAATTAAATTATAAATAAATTTATAGTTGTGTTGTTTCTTTTTTTCAGTCCCGTAATTATAAAGTTGTGTGCCTGTTTCTTTTTAGACCCTGTATTATACTATTTGCAGACACACACGGGTTCTTTTTGGACCCTTTATAATAACCAAGCTGTCCTCCAAGTGTGGTGTGCTTGCTTTTCTATGTGGATTTCAAAAGAGTCACAGACAGAGACAGAGAAAGAGAGAGAGAGAGAGAGAGAGAGAGAGAGAGAGAGAGAGAGAGAGAGAGAGAGAGAGAGAGAGAGACAGACAGACAGACAGACAGACAGACAGAAATGAAGAAAGAGAGAGAGAGAGAGAGAGAGAGAGAGAGAGAGAGAGAGAGAGAGAGACAGACAGACAGAGAGAGAGACAGAGAGAGACAGACAGACAGACAGACAGAAATGAAGAAAGAGAGAGAGAGAGACAGACAGACAGACAGACAGACAGACAGACAGACAGACAGACAGAGACAGAGACAGAGGGGTGTGGAAGAAGTCTTTTAAAGTTTCAAACGGGGAGCTTTAATTTTTTTTTAAAAGTTAACTTACGGATTATTAACAGAGTGCCGGTGATTTTTCAATGCAATTTTAGCAAAATGTTCTGGTCTTGTGCCTGAAATATAAATGATACAGAACCACACTACGACGTTTATCAATCATTATTTCAAGACAAACCCTACATAATCTTCTCTTATCGAGCTCCCTGATCTCCTTGTGGGCATAAAAGAAGATAATGCGGTAAGACTCATTATTTCTGTCCATGTAAATCTTAAATAAATTAAAAGAAATTTGTTCTGACCCTCGGGCTTTAAATGCGTAGGCCTGCGTGTGAATGAGGTAGAAGAACACACAGCCATTAAACATTACATAATTTTTTTTTTTTTTTTACAGATTTGCTGCCACCATGTTTACGAAACCGATACTATGGACAGAATTTGCCAGATATCTTTGGATCTTAAAGACTACGAGTTAAATCTAGCCTCTGCTTTCCAATACGGCAAACTAGTTTGTGTCAGCCATAATCAGTTTCATTTATATATATATATATATATATATATATATATATATATATATATATATATATATATATATATATATATATTTCTTTACTTGAAGCAAACCAGGCTATACAAATTAAATACATTGATTATAATGGCCTCGCGAGAAGGCGGCATATGTTGAAGACTTCGTGCTTATTTTGGCTGCGCTGTATCCAGGCCACGATATATGCCTATCTCAGATAGATCATATCATATTAATCAAACATAGTTTTAAAGGATTGTTATAACGCCATACTTATTTATATGCGCCCAATTTATGGATGTCAGATAGCTCAGTGCGTACAATATTGGACTAATAGCTAGGATGATGACTTTGTTCGATTCTTAACTGCTGAGGCTATCTGACGATGGGATCATAAAATTATTTCCTGCAAACAGCCCCCGTCCACGTATACTATAGGGTTGTAGGGCAATCCTTAGAAATTTAAGTTTTCAGTTAATAACATGCATTTGTTCTATGCGGCAAAGTTTATACACTGATCAAAACTTGCAAACAACAAGCATAACAAACCGTATTTATCCATGTGGTCTCTGGCAGCATTACCGAATAACTGCGCCGCATAGGGAGCATCTTCTGAGTTTCGCAGCGTGGTTGAGGTTGCTTTGTGTTTGTCCATCGGATCAGTCCTGTCCTTAAACTGTGAATAACAGAATCGGTAGAGAAAAGTTTGGGATGGGGTCGTGGGATTGATTTCGTTGTAACCTGATTGATGATTGCCCTGGGCTATCTCATCTCGTTGGGCTTGGCCTCGCTTCCTTTATTCTGTTGTGTCAATTAAAGAATAATGATTTAATGCTGAAATGAAATGAAATTAAGCAAAATTGCTCAAGAATTATAATGAAAAGAAGATTTTTACCAAGCGAATTCAAGATAAAAAAAAATTAGAAATAGATAAAGCTCTTACTTTACTTCGGAAAATATTCTATATAATTATTTAAAAATATTTCTCTCTCGGATTTTATGGTTAGTTATTATTACCTTATTTGAAAGCGATCCTCGCTCCATTTTCTCAAATCCCAAAGCCATGACACAATCTGCTATACCTGCCAAATAGTTCGAAGAAAATTTTCAATCAATATATATTTATGGGACTCTCCTTTCATGCTTAAAATATTTACTATTGATAACAAAAAAAAAAAAAAAAAAAAGGAATCAGCATGTTGCACCATATTTAAGTAACCCACAGGATAGAATTTATTAGAATATGAGGATGAAGAGTACAACAAATGAAAACAAAAAATGTTCTTTTTGGTTTGATTTAGATTTCAAAACGAGAAAACTGATTTTGATGACCAATTGAAAAACTGTCCTGTTGATCTTTACCTGAGGCTATCAAGTTTTTGGCCATGTATAAAGCTGTTGCCCCCGTGCTGCACGCGTTGTTTACCTGTCACAAGAAATAAGCAACGTATCACTTAAACATATGTACCCCTTCGTGAAATTTAACAGATTTTTTTATTAATTAGAATTATTATCTTCTCTCTCTCTCTCTTTCTCTCTCTCTCTCTCTCTCTCTCTATATATATATATATATATATATATATATATTTCTCCCTTTGGACATGTATGATTTTGTGCTTCTCTGTCTTTTGCACTGTTTCCTTAAACAAGAGAGAATACTTCTTTTTTTTTTTTAATTCTATAGTGTTTTAAATATTGGAAGCAGTGGCAAGAAACTTATGAAGAAAATTAATTAATGGTTAAAGTGAATTATCTATTTACTAATTTCAGCCATAACATCACATTGGTTACAACATGGCTGGTTATTGTATTTTTCGTACATCACGAGATGTATGTTCTCTCCATAGCGTGACAAGTGAAGGCTCGGTGGTGAGCTTTGTGAAACCAATATATACAGCACCATCGGATTGCTCACATCGGTTACCCAGCTTTCTCAACATGAACATCATTATTAAAAATCTCGGGTTAACTTACATTATAAATAGGAATCCCGGTGAAGCCCAGCTGGTACAAGGCCCGCTGCCCACAACATGTATCGCCTGAAAGGTGTAAAAAATTGACTAATATTATAATTATCTTCACTCCATGATAGATGACAAAGGCTTCGGACAGCAAGTTTTTCAGAAAATCCACTCTAATAATATTTGGAGTTCTTTGAAATAGAATGCCCAGAGTAAGAGAATAAGGAAGATAAAAATGCTCATGGAAAAGGAACTGAGGACAATGGCAAAGTTTGCTCAGATCATCAGAATAGAGACGGGGGGTGCGTAGGTAAAATTTTTAGTAACTATGTGTAGTAAAGTATATTGCTCAATAAAATTAATAGTAAAAAATAAGACAAAAAAGTTTGCGGAGCGGTTTAGAAGAGATTCTCCAAACGGATCTCTGACAACTAATTATATTATGCCTTTCTTAATTTAAGACAATAAACCAACATTCTCATGAACCAAAAACAATTAGACGTAGGTTTAAAAGGCACTAAATTCTAATAATGTTTCAGAAGCTATGTCATGGCAATACATATTGATCTAAACATGTGTTTATCCATGCAAAGTCAGAATTTTCATCATTCCTGTAACAATATTAATTTAATCAAGTTTATAAAGTTTTCGGCATTTCATTGAAAAGTTAATTTGAGGAAGAAAGGAAATCACTTGACCTTGACTGAGAAGCTATTAGAAAGAGGCGAAACTTTGAAATTTAACATATTTTATGGTTCATTGCTTTGCCAAGTGTTAATCGAAACGGTTAATCAAAGCGAAAGTGAGGAGAGGGAAGCTGGTGATGTTGAGGAATCTCCGATGAAAGCTCTAGGTTTGTGAAAGTAGAGAGGAAATAAGAGAACTGGAGTGAGATAATCGTACTCTCTAAAATGCCTTGATTGTTTTGCTGTATTGGTTACGCCTTTTTCTGTAATAAATATGTTTGGCGTTCGCCACGCGGATTCAGGGGGAGTTAATTAACGCCAACACAACCAAATACACTACATCACTAGAGAGTTATAGTGGACAGTGCCACCTAGATCGCTTTGATAGTGAGCAATTCCTTTTCCTCTGTGCTGACCTCTTGTGAGAATCAATATACTGCAACATGAAAAGAATAATTATACTCACCATATACATAACCACAACAAGCCTGCTCAATGTGCCCATACTTGAGGCCAGCATCATCCAGAGCCTTTGTACCTGCAATATAGATCGTCTTGAATTGAGAGAAATACAATCTACAGAATATGGGAAAACAAGGTAGTCATACATGCTATATCAATGCTATGAAGATGGTTGTTCTTGTCGTTGTGTCTATCTATTAATATCAGAATAACGTCTACCCCTTTCAAAATATTTGTTAACTCTTTTACCTATCTTTCTCATCATCGTTATGATCATCGCAACTGCATAAAAGAAGGGTGTTTGAGCCTTAGCATATTATTCCTTTTAATTTTCCTTTTACTTAAGTATTTCTCCGCGCCTCCTCCTCACCTCTCTTTTTATTAGTTTAGGCTGAACTGATAATCTTCTCAATTATCTTATTTTGCATATAAAATAGAAATAAAAGTATTTCAACGAAATACATATAAAAAGTCAGTTTGGCTTTTATTACTTATTTTTCGTATGAAATTATTTAAAAAAAATGGTAGTCGCAATCATGAGTCATTGTTTATTCTTTGCTTCTTGGTCGCCCATGCATATGAAAACATATCCAGCACCATTACTATACTAATAATCGTTGAATTCATAATTTTAATTCGTTTCAGGAAAAGTTCTGGAGCGATTCACACGAACTCCATTTCATTTCAATATAAAATAACAGTCATACAGCTCCACACACGAAAATATAAAACAGGTGCTTCGTGGCCACTCATGATTTTTGCAAGTGACAGAAATTTGATAGTTGTAAAATACTGGAATCTCAGTTAAGTTAGATATTTGATACACCTCTACTGAGTTAGTTCATTTAGGACTCGATACCCTTGAAAATTTCGTGGGGCTATGACAGTCTTCAATTTTTATAAAAAATTGAATAGGGTTATACGAAATTAATTATTTCATTTTATTTTATTTTTTTTTATTGCGAGTAACATTGGCAGATATCAGAGTTGGGGGCGACAAAAAAACCGCCACAGAGGTTATATTCGTCTAAAAATGATCGAAAGTTCTAGCATAATTATGCTCTGTTCAACAGTATCATATTAGCAGTTGAAACATAAAATTAACCCCCTCCCCCCCCCCCCCTTTCCCCCCTCTTGGTGAGTAGAGCAGTCATCCTTACTATAAGTAGTTATTTGTGTTGCGTGTGCAGTTTGCGCTGATCTGATTCAGAAAACACTCTCTTATGTTTACAGTGGTTTCAAGAATAAAGGAGTAATCTATTGCTATTTTTGTAACTCCAATTTTCGGTCATAATATTGAAATTGCTGTCCAAGTGCTTTATGTTGCACCATATTTTGCAATTATCATCGTTTAACCATGCCTTTTTAGCTTTGATTGTTCCACTCACTAATTCGATCCAGGGCTATAAATAAGTTTTTAGAATCCATGTCTTTCGAGGCCTAATCTTTCAAGGTCCCGATTTGAGTCGAGAGTTAAAAAAAATCGCATAGTAAGGTTCCAGAAATACTGGCGCACGTTTGTTTCCTACTCAATCTGCTACACCATATTTATGGGGCCCAGCTAATCGTTGCATAAACATGATCTTTACTTCGAAAATATAGAGCGGGTTTTCAAAGCCTAAAAAATATCTTATGAATGAATATTAAGAGGGAAAACGTTTGTTTTGCGATCCAGATGGACCAAAAAATCTACAACTAAATATTAAAAAAAAAGCTTAGTTCACGTCAAAGTTTGAAAGTAGCATTTGGAATAAAGTTTACACTATCAATAATTAATTCTGGGGTTTTAAAGGTTTTCAATAATTATAGAAGATATAGAATTCAATTTTACAGATTTTCACAATTACAAAAGATGCCAAAATGCAAGCCTTTGCTATCGAGGTCTTTAGTACTGTATCAATAGTTAACTCTAATCAAGTATACAACTGAAATAGCAGAACATTGTGAATACACACTGTATTTTATATAATCGCTGACAAGTGGTGTCTCCCTTCATGATAAAAATGATGTACTGTCCGCATTTTTATAAGGCTAAGTTAATGTAGGCTTATGTAGCTGAATAACTGTGCTGAAGACCCGATGTTTTAACCTAAACCGTAAGAGAAAATCTGGCAAGCCTACTGCCGTCAAAATGGAAAACGTGATATAATAGTTTTAAAAAATGAATAATTTAGCATTATGCGTACTTGCTTCGTAAGCCATCTGTGGATAGTCGAAGTCTTTGCGCCTCCCCGGTTTCTCAAACTGCAATTTTAAACAAAACAAAAACAAACAAAAAAATAACGTCGCAAGTTTAAAAAAAAATGGGTCAAAACATTATTACGTTACATCTGTAAAAGCTTAAAATTAAATAGCATTTTTGATTGAGTCGGTTTACATCAACAAAGAATTTCCATCTGAGATAAAGAAAATATAAATATAATTTTATTGCGATTAATGGAAATGTCAATGGAGTAGTTTTACGTCAAGAAGAAATAAATAATACGCTTATTTTAAGGATGCTGAGGAAATGGCAAAGTAATTCCTATCTATCTGTAGAAGAGACGGTGTATTTTACATTTACCTTCGTCATTCCAACTCCAACCACGAAAACTCGTCGCCGAGGTTCAGCCATGACTATCTTCCCCGATGAAAACTGCGAGCGAGCAGGACTTGCTGAATGACTCGGTGACAGCGGTGAATCTCACTTGGTGATTTATACAGAAATCGGCTCATTTGATACTGCTCGCTCTTTGAAAGTGAGATGGTTGCTTGGCGTGAGAGTTTATCATTTCACTCATAGCATTGGTTATAACAAAAACTTGCGTTATATCATCATACCTCTCTTTCGTTTATTTTAACATTTATGACTATGGGACTTACAAAAGCTGTCGAGCATTTTTTTTTCAATTGGTTAAGTACCGAGGCATTGGTGATGTCCATTTAAATGTGTGTACATAACTTCAAGCAAGTCAGGCATTGCATTTATTAAGGACAACATAATTATTGTTTAAACCAAGGTCACATTTTTTCTTTTCTTCTTCTTCTTCTTCTTAAGCTATTGTTGATTAAGATTATTAATTTGTTCCTTGTTTTGGCTTGTGTTTTAGTCTCATTGTAGTTTCTACTTTTAACATAAAAGAGCAGTCTACTATTATTATTGTTCACATTTTTTTCATTCTCGTATTTCACTCTTTACTCGAAGTTGTGTTCTCCATTAAACTACATTGTATTATCGTAGTTCATTATAGACCAAGGCGCCTCTCTTTCTGTTTATTTATTTTTATGTGCATGCCGTTCTCTCTATTTTTGACTCTGTATCTGTTTCTGTCCTCCTCTCTCGTATTCTCTTTCTTTGCCCTTCCCTTTCACATAACTTCCTACCAAATCTTTGTTTTGTTTACTTCGAGGTTTTTTTTTCGTGTTTTTTTTTTTTTAAATAAACATAGTAGTAGTAGCAGTAGCAGTAGCAGTAGTAGTAGTAGTAGTAGTAGTAGTAGTAGTAGTAGTAGTAGTAGTAGTAGTAGTAGTAGTAGTAGTAGTAGAAGAAGAAGTAGTAGTAGTAGTAGTAGTAGTAGTAGTAGTAGTAGTAGTAGTAGTAGTTGTAGTAGTAGCAGCAACAATAGTACTAATACTAGTAGTTGCAGTACTAGTGGTGGTGGCGGTGGTAGTAGTAGTAGTAGTAGTAGTAGTAGTAGTAGTAGTAGCAGCAGCAACAGCAGCAGCAGCAGCAGCAGCATTAAATTGCGGTTTAGTACTTTTGCACCAGTAGGTCTGGAGTTTTATCTTTTTTGACCAAAATGCTTATATTTTTTTAACTCTTTACAAAAATTTCCTCATGTCACTTTCATGTGAAAAAACTATTATATCTATATCTAGAGGAAATGAAAAAAATAGAGATACTAGTCTTAAAATCTGATACTCCAAAGTTCAATAATATTGAATGCAGCAGATACATATTCCTCTACTAAACAGGAGACTAAAAATGCATAGCCTAAAAACAGGCTTAAGTTCAGTACATTGTACAACACTTTCATAGGCAAGTTAGTAAAGCACCATACACTCGTACATGTATTGTCTTGAATACATAACGTATATATTCTAAGATCCATTAAAAGTAAAAGAAACTAAAAGAACGGCTTTGTATGTGTAGTGACGACACAAAATGAGACTTATTGTGGCAGAATAATTCTTGGGTAAACCATTTTCCTGAAGAAAGCTTGAAATTTTCGCTTTTCATTCTGCTCTAAGTTCTAACTTTGATACTGTTACAAACGTAAAAGCTTTTTAAATATTGAGGATTTCAAGCCTTCTTGAGAAAAATAGCATTTTCTCAAGTAGTCGTCTGCCACAAAATGACTCATTTTGTGAAGTTGCTACATATAAGATTCTGAAATATCACAAAAAAAAACCCTCAATAAAAAAAGCCTTAAAAAAAAATTATACATGACGAAAATATAATTTTAAATATCAGTGCCAGCTTTTAAAATGATGAGTGACTTAATTAATAGAGAAAATTCATGACTATAAAACCAATTTAATAAATGTGTTAAGGTGAAAGAAACAGAGTACAATAAAACTCTTGTTCTGATCTAAATCTCCCAGGTTATATAACACAACTAGCCTTGTTGTGGAAATGGTGTTAAAGAAAAGAAAAAAAGTATTTACCCTTTTAAGTTTATATAATTTTGTATATGACTTCTTTGTAACAAAATATTTTCCTTGAAATTATCTGTAGCCTGAATTGTCTACCATAATTTATTCACTCTCCTCCATTGGGTGCTGTTGACCACAACCCAATAAGAAAGTCAGAAAACTGATGCATGACAGACCAAGAAGATACTGCTGTAAAAATAATACTACATCCCTATTACCCAATGGAACTACTTGACACTAACCTGAAAAGATTATCTCAGAAGAACAACGGCATGCTAAACATAGATCACTCAAAATATTTGTGAGGACAAAAAAAACCCATTATTTTATGATTACAACGATTTCGAGATTATGAAGCAGTTTTTTGCTTAATGCGATTCTGTTAGATGTTGGAATCTATTATATATTCTTAAATCCTTGGACAACCCTTACAGGTTTTATAAGGACACTTTGATCTGTCCCATGATTATCAGCCAAAGACTAGATTTTTTTTGGCTGAATGATTATCAGCCAAAGACTAGATTTTTTTTGGCTGAATGCTAAAAGTTTGTAATAGCAAGTCTTTGCTGAAATCCAATGCTCCTTGTTTAGAGATGTCTTGAATGAACTGAGGAACTAAAGATATGATAAAGGTTCCATGACAGCAAGTGATCCTAACATATTGAGCAGTGCTTCACGAGTCCACACAAAACTGATTGAAAACTGACTTTAAAAAATCCCTTGTAACGAGAGCAAAAGCAGTATTCACATGTTTTGTGAGTTACTATGTAAGGAAAAACAGTCATTGTCAATTATTTTGAGGTTCCAGGTATCCTTGCTACTAGTAGGTTCTACTAAATATAGATCTATAAATAATGCATGAGTCTGATTTCATGATAAAGCTATGGATTCATAAGTTTATTTTATAGATCCTATTCAATCAATGATTGATTGAGGTGTCGTAATTCTTACAGTAATATCTTATTACATATTAATATTGATAATTTAGATGTAAGAACTGGTGTTCTCAAAACATACTTATATTTTCAAATTTGTACCAATATTTTGATTGCAAATATGTTTTGAATTCTTTGAGTTGCTTAAGGTGACCTGAGAGTTCACCAGATTTTTTTATACTGAGATAGAAAATATAACAGGAAAAATGCTGAAGAACCGACAGGACATACATGTATTTAAAAAAAAGTTAATTTTCAGTCTCTGAGCAGCTAAAATAGTTTTGTACTGATAAATGAAAAGCATCAAACAGCACTATTTCATTTGAAAAAAAAATCATGGTTAAAAAAACCCAAATTATTTATATCATTGAACATCATATACATAAAAAAATGATATTTTTTTAATATTTCAAAATTGATGTATGTTGGTAAACGTAACAATTGGAAAGTGATAGTAGTCATAAATCAAACATACAAAAAGTAAACACAAAATCATATATGCAGATCACACTTCACTTAAATAAAAAATGGCACTTTAAATTTTTAACACAATTTTTGTTTATCTTAAGTGTTCTTTAATAGTTTTATTTAAACAACGTTATGTGTATGAGAATGCTTATAATAAGTCATACCAATCATGTGTATTATAAAAAAAAAATGTTCTTGTGCTGAACATTTTTGTATAAATAATCATATACAAAAACTTTTTCTATTTTGTAAATGCTCAAACAATCACATTATAGCATTAAAACACAGAACACATTGGTAAATCATGTATTTATATATATATATATATATTTTTTTTTAAATGTTTTGTTTCGAATTCCTTTCTCTATAACAAGAACAGAATTCTGCTAATTTTTAATATGATTAAGACCATAAAAGAAAAAAATATATGAATTGGATATAATATTTATCTGTTGAAGACATGAAAGTAATTTATTTTGACCTTTTTTAACTTTAAAAGCTCCGTAGACATTTAAAAAATATATCTCACCTCCCATATAATATAAAATAAAAATACACTAATATGTAAACATTTTTTTAGGAAAATTACTTTCTGCTTTGGATACTGTTAATCTCCATCACTTCAAGGACAGTCCTTTTACAGTTTGGCTGTCAGTCTTCGTTGATGCCTAGAAGGTTGTAAAGCATGAAAATATCTTATAAATCTTAATGTATGAAAACTGACAATATATCTTAGTCACTATCCACGAAGGATTCCTCATTTGATTTCTTTTTTCAAACTTTTCACTGTAAAGAGGTTGTTCCAAGAATTCACTACGATATGGCAGTGTTGGTTGATTGAGATAAGGAAGGGCCTTATGACTTTTTACACTACCTTACAATTAATAAAAACATATTTGATAGCGTTAAGTTTGAGATGAGTGAATGGAAGTGAGGATCTACGGGAAACTTAAAGTGATGTAAAACACAAAAAGTTTTCTCTCTTACATATAAACAAGCTTCATGGGCATAAAAAATGAATAATAATTAAAAAAATATATAATTAACTTACTGTTTTATGCTGTCAGAAACTAGATATTGCAAATTTATTAATTTACTGTTTGATGCATACAGTGACCAATAAAATATAAGGACTTAATTCTAAAAGTATTGCAATCAAAACTCACGCTCTAGCCAATTCTGGATAACCCAGCTTGTACAAAGCAATGACCACAGCCCCACCAAGGCCAAGATTATGCTGCAGACAAGCCTTTACTCCTGGCACTTGTCTCTTGTCAGCTTGACCACGCAACTGCCAGATTAATTCAGAACATTGGGCCAGACCTGTAAAGGTAAGGTAAGGCAAAAGAGTAGAAATATTGTGGCATGTGCTTTATGTCATTGTAGTTTTAGTTTTTCTAAAATGATGGACAGTTTTAGTTACTGAAAAATATCATAAACAAAGAAATGAAGTGATGTGCTTTCGAATGCCTTTTTTTTATACAAGAATTCTGAAATTTGACTCATTATCAATGATTGGAAGGAACTGATGTTAAAAATTATATGAAATCTATTAAATGATGACAATCATTAAGTATTTTATGATCCATGCTGTTTAACTATAATGATGGATTGGTGAGTTTTTATATCCTTGAAATAACATGAAAAAAAAACCAGTGGAGAAACCTATTTTAAACAGCAAAGGCAGATTCTACGAAAGAACAGTTTACAAGCTCACATACTAATAGACATGTTGCATCATAAAAAATTCATCAACTCTCTGTTTCATCTGATGATGCTCAACCTGAACTATTCTTTTTTTGGCTTCAAATCTCAGCATAAATGTCTTATTCTTGGTCCGAAGCATATTTATTGATGCTTTGCATTATAACAGTTTTATGCTTGCCATTGCATGAGCACACATATCTGTGTGACTGGTAACTTTAAAACTACTCATGCATTACTTAAGTTAACAATTTTGTGAAAGATGCTGAAAATCTAAAAGCTAACTTTGGGTACCTAAAAAATTTCACATTTGCATAAATTAGCTTTCTAAGTTTACTCCTATTTTTTTTTAAGACAAAAAAGAGTTATCTTCATGAAACCCAGCTACAAGTCTTTCATCAGGTCCATAATAAATCACAGAGTTTGTAAGGAAAAATAAAATTAATGAGAGCAAAATATGATTATAAAATGTTTTTATTTATTAATAAATAAACATATTGCAATTTACCTGTAGCACCAAGAGGATGTCCCTTTGAGATAAGGCCACCACTGGGGTTTATCACATACTTTCCTCCATAAGTATTGTCCCCTCTATCAATAAAATCTGCGGCTCCTCCTGTATAAAAATAATTATCACTATTTTATCATGTAGCTCTTTAAACCCTTGGAGACACTAGTCATGAGCAAAAAGGATTGGGCAACATATTTCTCTTCTTCAATTTAGGAAAAGAAATTAATTTTCCTTGAAAAAAGTTTTATTCTCATCACATATCAGTTATTCAAAGGAAAAAAATGTTGAAATGGTTGTGATCTGATTGCCCAACTGATCATCGTCATAAAAACCTTCCATTCAAGTATTAAGTTATCAAAATTAACTCAACAAAATGGGAACTTCAAAAATAAAAAGAAAATTGATAAAAAGATGTTGAAATCAGGTTCTTAATGCAACCAAGGTGGTGCTATTTGCAAGAAATAAAATATATAAACTGCTGACAAAATTTTTTTTATAACAAAGGACATTATTTCATATTGCAAGGATTTTTAGTTTTGCTTTAGCATGTGCCAATCTCTACGCTTGAATCTATTGTGGAATAAGCATGAACAAATTTTACTTAAAAACCAGGATTGCCCACATAGGATAAAACATCCATGTAATGATTTTATCCTTTAGGATGCAAGTGAAAATATTTACCAAAAAAAATTGAGCAGATTTTCTGAGCAATCAACCTATGTAGAATAAATACTGTTGGGTGAATAATTAACCTGGACGTAAAGAAATAAATACGTTTAGAGCAACGTAGGCATCGATCCATATAGAGATGAAAGAGAGATTCTTCGGATCTCTGATAAGTCTAAGCTCTCTCTACATACATATTTATCTAAAGAATACACTTAAAGTTAAAGATATAGAAATATGACAATATGCTCTACAACTTGATGTAATTACAAAAAAATGAAAACGTTTTTTACTACACTTAAAATCTTTTGTTGACATCCTTGATCATTTTTGGTACATATATAATACTTTCCTTCACAGGCTGGCTCAAACATACAAGCAGAACATTGAGTATGTGTGAGAGTTTATAGGTTTTGAATGACTAAGAGCCATTGATACATGATGTTTGACGGGGTTTCAATCTCGATTTGGAAACAAACATAAAGATTTAAACAAATGGCTACCTTCAGGGCACAATCCAAGTGCCTCATATGTGATAAGCTCATTGGAGGCAAAACAGTCATGAAGTTCCACTACCTGCACATCATTAGGAGTCATGCCTGATAGAACAATGATACATAATGGCCACACATTGCTTCCCAAACAAGCAGAGGGAACATTTTTTTTAATAATACAGGCATCAAATAGCCCTTCTTGTATTCTTTGTTTGTTTCTCAAAAACTAAAATTTAATCTTTATTCAAAGGATAACAAAAATCTTTATATTGTGAGTTATCTGAAAAAAATTTATCAAGTCAATCAATCATGGTGGATTTTGAAAAGAACCAGTATGTCTATATGCTTCTATCTTAACAATTATATAAACTGCAAAAATTATTGAAGCAAATTTAAAATTAGGTAGCAAAAGTATCTAGCATTAAAATTTCTTACACTGTAAATGAGTCAGATTTTAAGAAATTTCCACACTTAAAGGTGATAATGTATAAATAAAACTATACATTTTTATGACTTATTTGATGGTGAGAAATTCTATACAAACTCTCATAATCCTCTCAAGATGTATATCCTCATGTACTACAGTTTTGATGGTTTGATTTTCATAAAATTTTTTTTATTTTGAATACCTATACTAAAGACAAAACATTTAAAATAAAAAAAATGTGCCCTATAGATACCTGCTTTCTTGAAAGCCCTTTTGGCTGTATTTTTTGCCATGTCATACCCAATCTGATGGAGAAAAATAGCAAAGACATTGTATATGTTCATTCCACACTTAGCAAACAGGAACTTTTTATCTGCTATTGTTAAATACTCAAAAGATTCATCTGATGCTGTCTGTTGGTTAATGGAAATGTCAACTAATTATGAAAAATCAAATATTTCTATAATTTGCTAAAATTTGAATGTTACTCAAAAAATACAAGAAATGGCACAATTAAGCTGATTATTTGAAACTTAAGTGAAAAAAAATGATACATTCTGAAATGAAAAACTCTTACTTTCGAGAAAATGAATCAAATTTCTGAATTGCCCATGTGCCATTTATAATGCTGTCAGTGGTCCTAATATTATTTATAAATTTGCTTTCACAATTAGTCTTCTAATCATATATAACACTACTGCTGTTATTGTAAGAAATAGCAATTGTGATTATTTATTTTCCCAGCAACTAAAACTAATTTGCACATAAAAACTAATTGTAGCAATATATCCCAGGCTTAATCACTCTTGCTACTGTAACAGCCTCTAGCAGTACATTAACTACTTCTAAATTTTCATAAAAGGAATGAAACAAAAAAGGCAAAGTTTGCTACTGCTACTGATGCTAGTCACCATGACTGTTTTCTTTACTTCTGCTGCTACTCCTCCTGCTTCTTTTCCCACCACCACCACCACCGCTGCTGCTGCTGCTACTGCTACTGCTGCTACTGCTACTGCTGCTGCTACTACTACTACTACTACTACTACTACTACTACTACTACTACTACTACTACTACTACTACTACTACTGCTGCTGCTGCTGCTGCTGCTGCTGCTGCTACTACTACTACTACTACTACTAATACCACTACTACTACATTACTCTTCCTCCTTGTTTTCCTATTCTTGCTGTAGCTGCTGCTACTACTGCTCTACTACTATGTTATGATGATCACCAATGTTATCAATGATATTTGACAACTAGAATGACTTTGAAGATTCCACATGGCTGTGTTACTAATAATGTAAAAAAAAACTTCAAAATTACATATCCAGTCATATATTGTCAGATCACTGCTGGCCACACATACCAGTTTCATGATATTTTCTTCCCCAAATACTGATGGCTCATCAGTACTCATTTCCATGGCAGCAATTTCTACAGCCTGAGCTTCCAGTCGGTTTTTTCTCACAAACTGCTCACTTGCTAGAATAGCACAGGCAGAGCCATCTGATGTGGGACTGTAAGAAATCGATAAAAATATACCTTAACACACATAGTCTACTGCAATTTATTATGTTAAGAAAATAGTTTACTTATTTGATTTTTTTTTATAATTAATAATTTCAGCTTTACGTTTGAAGAGTCGTTTTTCGTTTTGCCATTATCAACTAAGAAATCAAGATAGAAAATAAAGACTAAAAAATCCTAAAGATAAGTGATAAATGATGATACAGAAAAGTTCATTTCTGAGAAGACTCATTTGATCTGAATTCAAAATTTTTGTGCATTCCCATATCATGCCTTTATTATTGATAAGACTCTTACTATGAATTCATTAAACATTTTTTAACCTGCAACTTAAAAAAAAAAATATGCTTGCCAGCATTGCAGTTTGGTGAGAGGATAGTAAACCATTGGAGAATTTTGGATCTGTTCCAAAGTATATTCATCCTGGAATTGAGAGTACCTTTGGAAAAATGAAACTGTGATTACTATTTTTAAAGTCTCAATTTCTTCCTGTATTTCAATTCATTTTTGTTTGCTAGGTTACTTCAAGGAGTGATTAATCCTTCACAAAACTTATCAACAAGGTTTAACTTTCAAATTTGACAAAATACATACTGTGGATAACCAAACAGAAGAAAAAAGATTAATAAAGTTGAAAATAAACTTTCTTATGAGAATTTACTAACCAGTTTGGTAGAATTTCATAGAAAGGCTTATCAACTAGTCAAATGGCAGTCCAAGGCCTAAATATTCCACAAAGTTTCAGACTATCATCATCTCTCTAGTTTAATAAGTATCATTACATTAAGGGAAAAAGATACTTCTTGATTACGAACATTACTTGATACATTGGAAGGTACAGATAATTACCTAAAATCATAAATATTCAACGTATAAGAAATGTATGTGTTGAGAAGACAGATATATCAACCTGAGCTCACATAATTGACTTACGGGTTGTTTACAGAATGTTTGTGGTTTTTCCAAGCTATCTTTGCAAAATGCTCTTCCTTTGTTCCTGTAAAACATTGAACAAATTGTATTTTCTTGTATATTTGATTAAAAAAAATAAATACGATTTGAGAAAAAAAAATTTGACATACTTATCTTCTTTACTCTTTTCTTTGCTAGGAATGAAAATAGTTTGTTCTTAAAAATGATAAACATTCATAAAATGTTTGCATTTTGCAAAATCAGCCTTGTAATTATATTGGAAAATCCTCAGGTAGACTATATTTCATTATTTTAACTAGGGCAAATAACAGGATTTAATTCTTACCGAGTAATTGAATAAAGTCTCAGTTTATAAAGCTTGATGTTGAAATTAAGTGCAATATGATAAGCTCCTAACAACTTCAGTGCACTATGATAAGGGAAATGAATATGCTTTGAAAAAATAGCTTCTTCACATTCATTTTACTTTCCAATCAGTTTACTCTCTGTGTTGGAATCACATTTGTTCTTTTGTTAAATTAGTTTGCAGCGATTTCATTCATATGTAAAACATCCAACTTTTACACCAAAGAAATCTGGGGTTGACAAATTTACAGAATTAGCGTTATAATATGTTCATGACACCCTATCACTAGCTGTAACATCATTAAATTTCCAATAGAACAAATGTATGTCAGTTATAGATATTAAATATTTGCAATGTCACTTCCTCTTTCATTCTCCACAGCAAAACGCTTATCAGATACTTTTATAAACAATGTCTCTAGCTTGAGCAATCTACACGTACTTTCTTCCCTTTCCCCCTCTCCAAGCCTGGTGAAAACCATTTATACCAAAGACTTCAGTTCTGTTCCGTTCTGTCCATAATCACCAAAAGTTATCACATAACTAAGAGATGGGCTTATTACTTTTATTTTCAATGAATTATCCTTTTATCACAACTCCCCTAACCTGTTAACAAATGGACGCAGACTCATAAACATAGGTCAATTACAAAGACCTGACTCTCAAACTGACCATAAATTTTAGGAGGACTCTTTATACACTTAAAGATTTAATTTCAGCTTGTTAAATAATAAAGTTTCCAAAATAAATTAGACAAAACTGCGTTTGACTGCATTTTAAAAAAATTAATCTTTTATTGTCAGTTGATAAACATATTACAATACTTGCCTTAATTTCATTAGCATATATTACTTTAACAACAACAACAACAACAACAACAACAACAACAACAACAAAATTCACTTGTGTGTTTCAAAGTAATTGATATTTTATTTAGAATAACTTAAACAAACCATATTTGTCCATATGATCTCTGCCACCATTGCCAAATAATTGTGCTGCAAATGGAGATTTGTCTTTGCCACGCAGTTTGACAGAAATCGCATTATGCTTGTCCCATGGACCTGCTCTATCAGAATACTGCAAGAAACAAAGCATACCTAACATAAAAAGTAGCCCTTTAAATTTAATCAACAGTTAAGTAGTACTATAAGAAAATATTATTCAAACTCATGTACCCTTTTGAAATGCCATGAAAGCAAAAAAATATCTTGCTTGATACATTTTGTGACTTGGATGCTTAACTCAGTTACAAAACAGAAGTTATAACTCATTGTGTGCCAGTCGACGATGTATCGTGGATATAAGAACCAATGTTTGTTTCACCATTGGTAGCCCGGTCATGAAACTCTTAAGTTTCCTATGAGAGATAACTCTAAATATATAATAAGTCATAGTTACACAAAAATAAGCCAAACTGGAACCCAATTTCCAATGCATCCTCTAAAGACAATATGCACAGTAAAAATGGCCTGGCACAACCGTGGAAAACGCTCTGGCACACAATGAGTTAATAAAACTCTGATAAATAGCCAAAATTGCTAATGGGCTTGTATAATTTCTAAAATATTTGAAGCAGCAGATCATGAATAATTGTGTGAGTTAAAATGCTTGCACCATAAATTCAAATTTGGGAAATGGGCAACCAAATCTACTTTTTTCCTGTCAGTTTTCATTACTAATGTGATAAATTTAACATTCATAGCATCTCAATGAAAAATTTGAAAGCCCTAGCCAAGTCACTAAAGCTTACATTAAAGCATTGTTGTTCATATCAATATTTCCATGTAGTTTTCATTGACATTTGACGATTTAAAAAGTCTTCAGATTCACTTACTTGGGTAGCAATAATAATAATCATAATAATAATAATAGTAATAGAAAGTTAATTTATTCACACTTTAAATGTTTAAACTTTTACTGTTAGAAGCACGACTTTCAAACCTTCTGTTTCAAGGTACTTTTTAAAAAAATTTTATATATGAAAAGTAAGCAAAAAAATTCTCAAAAAGCTATGGCTCTGAAATGTTTGGTTTTTTTTTATCTGACCTTAATTGATGAATATAACAATACATTACAGTGATAGATACCTTGGCTGAGAGTGATCCACGCTCCATTTTCTCAAAACCAAGAGCCATTACACAGTCTGCCAAACCTTTGGATGAAAGAAAAAGGATACAATAATGATAAAGTAAACATTTTCCAGTTGTATCCCTCTAACACAAATTTTTGTGGATTGCTGAAACTTATTTTTTTTCATGAAAAAATCCAATTAGTAGTATAGAAAAAAACAAGGGAACCCATCCAAATTTTAAAACAAACCTTTAAAAATGTTAAGTTACATGCCTTGACAAACTATTTAAATGACAAGGTTGTATGTACCGCAAACTTTGATCCCTCAGTGAATTAACATATGCCATTTTATAAAGAAAATATAGTTTAAACATCATAAAAATTGACTTTAATGTCGTTATATCTACTAACCTCCCTCAATCAATTGTTTAGCCATGAAAAGAGCAGTGGAGCCTGTAGCACAAGCATTGTTTACCTATTATAAAAAAATAAATTATGACAAAGATATGGCTATTCTTTGTAACAAAGAATGTGTACAACAAACCCCTGCATTTAAGCATATCTATAGAATCTAATCTAAGATTGATATAACTGGGTCTTTTATAGGAATTAACTTACACAGACTTCATTGTCTTTAACTTGACAAGTGCATTTGTGTTTTTCAAAAGTCCTGTAAGTTTTTAAAAGAATTTAGCTCCACATACCTAAACAAAAAAGTTACAATGTGATTGTCTAAGTATAAAATATGAAAATATAAAACTTCAGTGTGGCTAAGGGAATATTAATCAACCCAAAAATAGAATTCATCATCCTTATTTCTTATATCTTTGGAAATATTTTCTCTTTCAAAGAACAATTTGTCTCTTTTACAGCTTAAGAGAGTTTAATTTAAAAGTGTATTGAGTATGAACCAATCACAGATCCAGTTCTTTATATATTTTAGCTAAACTACTGTCTGGGAATGAGTTTCGGATCTGTCTGACAAGCTATGGTTTTGGTTCACTTGAAGTAGAAACAAACAATCAAAGAGCTAATCAACTTTATTGTTAGTATTGTATACTCTATAGATACTCACATTATACACTGGAATAGCAGTCAGTCCCATCTGATAAAGGGCCCTCTGTCCATAACAAGTGTCACCTTCAACAATGAAGACATTTTATATGTGAAAAGACTCTTTTCAGCATTTCATGGCACATAAATCACAGACACTCTTAAACTCCATTCAAAGTCAAATGTCAACAAAATATTACAAAGCACCACCTGAATCTTGACATAAAAATAAAATAGACCATTCCAAATTAATATGTTATTATTGATGAGCTGTGCAAATCAACAGTATGCTCTGAGTTTTCATATTCCATTAAAAAGTAAACAATACAGAACTTAGAATACTTTTTGAGAGACCTTGAAAAAGCTGCAAGTCAATTTGTTCAACTGGAACAAAAGCATTTTAGGTTAGAATGCTCTGTGGAGCATTACATTTATTTGCAAGACTTACCATACACATAACCTACACAAGCCTGTTCAATCTGCTCATACCGCAAACCAGCATCTTCCAAGGCCTTTGTGCCTGATTAAAAATTAGAAGAAAAAAAAGAGTAAAGTAAATATTTCAGTCTAGAAGTACAGAAAGAATATTTGAAAGCATCAACAATTATAAGAAGACTTGGGCAAGAAACTAAGTGTGAATACCACGACATAGATTTCATGTAGCACATATATAGTCTACTAAACCTATATCACCTAAATTAGGGAATTTCATTGCCCACTAAGATTTTATCTAATTTGTTAAAGTCCAAAAGCTCATACACATACTTCTCAAAGTCAGTAAGGGCATTTATCATTAACTTACCCTTAACATAAATTGTGTAATGTTATTGACCTTGTAACCACATTAGTATAGTAACAAGATATATCTATATTCTTATACCGTATCTGCATGTTTGCTGTACCTGCTTCAAGTGCCATATCTGGGTAGTCAAAGTCCTTCCGCCTCCCTGGCTTTTCGAACTAAAAAAAAAAATGAAAAAAAAAAAGCACTAGAGCCATGATTTTTTTTTTTTCAAACTGTACAATGTATGCATTCAAAGACAAAAAATTGATATACCACTGCTGTGTACGAAAACTCAAAGAATTTGATCAAATCTTCAAGAAAAAAGAGGGTGTAAATTATCATGTTTAAAGCTCTCTTGGTGTATTTCAGAGCCATTAAAATATTTAAAACAATCAAGATATAGAGAGCAACATTTCATAATGCCCAATCCTACTTACAGACACAAAATCTGTTTTGGAGGTTGTGAGAAGCGCAAATAGTAGCAAAAAAAATAACAACAAACAAGCAAAAAAAAAAAAAAAACCAAACAAAAACAAACTACCAGCTAGTGTTAATTTCATAATGAGGGAGGATCTATGAAGAGAAGAAAAAAAGATACCGGTACATCTAATAAAGTATTCATTTTTCAGAATCGGACCCTTTAACCCTTTAGTATTAATCTCGATGAGGGAGAGAGAGAAAGAGAGAGAGAGAGAGAGAGAGAGAGAGAGAGAGAGAGAGAGAGAGAGAGAGAGAGAGAGAGAGAGAGAGAGAGAGAGAGAGAGAGAGAGAGAGAGAGAGAGCATTATAAAACCAAGACAAATAGATTCTCCAATTATAATTTGGGGTTGAGACAGAACTATAGTCTCTGAATTAGATTTTTGGGGAAACTAAAGGGGCGGGACGAAGGACTATCGAACATTATACATATAACGTTCGATTAAATCTTGTGTGAGCCAGTATTACCTTATCATTTACTGATCTACAAATGCAGAACCACTAAATCAGAAATGGCGACGCTTTTCATCAATTTCATGGTTTTGATATCTTTATCTGTTGAAACATTTTAGTTTTTAAACGAAAGCTGCTCTGGGTGGCTCTGAGTTTTATGTATCCGCCTTGACAAGTACAGGGACCATTTACATGGGTTCGAGTCCCATGCCTGTGGTGATAGTTGAGTTTAGCTGTATATATATATATATATATATATATATATATATATATATATATATATATATATATATATATATATATATATATATATATATATATATATATATATATATATATACAACTAAACTCAACTATCATCACAGGCGTATATACACACACACGTAGAAATTGACAGAAATCACCGTATTGTGGACAGACTATATTAAAGAACAAATAAACAAACCAATCAGGCCTTAAGAGCTTTTATGCGAAGAATGCTTTAACTTTGACAGTTCTATCTCAGCCTTAAAGTGTGACAGGCAAAGATTGAATTAAGATTTAAAAAAGGCAAAGATTTTAGAAGAAAGACACAATGTGAAAAGTGTTGGTCCCTTGCGCAAAATAAAGCCTCGATTTTAGACTGGATCGTATACGACTGATTAGCTTGTCTACATCCGGAAGTGTAAAACTCCTATCAGGAAAAAGATGAAAACCCTTGAATATGAGGAATTGAAAAAAATGATTCTGACAAGATGAAGAGACCTCCTTAACCTGAAGTTGCTACGTTAAAACGTTTTTCGAAAGGATGTTCCATAGGCAAGACTTCTTTCAATACGCGTCCATTTATAAGATAATATAATATCGCCCCCGTCTTTAGTCGAGAGGAATTCTCAAAAAGGAGTTATTTTTATTAACGTCAACTTCTCCCCCCCCCCCCCGTCCCATCATCATTGTCGGGCCTAGAAGATTCATCTCCATAACTCTCCTTCCTGGCACCAGGAATACCGACGGGCACCCGAAGTAAGCACATTAGCTGACGGGTGCAACATCATTGTTGTTGACCCTGCCAAGATCATGAAAACCTCTTCGCCCACACTCAATCAGCTAAACTTTAGCTAATTGGGAAGCTGGCGAAGCTAGCAAGCATTGGAAGCTAGTCTATCAACCCACTTGGAAGCGAAGCTAGATCAGCACCTGATGCGGTTGCTCTTTTTTGAATTGAGTGACTCTACCCCCCTACTTTATTTCACTAAACAAGACAAACATAGACCCACACAAGCGTTCATATATTTTTTAAAGAACTTTCCGATTTTATCATTTCGATGATAATGAGAAAACGATACCTCCGTACTATTGTTTAAAGCCCCTTTTTTTTAAAGTTCAATAAATGAATTTCTTAAAATGTGTTCAAACTTTGGACAAATGTAGGCCCCCTGCGGTGGATCAAAGAAAGGAAGTTTAAAATAACCGTCCGGATTCGCGTAAAAATATGTTTGAATGACAAGTTGAACTGACAATAGGGAGCATTAGGGATCGAACCCAGGTTACTGAGCTATGAATGGAAAGGGCGATCCCACATCGCAAGTTTCATCATATAAATAAGAAACCTAAGAGACGCAAAATCACTTAAGTACAAAATCGCGGCAAGTGGATACAGACTTGTAAACTATGTACATCGCACCAAAGTTTTGAATTGTTTACTTTATACCCCTTACAATAATAAGCTAGTTAAAAAAAAACCCAATCTACTTGTAAACACTTTAAGCGCTAATGAATGGACAGCTTTGTTTAATTCCGCAATACAGTATACACCTAGAAACTTTTTGTTCATTCTATAAGCTTTGAAATGAAAGTTTAGGAGGGTTTTTAAATAGATTGGTAAAGGAATAAGTTAGCTTTTTATTTCTGAATCAAAGCTTATACATTATTTTTTTTTCTTTTTACAGCCCATAACTATATACATCATCAAGAAAATTAAAAGTCAAAAAGTGATCTCTGACCAAATCTAGTGTCATAATGATAACACGACCATTTTGCTAAAATATGGGTCCCTCCAAATGCAATCTGAAACTTAAAAAAAAAAAATTAGGAAAGATTATAACAGCCCCTTAAGCCAGACGGCTTACACCATGTCATTAGCCGCTTGCCATACGCCATACGTCACAATGGGAGGACAGTCACACCCGAAATCCATAATCCACATGCCGTACGGCGTATGGCACAAGCAGCCATAAAACCCGTCACACCAATAAAAGTTACCCTTATCATTCGTAGCTCGCCGTTGACCCCGCCGACGAGGTCACATGACGTCATTCAAGCGTCGCTCGACCCTCCTTGCAGGTCGGTCATAATGTAATGCACTTGCTCATTCATTTTGTCTATCATTCGTGCGTTTTTAACACGTGTCAACCTCTTCAATCCTGCTTGTTTTCATTATTAATGTTTTCTTTTTCCCACCGATAAATCATCGCAAGATTAGAAGAAGGAGAAGCACAAGATTAATTTACATTGTCAAGAAATGTCCGTTCATTTATTTTATAACACCAGAGATTCATAACATAAAGATCATACTCTTCTAGAGAGAGTCTGGTCACCCGCAGATAAATCTGTTGATGGTAAGAAGAAATTAATAACATGTTGCCTAGCCTAAGTTAAGTGTGTTCATTAATCATTTTCCAATTTTGCATTAAAAGATAGAGACTGGTGACTGTTTTTTTTTTTTTTTTTTTTTTTTAATTTCACTTTACCACTAAATGGAGAACTTCGAGCGCACAAACGTTGAGTGCATTTCTTTCTTCTGTTTTGTCGATCTCCATGTTGCTGATAAAACACATATATTTCTGTTTGATTAGACGCTAAACCGTGCGACGGGGAATAACTTTTTATCGTTGAACGAGCGATTTGTGGCGCGTACTTGTCATTTCTCTTTCCTCTCTGGGCGGCGTAAGAAAAATGAAATGTGTAGCAAGTGGCTGATGACATGACGAGTGACATACGACTTCTTCTGTGTGCCGCCTGGCTAAAAAAAAAAAAACAACCAGAAATCTTCTGCATTACACTGCAATTCTAATGGCACTAACTCTTTGGGCGAATAGATTTTTTTCTCACTCGAAAAGTAGAATTACTGTGGTAAAAAAGACAAGCCACTATTATTAACACAACACCCAAACCACTAATGTGCTAAAAGTGTCCCGAAAAATTGACCGTTATCCACCATTATGCTTTTTTTTTCAACTATCGCTTAAACTAAAAACCTGCTAAAAAAGAATGTCAGGCGTTCCACGGTCAGCAGTGTGGGATATTTCTTCTTTCTAATTTTCTCTTCATGGAGTCGACTACAACACAACAAATCAGCGAATACTCAGGTGGTGCAAGGGAAAAATATTCCCTTCAGCATATATTTAAAATCAAAATAAAATATTAAGATGACATCTTGACCACTATCTTTGATCTTTGCTAACTACGGCAGTTCCGATTAAAAAAACAAAACAAACAAAAACAAAACAAAAACCACTCGATCCAGAATCGTATGTAGTATTTCATTAAAAAAAAATAAAAATCCATGAATCTAAATCCCCCGGTCTTGGTCCAGATTTGCTTTTGAGTACACATGTATAACAAAATCTCCAACTAAGGACAGAAGTAGATGACACGAATTGGTTGCTGTCGTCAACATTTTATGGGCATAGGCGACGATGCAAACATTAAAAGAATAAGTGCTGGAGTCGATCTGTTTTCATGCCCACTGAGAACCAAGGCTAAGTTGACCCCGCTGAGGTCACATTGTTGACCTGAAAACACTTTGACCCAAATGAGAACAAAGTCCATCGAAAACGCGCAAATCATCATATGAAGAAAGAAAATTAAAAGAGACAATAAAATTAAAAAAAAAAAAAACAACAACAAGGACAAAATCTCAAAAGCTAATAAATTTAAAAGGATCTAAAAAAATTCCAGCTAAACACAAGCATAGTCTAGATCTACTAAAATGTCTGTTGAATTAGCCTAGTAGATATCATCTGTGTCAGGGGTAAATTTACTGACAGTAAATGTTGGTCTAGTTACTATGTAACAAATAAATTGTATAAATCTATACGTTGCATCAAGTTTGATAAAACCACATCCTTAAAACCGTCTCAGACATGCCTGTGAAATAATGGTTTACACCCCCCCACACTTGTATTTTGTTCGAATTTAATACTTGTCGCATTAATACAGTCCAAATATTTTCTGAGGACGGACTGACAAAGCTCGGATGTTTTACTCTATATTTATTAAAATGCATACATTAAGAGAAATAATCTCAGCTGTTGCGGTTCATTTCGTTGTGGTGCTGGACTAGGTGTTGAATTTTACCAAGTCTAGAGGCTGTGGCTTACCTTGGTCATTCCTACTCCAACGACGAAAACTCGCTTGAGTGGTACAGCCATGATTCTTTGCATTAATTTTGGTTTTGCCCTTGATTTTTATATCCTTTCACAACACAGGAGCATAAAACACTCCAAACTTCAACCGTAAAATCGCAATGATGCAGATGTCCTGTTTGCTTTTGATTCTTACTCGCTCTCGATGCTATGCCTCAAACTAATCTGATGAACGAGGTTTTGGACTAGAAAGTCCAATGTAGGCCTAGACCCATTCAACACAAACTTTGACCCTTTGTTTACCTTTTTTTAAGACGCACCAGATATCGAGATTACTACAGGTTCAACTTGTAACCTTATTTGATTTCGTATACCTTATTTGCACTATTTTCAAAAGAGAACAAGATCAATACGCATAGGGTTGAAAAAAAAAAAGTAAAATATTTTGTCGTGGAAACAATTTTTAAACCACATATATATCATTTTGATATTTGTGAAGGTTATAACTTTAAATTGAAACAGAAAAAGGCACAACTTTCCCTTTCCATTTTGTCTTTACGAACTATATTATGCGGATGTAACTGACATATGTATGTTACGAAGCTGTGCTTGTTTTTGGCGCGGGGGTAGTGAAGAATTCTTGGAAATAATTGGAAATATATCGTGTTTTTTATCAATCATGACACTTGGATTTACATTGAAATCATCATGTAAATAGTCTTCTGCAGGTTTGTGAATTTTAAGGTCGGTGGTCCTTGTAATAGGCCAACTGTAGCCCATCTTTGGTGAGGTGTGTAGCAATCAATTCTCCGATGTAACAATGGAGTAGTATAGGAAACGATAACTGCAAAGGCTATTGCATGCTTATGAATTTTTTAGTTTTTTTTTTATGTTTTTCATGACTTAGTTTTAAGTATTGTCGATGAACCTGTGAGGGTGCTCAATTTGCGTTGTATTAGTTACCATGCACGCGATATTTATCTGATTTTGTCGTCATTTAGGGGGTTGATCGGTATTGTTTTGACCAGTGAACCAGCCCAGTGGATAGGCCAGACCACACATATTCTTCCGCGGCGTTGCCTTGCGGCTACTGAAAACTAAAATATTGCACATCAGTCTTCACCAAAATTCAAACTAATTAGATTTAGTTGGATCACCTGAAATGAAATATTGCTTGAAACGGGCATGAGAATTTGTCTAACCCTGATGATAGAAAATTTAGAATAAACAAGATTGTCAAGATAATTAAACTTTGATCTAATCTAGATCTAGATTAGATCTAGATCTAGAACTGGCTATTAGGCTAGGTAATAAATACATAGGTCTAGATCTAGGTCTGGGCCCAGTTTTGATTTTGAGTACTTTAAAAGACTAATCTTTGAATATGATTCAGAAAGTGTCAAGATCTAATACAGATATAGATGTCTAGACTAAAGATTGTAAATTCATGAAGTAAAATTGTGTTCTTACATCCAGTTCACAAAGTAATAATATACTCAAAGTAACTTCTAAGACTAAAGTTATGGCCATCATGGTCTGCCCGGAGTAGATCTTTTTGAGTATAACATAAAAGTTATGAAGATCCAATATGGACAATAACTTAAAATTGTGTTACGTTTGAAACTCTTATATAGTACAATATAAACAGATTAAAATTGTACATTTATTGATTTGACTCTGCTTCTACTAGAGTGCCCGCACTAGCTCTCGCCCATTAAGGATAAGGAAGGACAAGTCACTCTTGTAACTTAGCCTCTTGTTATTTGCCCAACAATCTTTTGATACCATGTTGAGAGTTATCTTTCCTTGACCGAAATGTGGTGTAACTAAACCAATAAGTTTATTCACTGCTGCACACAACTAGCTTCCGCGCAGTCACCTCGTGTGTATCCCCTCTCGCGCGTTAAGATGGGGTGCGCCTACAGTCGCGCAAAGTGTGCTCCAGCAAGCACTCAGTCTCAAAAACACCTTGAATGGTTTATTTTTATACTCCATAATTTATAAGCACATTAGTTTCTGCCTCCTGTAGCTTAATTTTCACCAGAATTGTCTATAGTTTATATAGAATGCTTAATCTCACACGTTTACATTGACAACAATAACAGCCACACACTGTTTGAATTTATAAGCTTGAGTAACACAATCAAGTTGTGAAAGATTTATCATTTTTATTACATTGTATAAATAAAACAGAGGTAAGTTGGTCATATGGTTAACACATAATTATGATAGAATAAATTTTCGTTTTTAGGCCTACACACTAGAGGTGAGTAATTACATGTATACATTTCTTTGTATTTCTGAGGTGAGTGAAAAAAAAATGCATGGAAGATGGAATAATTTATTTTTACAGAGGCCACAATAATGTCATTTTTTAAAATCTTATTTATGCTCTTCTCTCATAAACTTTCATCCTCCAGTACTATGGTACCATTTCAAACATTTCTCACATCCAACCCAATCAATAAGATCATCTTGCTCACCAGCACACACACATGTGACACAACGCACACATTGTCATCAATTTTAGCAATGTCTATGTCAAGGTCCTCAACACATTTGGAAGATGTCAAATAGCATTGTCACTAGTGTTGTCCTTGTCTACATGCTTTTTTGCTTTTATCTTTGTTATTTTTTTTTCTTCAGTGCCTTTTCTTTTTATTTTTCTATCTCGTCTTCTTTCCTTATTGTTCCTTTTTTTTTTGTTCGTTTTTTCTTCTCTTCCTCTTCCTCTGTACTTCCCTTATTCTCTTCTCTTTTTGTGGGCATGGCATTGACGAAATTCCGAGAAGAAACTGCAGAAGTAGTCACATTCATACTGCAGTACATGTAGAAGGATATATGATGGTACTTGTAAGAGGGTGAAAAATACGTTGTGTGTGTCTTGTCTCTCTCTCTCTCTCTCTCTCTCTCTCTATATATATATATATATATATATATATATATATATATATATATAAAATTATACATATCTCCCTCTCTTATTGGAAACCAAAGTAACAATTAATTCACCATTAAAATATCATCTTATGATGCTATACCCATCTGACTATGCGCGGGTTTGATGCTGCGCGAGAACTGACACACCACTAGAAAATCTTACACCCCTCCTCGGTCAGCCAAATTGGACGACTTAACGTGCACACACGGGGTATCCCTGTCCATACCTTAAAATAGAGGAGTTTCCCGAACTATTTTGAGTGTTCAATCTATATTTGGCTCAATACCCATAATTCTATAGCCTTAGGATCACCACAAGGTTCGTTAGCAAAAATTAAAAATGGCGGACGCCAAGCACTTACCTCTCGATTCAAATAGAAAATCCGTACTGAAAACAAAACACAAAAGTGAGGGATCCTTCCAACGGTCGTAAAACAAAGATAAGAGATTACTACACACGTGTGTAGCATCTAGGAAGAACAAAAGAGCCTCGATTCGTGGCAGGTGCCGGAAAACCACGCGGATGCCCGAGAAGTAGGTGTGCGCGAGAGTGGGCACAGGCACTCTAGTATGCTATTTAGAAAAGAAAAGATATGTGATTGGATTCTAGATCTAGATCTATATGTCTTGAGC
This sequence comes from Elysia crispata, assembly GCA_033675545.1. Classification (NCBI taxonomy): domain Eukaryota; kingdom Metazoa; phylum Mollusca; class Gastropoda; family Plakobranchidae; genus Elysia; species Elysia crispata. The sequence goes on along the minus strand of JAWDGP010006763.1, from coordinate 631,872 downwards.
TATATAATTCCAAAGGAGCATGCTTATTCATTTTTGTAAATACTTTTTAAGATATTAGATATTAGCCAGTTTAGGAGAGGTATTATCCTTCAAATTCAATACTTTGTTAAAAGACATAGTCCTAGTAGTACTTTACCCTTGTGGCATGCATGCTGCTGGCTTCTACTTTCACCTGGGGTAACTGATATTATTACATAATGACCTCTATTGTGTGAAAGTTCATTAAGATAAAATACTAGATCTTTCAGTTGCAAGTTTTACCGTGCTCAAGAAAGAATCTGATGGTTTCATTTTTCGCTATTAAAAGTCCCTTCATCTTTCAGAGATATTGGCTTAAGGTGAAACTTTATTTGTCCTTATAAACTAGACTCAAGTCCCCTTACCATTGGTTACATGAGCACATTTCATCTTGACTTAGGTCTAAGGATGCAAGATATTTCACCATATCATTATCAATCTATAGATGTGATTGATAGCTTCTTTGCCACTTAATTGATCTAAACAAAACTATTGTGAAATCTGCTTGAATTTAACCTGCTTAAAGTCAACACCACACTGCGGTCCCTTTTTTTTTTCCTTCTTTGTTTAAGAAACTGATTTTCTGATAAAGTAAATGGCTTGGGGTCATTTTGGCTTTAAGTCAACACCTCATAGTGGATGGGAGAAGGAGAAACTCATAAATGCGAGGCTGCGTGGGCAGGATATATAGCTCTTTGTTTGTAAACTCAATACAGTCTGTGTATTAAAAGCATGCTTAACAAGCGAAGTTAGTGTGGTCTTGCGTGGTTGTAACTAACAAAGAAGGGTGCATAGGCGGGATGGAGGCTGTGTGTATCTAGATATAGATCTAACTTATCACGAGCTCACATCATTTGAGGCAAACGGTGCAGTTTTCTCCCCATTGGCATTAACCATATACCTGAATGTCTTCCGACAATTGTCGGAAATCCGACAATCACGCCGAGACCAATATTTGTCCGGCATTTTTCGGTCGGCCGGCATCGAGCCACGAATAATTTTCTGACTGGGCAATAAAAATGCGAATGTTGGAAATGACTAGCGAAGAAAGTGAAAATCGAACGGAAACACGGAAATTTTTTGCTTTAAGAAAGGTTAATCTGTAGTAAGGCTGTGACGGATCCCAATTTTTAAGTAATCACGGTTACGGGAGTCTCATCGCAGAAGATCCGCAGGGTCCCGGTAATCATAATAGTAATAATTTCCTGAGAAGTGAGGGGTGGTTACGGGAGGTGACGGGGCTAACGGCAGACTAAGATCAGGTGGGGTCCCGGAATCAAAAAAGTAATCATATCCCGTAAGTGAAGAGAGGTGACGGGACTGATGGTAGGCTAAGATCAGCTAAGGTCCCGGAATAAAAAAAAAGTAATCATATCCCGTGAAGAGAAGAGAGGTGACGGGACTGACGGTAGGCTAAGATCAGCTAAGGTCCCGGAATCAAAAAAGTAATCATATCCCGTGAAGTGAAGAGAGGTGACGGGACTGACAGTAGGCTAAGATCAGCTGGGCCCCGGAATTAAAAAAAAAAGTTTTTTCCATGCCTCTCCCTTCCCATTTAATTTCATGCAACATTCGGTCGCGTGGTTCTTGGATTTGTGGAATGTATTGTGCAGCACGCCGAGCACCAGAGTAATCTTCTTTCAAGCCCTTTTTTATTTTTATTATTATTATTTTTTTAAATTTTATTTTATTCGTCTTATTTCCACCCGCTCTCAAAAAAAAAAAAAAAAAAAAGAAAATTCATAATCAATAAATGATAGAGGAGACACAGAACAATAGAAAAATATGAATGGAAATAAAATGAGTAGCGTAGAAATATGTAACAATAATCAACAGTTTCCATTCATATTGAACCATTTGATATCCAACAATCAACAAAATCAAGTCAAATAGATCTATAATTATAATATAAACCAGGACGGTAAATTTAATTCAGACAAGTATATCAAATGAACAAAAAAAAACTTATCAAGAAATTCTTAATTTCACTTGATCTTAATTTCAATGATCTAAAATAATAGAAAAAATTAACAATAAATTACAAAGTTAAGTCACGAATATTGAATAAAGGACACAGGAGAAGTAAAGTAATATTGTATAAGTATTGTAGAGAGCAGTGCTAAAAACAAATCCAGTATGACAAATTGTGGCACTAGATAACGAGTAAGAGAGATGGGAACCAAACATAAGCGTCTCACTTGTCGCCCTGCTAACTCCCCACCCCCACACACCCCCAACACACATACAGGCAAATTTTACCAGGCACTGATTGCCACTCCTTTTATTCATTCCACCCCATTCTGTTTTTACGAACCTTGCTTTCTCTTGCCTAATGCCTTGTTTAGACAAGGTCAAAAGTTCTAAGGGTTTTACAACCCCCCACCCCTTTGCCACCTTCATTATGCTGCTTGACACCCCTGTTTTGGTGAGTTGCTCTTGTAACTGTAAGATTTTAAATTAATAGCATAATGTCATTACTGTAGCGACTACCCTTTTATTTGCTTTTATCTTTTTAATTGCAAATGTCATATACTGTAATTGATAGAGGGTTTAAATAAATTAAATAACCCTTAAAATTATCTTTAATTCTGTGCGCACCGCGCTTCCGGAAATTTTCAGACAATTTTGGGTTGGACCACATTCAGGTATATAACCAATAGCATCCTTTTCAGAGCCTCCAATAATACTAAACAATTCTTTTTTTCTCTCTAGACCTTTATTTTTTTTTTGTGTGAAAACAAAAACAAAAGTAATGATTGTCCCAAGCCAATATTAAAAGAGGGTAAAGCTGAAAAAATATAGTAAAAATTGGAGATATGTAGGAATATTTTTTGTTTTTGTGTATACATCAAGCTGTTTAAATAAACCTCTTTTCAGACTTGTGCGGTTTTGTTTTTGCCTAAATGACCTGTATAATTTATCACACCATAGCTATAAGAGACGAAAGGGAGACTACCTGTTTTTTATTTATAACATGAACTTTCGGACTTATTTCCTGGAAATGTATAAAGTCAACCTTGCTTGAAGTCAACACTTTTTTTTGTCCCGAGATGTTGACCTTAAGTGGATTCCACTGTAATTAATTGAGAGAATTAGTTAGGAGCAAGATTAAGTGAAATGTAGGTTTGCAGAAGAATTTAATTGAGCCCTTTGGTTTTCCAACACTAGCCCTTAAATTAAAGTTACAACGTGACAATAACCTGGCATCTGTGGTGCCCTTATTTAATAAATGTTTAGGCTCCCAGCTGGGTGCTGTGGAGCCACTACTATTAAGTGTTATCTGGCAGGTGACCCAATGACATCATTTCTCCTTCAACCTTTTTCTTCATTCCTCGGACTTGGTGTTCATTTACTGAGAAAACAACCAATGAAAAGGTGTGACTTGTCTGCCACATCAGTCTTATGAATGGCGTGTGGTCGAGTAAGCTAACAGACCGTGAGGCATGAAAATGGACGTCTAGGCATGGTTACTTATTACAGAATGGGTACTTAAAGTTACTGACAAGTGCAGGGTCTGTGTGGGTATTGATGGTGCAACTTTTTAGTGCCACTGACACATCCACATGAATTTGTAAACCTGTGATCAAAGATTTGACCAGTTAGCATCAGGGTATATTATTATATTATGCCCCATGCTTACTTATCCAGTTAGTTCAGCTGTACCACATCACTGCTGCCATGCACCATTGTTTTCACTCAACCATGCACGCCAGCCTCATGTAGCACTTCATTATTCCCTGCGCAAGTAGTTCTGGTGCTAGTACAGAGGAACCCGCATAAAGTCAACACCTTAGGTCCAAAAAAAAATGTCGACTTTAACTTTAAGCAAGGTTAACTTTATCCATTTCCAGAAAACAAGTCCTAAGAATTTATATTATGAAAACAGGTTGTCTCCCTTTTGTTACTTATGATAGTGCTCTCGCTTTGCAATGTCTATATTTATTTAGCTACTTATAGCTATAGTGTGGTAAATTTATACAAGCTATTTAGGCTAAGAGAAAACCACACTAAGTCTGAAAAGTGGTTTACTTAAACAACTTGATGTACTACACACAAAATCACAAAATATATGTACATGCCTATAATACCTGCTATATTTTTTTTTATCTTCACCTTCTTTTAAGCTTAGGACCATCATTACTTTCGTTCTGTTTTCAACAGAAAAAAAAGAATGGCCTGATTTAAAATTGTTTAGTATTATTGGAGGCTCTGAAAAGGCGTGCGGAGGTGGGGAGAAAACAATGCACTGTTTGCCACAAATGATGTGAGCCTCCATCTCGCCTACACATCCTTCTTTGTTACTGTCACAACTGCGCAAGACCACACAATTTAGCTAGGCATTGTTGAACATGCTATTAATACACAATTATTTCACTGTATCAAGTTTACAAAGATCGGCATTTATCTGATGGAGCCTTATGACATCTATATGCACATAAAACCTTCAGTGGTGAAACGAAAATTGTGTATTTATCTATATCTTACAAAATGGAATTTCTGTGTCAGAATTTAATGTTAAGTTTTTTGTTTAAAAAGATAGTTCCTTAACCAAGTGGAACATACTCAAAGCTTTGTAACCAGTGGCTAAATGCTTCACTGACTTCCGATCCTGGGTATCAAAATTGCTGCACCTGTGCAAACTGTGGAATTTGTTGGTGTTTTCCTACCTTGGTCAAAGTTACTTTTAGATGATGTTAGTGGGCTGGATTTGGTGAATTATTGTTTGTAAACTGGCTAAAAAGTTATGTTTATAGAATGACTATATTTTAATTTTTAAATGCATGTATTATGTAAAAGAGCACTCTATTCTGTTCTTGAGAAAATGATGTTACTTCTGGGAGTAATTACCTTGTTATTGTACAGTAATGTTGCATCACATTGAAACAACCAGCAGTTCTATAATATTTGATAAAAATGTTGCAATCCTAGCTGCTCTCTGCCTAAGATCTGTTTGCATGTGCTTTATAATAAAATTAAAATATTTTTTTATATGTTTTTGTAGTGGATTAACTGGTGCACAGCCTTTATAAAATTTGAAATGAAAGGCCTCTTTCTTATGTTCTTTGAAATAGTTCTGTTTACTTAAGTTTTATATTTATCTTAATAACCAGCATTCTTTTCCTTTAAGAAGTTTTTCCATTTTGTCATCAGCTTCTCCAAGAGGAATGTAGGATGCCTGCAACATGAACGGCGAAACTCCGAGTGTACCTATTACGACATTGGCAGGGGTAGCGAGCTTAACAGATTGTAAGTTTTCTAGTCTTTTAAAAAATGGATCAAAACCAACCACTATGGTTTCTGGTTTAAGAATTATGTGTAAAACCACCTCTTCATTTTTCTTGCGTTAATTTAAAAACAAGGTACATATAGACAGTAACAAATCCATTGTGATTGTCTTCAAGAAAAAAGCCATTTTTTTTATGTTTGTGATGCAGGACTTAAAGCTGGTTTGTGAATAAGCAAAATGAGTTGCATTTTTACAAAGCCCGAGTAATTCTACAGTTTATTTAGTTCTGTAAGGTAATGTACCTGAAAAGGCACATTTTAAAAATAATTTCTTATAGAGCAGATCTCTTATATGAAATTTGCCACAAGAAAGTTAAGAAACTCAAAAATCGCAAATGCTCTCAAAAATAGATTTATATGTATCTGGGCCTTGACTTAGTGAACTCATACAGATTTCATAGTAATTGTCTGTAAACTTGGGTCCCCTGAAATCAATTTATTTTATAATCTAGCAGTGTGGATATCAACAGATGTTTGAAGACTGGCTAAAAGCCTATTTAATAGATAAAATTCACAGATCATATGATTGAACAAGTTTCAAGTTCTAAATAACTTCTAGAGTAGTCAATATTCTTAAGATTTTCCATTTGGATGATTTGCACAAAAAGTTAAAATCTAGTCAGAGGTTCGTTAATTCAAAAATAAAAATAATAAAAACAAGGAATGTCATGATTCCTAAGGTAGCTTGGTGACTTTTTCTGATTTTTGTTTGTGCTTTGTGACCATCCTATTTCTCTCTGTAGTCTTGATACTTGAATTTCAGCTTAAATTGTAGAGTACCATTAGAAGAGATGAGCCCGAAAAATAAACTTTAAGGTAACATAATTACTCTGTCTTATGTATTTCATTGAAATAATTTTACTAGCAGTAGAAAAAAGTTTTTTTTTTACCTTTGTTGATTTTTTAACTAGTTTCTTGTTACTGGTGTAAGAGGATTAGCAAACTAAAATAGAAAAAAAAATTTTTTTTTTCACCCATCAATCCAATTTGTATTCTTTTGTGGAACGTGGAGAATGCAGTTTATGTATTCACAGTAATTTTTAAACATCTAAACCTGTATGTTTTTAATTTTTTGTCTTGAGATATTGACTATTATACAATACCTTAGAATTTGATGATCTGCAAGATGCTGTGCTGAAAGACTTGCCATCTTTTTCATGACAAGAGACAAAATGCGCTTGCATGATATTGATAGTCTGTAGTTATTAGTCGTTAGGCCTTACATGCCCTGACACTGTTGTTTCTTTTATTGAAACAGTACTGCCACAACTACCCTTGCCAACGCCGTTGCCACAGACTGTTCAGAACAAGTCCCTGCTGTATAGCCCCAACATAGCTGATGGTGCCCGACAGCTTCTTTCATCCACAGATGATAATTTGGGAAGTCAAATTGCTCAAGCGTTGAGGCAGACAAACACCAACCAGATGTAAGAGTTCACTAACACCAGAATGTTTTTTTGCTTGCTCCATTTGTATTGATTGGAATAGGTTAGAGATTGACCATCTTAAAAACTGTTAGTGAAGGATTTCAGCAAATATGGTATCAAGTTAGGTTATAAAATTTTTAAGTTTCTTTTTAATGAGAGCAAATTACAAGAAATACTGCAAAACAACAAAAAGAATTATGAAGTTTGTAGCAAATCACTTAAATCAAACATCTTTTGTATCTGATCTTTTTTAAAAGATTTTTTAACATGCCTCACAATTTTCCACGTATCCGCTGAAATTTGTGCTTGAGAAAATCTGCGGATGGAAGATAGCAAATATTTTTCAGTGGTAATCCGCGTTTTCGAAAATAAATAATTATAGAAAAATTGGATTTTAAGCTCTGATCGTTATCGGAGTAAACAAGAACTCCTTATAATGGTAAGAGCATGGCATTTTCCGTAATCATCAGTGTGCCACATTGTAATATGGCATTTACCCATTTCCGATGTTCAGTGCAACACTGTGTGGATCACACATTGTAATATGGCATTTACCCATTTCCGATGTTCAGTGCAACACTGTGTGCATCACTATCAGGCCAAACATGAAGTTTGAGGAATAGTAAACTTGGCACTTTGCATAAGACTCAGTCTGTGATGTTGCTCATTTGCTGTCTCCAGCTTTACCATGAAGCATTGTAATTTCACTAAATTTTAGAAAGGTCTTAAGTAGTTGTGAACCATATCTTCCCGAAGTCCATTGTTTTGTTTACACTTGTCATGTAGCAGCATAGACCTAGAGATCGAAAGGGATAGGTGGGGAAAAAAAATCCTATAGACCTATAGTTGTACCGGGCCCATTTAGGCATTAAGTGGTGGAATACACATTTTTTCAGATGTTTTTGGGTCTTGAACTTCGGCCAGAACCCTTTTTTTTTTCCTTGGATTACTGCCGGCCCTCATTGTGTTTTTTCTTCCTTCCGCTCTGCCGTACTCTAGGGTGAGGAGGTGCAAAACTTTGGTGAGAAAGGAGGGGTTGGCAGTTTCCGTACATGATTAAGCAAGAAACCTAGGAGACTTTAAACTAATTACAGACATTAGACTTGGTTGATGCTTTAACATGTAATACAGTGAAACTGATAACTAACTGGGTTTTCAGGGCCTTACATTGGGTCTGACCACGCACCCACAAATTTATTGTCTCACCAAACTAGATAATGTGTGCCAAGATTGTGTATTTCGGGTGTAATCTGCCTTTTGATTAAGGTGTTGCGAATAAGATCTTGATTAAAACCATGAAACAAAATTTGGCCAAACATATCAAGACTCATCAAAAAGTAACGTTAAAGGGAAAAAAGAAAAGTGAACTGGCAGACAAACATAAGTCTAAGAAAGGGCAACATCCTAAAAGTACTTGTCATAGCTGTGGACCTGGTGTCTCATCTACCCCAGTTGTGATCAGGACAATCAAATAGAACTGATGGAGGCTGCAAAGGAAACTTACAATTATTCATTTGGCAGTATTACTAGTACAGTAAAAATTCATGCAAGTGACACTAGTGTAAAAAGCAAGATAAGTTTGACTCAGAAAAGGCCTTTGATGAAGCAGCTATTGTCTTTTTTAGTTTTAAAAAACCAGAGCTTTTACCTACCCTTGACTCTGAAAGGGAAGGTCTAGAGCACAGACTAAAGCTATGAAAATGAGGTTCTCTGCACTGTCCTAAGCGTATGAGTGAAATAATCCAAGTAAAAGTGAATTTTGTTCATGATTTCGGCTATTACATTGTATAGTCGTTTTCATCCAAAATATAAGCTTTTAAAACTTTCAATTCCCCTTCTCTGGAAATAGTGTATGTTACCAAAATTTGTTTATTTTTTAAACTTTAAGCTAATGGAATTGTTTGAAAAATTTCAATATTACTTCAGGGACGATGATTTTCAACGGTTGGGAACATTGTTTGAATGATAAATTGCTAATTTATCTTTTATGTGTATTTTCCTTTTTAGTGAGTTAAAAGATGCCCTCAGCACAAATAATGTTGAAGGTGATATTCCAAGCCTCTTGCAAACCATGATGAGCAAAGATCCACTGATATTTCATGGCAATGGTCATCTTGATGGTAAAGTTTTGTTCAAATGCTAAATATGATTCAGACATTTTTTTATTCTATTTCTCTTCTAAGTAGTGAAGGTTTCTGGCCTGGTTATAATGACCTGGAAGATAAGGATAAGTTACAAGTCTGTTAGATTACACAAATTTTCATGATCTTCGTTTTGTTTGGTTTGGTTTGGTTATTGATATAATGGGGTTTATCAATGCATTTGGTATGGTTTAAAGTGGAAAATGTTGTAATGATTAAAACACATAAATGAAACAAAGATAAATTATAAATTGCAGACTTTATATTCTTATTATCTTTTGTGATTTACTGTTTCAATGCATGTCTTTATATTTTCAAACTTCAATAGGATTGCATCCTCATACCCAGCCATTTTTCAAAGGTCATATGCTTGGTCAACCTCCTCCTTCTCAAGGGTCACCTCAGAATTCGAAGCAAAGAAATTCACCCAGGTTTTTTTTTTTTTTTTGTATTCCTTTTATCTTTATCAATAATTCTTTAAGTCAGATGAACTTCCCTAAAGGTAATATTAAAAAAAAAAATTTTTTTTTGCCAAATGTGTTGACATATTAATTGTGAAGCTGTAAAGTTTGATGAACATTGATTAAAATCAATGTTTGTCATGCTTGCAAGCAACTCATAGAAAAGGATTTGATCAGAGTCAGACATGCTTTAATATATTTGAATTAAATTTAAATGAAATTTGGGTAGTCATCCTAGTCTAATGTGGATTAGTAGAACTAATAAATTTGCTTACTTCCAAAATATTTTAACCATGATAATAAAAATTCTTTTTAGTTTTTTAAGTGAACTATAATCTTAAACACACTCCAGACCTATATATAAACTGTCTAAATTTTGTTTAATTTAATATATACAGAGGTGCCTATGGTCCTGTAAAACTTGGAAAACTCCAGGATTTGTTGTTATATCTCGGACACCTGGATTTACCAGCAAAATCCTGGATTTTGTTGTTTTGTTTCGGCATTTAGATTGACCCAACATAAACAAATATCATCAGTTATTTTCGTTTTTGTTTTGGGATTAGCATGACCCAACAATCCTATGAAAAAAATATAGTTCTACGCCGATAATGATGCTTTTCAGTCGAGATCTGTATTATGAGAAGGCTTACAACCTAAAGTCTGACTAGCTTAAGTCTAAAAATTAAATTTAGTCCTACAGCCTATTCATGGAAATTTCTTAGTAATAAATTTTGACATAAAGTTACACCTGACACAGGCTGTGTTATTCTAGAAATAGTGGGATGGTTTAATAGTCTAATCTGACTGTTTCAGCAGAAGCAATAATGTTTCCAAAGACTTTTATATATTTTTATAATTTAGATCTACAATCTTAATTCAAGTGCAAATGAAACATTTCACCTACCAATGTATAGGAATAAAGGAATGAATAATGGGTCTTGATTTTGGTTTTTAATTTTCAAGATTTTAAAGCCATTTCCTTAAAATTTCAACATGGCTTCCTATTTTAGAGACTTTTCCTCCTTTTTTTCTGATGTAGCAGTCTACATCCAAAATCTACCATGAGTACTGATTAGTCCAGTCATAAAAAAATTAGACCAGCTACATCAATTTTTCATACTAAGTTTACACCTTCACATGAATACGGCTCCTAGTATCAACCTGTGCAAAGTTATAAAACTGGGCAATATATAATATATTGATATTGTGTGTTTTTGTTTATATTTTTATATTTTCAATTCCAATATCGAGATTTGTATTGTAGTTGAAACCATCCAATATATTGTTCCCATTCAGTTGTTTTATATGTTTACTTTATCTTACATTCGTCCTAAAAACATTGTTCTCTCCAACTTCATACCAAGACCTCGCTGGTATTTCCAACAAAAGATCATTCTTATTTCTTCATCTGACAATAGTTAATGTGACGAGGAAGGTTTTTTTTTTTTTTTTTTTTTTTGTCAAGAAACATTCTAAATCTTTTCGATTGTTAACAGAGATACCAAATATCCACATAAATCCGGAAATCTGGATTTTGTCTGAGGTCAGGATGATCTTTGCCAAAAAGTTCGGAACTTATCTTATAAAAAAATAGTTATCATACATCAATCCAAGACCCTCATGTCCAATATGCTCTTCTAAACCTTTAAATTATGTTTGTAATCTAAGCTGTGCTTATATACAAAAGAGTTCTCATATTTCTGGAAATTTTCTAGTTTCGTTTCTAGCTTGCTACTTTCTGTTTCATAATGTGGTTCTTCAAAAAAAAAAACTCAAATCATTTAGATCGTTTTTGGACCTATAAATGTAGGCAATATTGATGAGGAAAGCGTGCAAAATTAAGTGGAAATGGGTCTGCAGACCTAGATCTTGTCACAGCCAAACGAGACGAACTTTATAGTTGGATCTGTCATTTAAGACTATTTGAATCCACTCTCTAATTCAAATGCTGGGACTGACTCTACAAGAATTGGGATTTTTTTTCCCACTAAATTCAGGGGAGGTGGTGTCATTATATAAACCAGTTTTCCTCTCTTTATGTTTGTCCTACTCCATTAAAGAATTTTTTTTTTTAAGCAAATAACCAGTTAAGAAAGGTTCTCAGTAGACCTGAATGTCTTCCAACAATGGCGCCGAGACCAATATTTGTCCGGCATTGCAAATGTCATATACTGTAGTTGATAGAGGGTTTAAGTAACCCTTAAAATTATCTTTAATTCTGTGCGCACCGCGCTTCCGGAAATTTTCAGACAATTTTAGGTTGGACTACATTCAGGTCTATCTCAGTTATTTCCCCACCTTTATGATTTAAATACATCTAGATGGGGTAAAAATTGGTATTAAATAGTTAAAACACTTCATTGAAACAGTGCATATGTTTTTCTTTTCATAATATTTAACTCTTTTTGTTTATTTTTATTGTTTGATGCATGTTATTACCTTTTATTTATTTATTTATTTATTTTTTTGAGTACCATAATCTCTCGGGGGGACATTTTGGGAGTTTAAGAAAAGTTCAGGATTTTTTTTTCCCAGTCAATTGGCACTTCTATATTAAGAGCGATTGGGAAATCCTAAATACTGGTTGAGCTAGATCTAGTGTAAATCCAGATAAATAATCAAAACTGGGCATGATATGAGACTATTATTATAGTAGGTGATTTTCATTTTTTATTGTTTTTTGCTCAGAAAAAAAAAGGTCATTTTTATTTGAAGGCAAATAATTATAAGTCTAGATCTAAATGTTTGATTGTTATTTTCTTTTTTACACGGCCAGGCTGGGCATAATGAAACGTTCTAGATCTAGACTTAATCGATATTTATCATATTCAGCTGAAACGATTTTCATTCTAAGGCAAGTAATTATAAATCTAAATCTAAATCTTAGGTTGCAGGGTGTCCAGCAAGTCAGAAAAGTCTGATAAAAGTCGGAAATTCGATAGTCAGGTCGGAAGAGTCGGAAATGGTAGGAAATCGACCACCGAGGTCGGAAAAAGGGAGGAAAAAACAACAAAGTAATAGACCTGCCAACAAAACGGTTTCGCCAAAATTTAGAATGCCAACGTGTGATTCAGTCAAAATTACGGCAAGCCTTCTTGACCATTAGGGTTACTACATCACGGACTTGATTTAGCCCTCTTAATTCTGATTGTTTTGCCTTGTGGTTCAATACAGTATTATCAGATACTTTTTTTTTTCTCTTTTTTTTTTTTCAGAATTCAAATTTAAATTACTTATTGATATTAAATTAAATGCGATTGTCTGGCATTTAGTTGAGCGAGTAATGTTCAATAGCATAGCTCTCTTTGTGTCGCTTCTATGTCTTGCACCGTTCAACGTTGAGTTTTTTTTTTTTTGCTTTGCTTGTAAGTTCTCTTCTTGTGGCAGCTGGAGCGCTTACCGCCTATTCTAAACGAGCAATTTATCAGATACCATAGATTAGAAATGAATTGGAATTATTTGCCTCGAGTTATGGTCAAGCTTCTCAATGTCATTGTCCCATTGATAGTTTCTGAGTTGGGCGTGTCCACTTAAATTGCACTTGAACTTTTGAGACACTGCACTGTCATTTCATCCAGATCTCATTCAACCAACTGAATTCCATCTTGAATATATCTAACTTAATCTTCAAAATATAAATGTTGCTTTCACTGGTTTTTTAAAGACGGGAATTCGAAAATCCATAATTGCTTAGGCCTGCTTTGAGATTTAAATCTAGATCTAAATTTAAGTTAACCCTAGATCGCTGTTCATATACTAGTCTCGATCTAGTTCAGCTCTATTTTTAACAAAATCTAGAATTTTGTAAGCATTGGTTATAAATTTATAATTAGAGAGAAGAGAATTTTCTGTTAACGGACGGAATGTCGTATGTTTTGAACATTCATGTGATCCTCTAAGGTTGAGCGTATTTAAAATGAATTTTTACGAAAAAAGAAATATGGAAAATTTTATTCTACAACGATTACAATATTTTTCGGTCATCCAGGATCAACCTGTGAGGAAGAATAAAACTAGACGATATAATATATTGATAACATGTATTTCTGATTATACTTTATATTTTGAAATCGAATATCAAGATTTGTATTGTTGTTGAAACTGTCCAAGATATCGGTGCCGTCGAGTTTTTTACTTTCACGTACATTTGTCCGAAAAATTTCGTTCTCTCCGTCCTCACAGCTAGACCTAGCCGTTCATTTCAACAAAGAATCACTTATCCTCATCTAATAAAAGCTAATGCCGACTTTTCACTGTGGGGACATATTCTTAATCTAGTCAAGTAGGCCCAGGGCCTATATGTTTTGAGATCAATGAGAAATTCTACCTGGAGCTAGATTTATTGTAAATGACATGAGACTATAAATATGGTGGGTAATTTAAACTCCAAAGCAAATAATTATAATATAGATCTAAATGTAGTTAGTTATTTTTTGTCCTTTTTTTTTATTTTTATACAACCAAGTGGAGCCTAGTGAGAAGTTTTAGACCTAATCGATATTGATCATATTTAGCTCTAAGTCTAATGCCTAGAAAAGATAAATGTAAGGAGAGCAGTCCTCAATATGTAAGCTAGAGTAAACCTATATGTTGCCTCAGTTGGGCCAGTAAAACGCAGAAAGCAATAAAATCTGGGGAACACAACTGTAGAAGGGCTACAGGTTATTCAATTCGACATCTTAGTTTGAGCTCAGAATTAAAAAATCAGTAAGAAAAAAAAATGCTCCACAATCCTGGCTCTGTGTGCAATCACATTTTGTTTTGATTTAGAAGGGAGGTGTGGGTGTGTCAAACATTTCTCTGAAGGGAGGTTGGCATTACTGTAAGCCTGATATGAGGTTGGCAGTCTAATAACTTGAATTTATTGCCGGCTTTAAAAATGTTGAATTGCAAAGGTGCTCTGTTATCATCATTTCTATTATTAAACATGACCCTGTAAATTCTCTGTTGATTATCCTTGTACAGTGGAAACCGACTTTGGATTTTCTTTCAAAATCCTAGGTAGGAAATTTTTGGAGAAAGTAAGAAATTTAAGGTTGAGATGTTGCTGGACACCCTGGATTGGTGTTTTCTTTTTTACTAGGCCAGGCTGGGCCTAGTGAGATGCTCTAGATCTAGATCATATTGATATTTATCATAATCAGCTCAACTGTCTTTCTAAAAGAAAAGATAAAGATGAGAGTATTGCTCAATATGTAAGCCAGAATATGTACACTCCGATGGGTAAGCTTTTATGGCGCCTCAGTTAAGCCAATAAAATTCAGAGTGACAATTAACATTAGGGGGACATAACTGTAGACTAGCTACAACAGATCATTCAACCTGTTAGCCTGAGCACACACACACAAAAATGAGCTAAATCAAGAAGTAAAAAAAATGCCCCACAATCGTGGCTTTTGGCACAGTCCAATTTTTTGTTTTAATGTAGGGAAGGGGGGGAGAATGCTCCTAGGCCGCTAGCATTGACCAATTTAAAAAAGTTCAATAAAAAAATTATGTTCAGTTCTTATCCCTGGTATTATTATACCTTTTATACTTCAGTCTTAGCTTATTTGTTTCCAACAGCTGGATGGCTGTGTTTATCAGTGCTTTAAGTGAAGATAACAAAAGCTGATGTCGTTTTTTAAACATTAGCTTCGTTGCGCTTTGTCCCTGATTTCGGTAGGTGGTTTCCCTGAAAAGCATAGGTTGGGGTAGGCACCTCTTTATGTAGTATGTAGTGCCTCAACTTTTTAAGAGACTGATGTTTAAAAATAAGATTAATGCAATCTAGTATACTTCATTTGCAGCACATTTCAAGTTTTTATTTCACTCTCTTCAGAGGAATATAGTTTCTTTTGGTTAGAAATGGGAAAGTTACGTCTAAAAAAAAATTAAATTGTTCAAGATTAATTAAAAAAAGAGTAGGGAGCACATAAAATTAGGATGGAGCAGCCTAAGGCAATTTTCAAGAAAGTTTGTTGATTTAAATCTTTTTATGGAACATGTTTATCTGCATTTGATATTTGCAAATTATGTTGAGTATGTGTGTGATGCAGTATCATGGAGTTATGAAGACTTTTGTTACCTGCTTTAATGAAACAAGCTCCAATGAATGCTCAATTTACAACAGAATGCATGCATTTAGTTACAAAATTTATTGTCATTTAATAGGAAAGTTATTCAAATATTTAACTTTAAATTTGCTGCAAGGATATCATTTCTTTTTTCTTTTGCTTTCTAAAGCTTTATGTTGCAAACACATTAAAAAATTCATGATTTTTTTTCTCTTCACAGATATCCCCAGACCCATTCCCCTCGTTATCAACCAAACACATATGCATCTCCAAGCAACAGTCCGTATCCTGCAGCAAGTGCAGGAATGGGCTTTCCTCCGAAACCCAGTAATTCTCATAACCACCAACCAAATTCTGGTAAAATGCAATTTAGTCTTACACTAGGTGTATACTTACAAATTTTACCTTTCATCAATGAATGATCTTACCACCTTAAAAAATTGCACAATAATTTCCTTTGAATACCACCAGAATTTCTAAAGCTAATGCCGGGACGAAAATTCATAACAGGTGTCTATCATAAATGTTTTAAATTTTTTTTTTTTTTTATGTCACAGAATTTGAGCTTGAAATTCTTATAAATTGTGGCTGAAGATGCAACAGTTGCGATGTAAAAATTAAAAGGCTACACTTTTTTTTGCTAAATCAATCATCAAGAAAGCCACTAACTCTGGATATGCTGCAGAAATTCTTTTTTTTTTTTTTTTCATAAAACGGGCACTCAAAAGGGGTATGCACATATCACTGCTGTTATTAAACCACTGAAAGCGGCCCTTTAGTTTTCGGCCAGGCCTACCCCAGATATCAGCCAGCAGTGGGCGGGTCGGTAATAAATCACCTGTCAGGCCAAGCCGAGCAAACTTAGGAGATGATAAACTCTCTGGTGCTAGCACAGTGCCGGCAAGCGTGCTTGTGCATCATCTGTGATCTCGAGATTCACTAATTTCACCAGTTTTTAGATTGTAATATCTCTGCTATTACTTTTTCAAAAATTATTGTGCTTAGACTCATTTTAAAGCCCCAGTTTTGACCAACACAACGCAATAACTTTCACCGTACAGAAATAAGATTATTTTTAATTATACCTAAACGTTCATGTTGCCAATGAAAAATGCTCGAGTTTATAATTATCATAACGCGCTGTGTTCTGAATGAATATTTCCTAAACCAAGCAATATTTTTACTTCAAACCCATTTGACAACATAAAACAAATATGAATTCATGGCGAAACTTTCGACCACAAATTTTCATGTGATTTTATACGATTTTTTGAAAATATGTCCCGTCAAAAAACAAACATTTCCTATATTCTTGTGACTTAACGGACATGATTTTCTAATCGGGTATTTGTCTCTTTGGGAATGTCGACGGGATCTACCGTTTTAAAAACTATAGGCTTTCCTATACTAACAAAATTAATGTTTTCACATGATATCGAAACAATTTTAAATTGTTGGCTTATCACTATTAATCGTATTACTCTAGATCTAGATTTAGCATTAAACCTAATTCTAAAATGTAGTGTAAACTTATCAAGTTATAAAACTAAGTCTGTTTTCTATGACCACACGGATTCATCATTGTTCTCTGATAGATCACTATTGGTATTTGTTAAATTCGTCTCAAGAGAATGATGGTACTAGATCTAGAACCAATAAACGAAGAGCCGCGATACCACTCAGAATATAGAGATGAACGGTAAACTTAGGAGACAAAGAATAAAGATTCTTAACTGAGTAGCTGTGTAAAAAGGTTGTGATCGGAAACTTAATCAAGATAGCTAAAGAACTAAGAACTCCTCGCAGTTGCCGTTTGGTATGTGCATTATTCAATATATTGATAAATCACTGGCTAAAATTCATCATAAAATATTGTTCCAATGATTTCATTTGGAATCCTTAAAACTGTCAACCCTGTAATGAAATGTGACAACTACCAAATTTCTGAGCACAAAACTGCTCTGCATTTCTTTCAGTTAAAGAAATAAAACTTCCATTATTTTTTCCCAATACTAAATGAATACCTTGATATTATATGGTTTCCATTAACATTGATGCAGCCAGTGGGATTATAGGCATGTTTAAACATAATGAATGATGCATCTTAAACACCCCAGCTCAAAATCGGGAATCCTTGTGAACCCAGCAGTTGACCTCATGACCTGATCAGTGGCTGGCGAACTAAAGGGCCGCCTCTGAACAGCTGTGATATAGGTTGCACACATTTTTTTTTTGGTTGTCTGAAATCAAAATAACTTAGTTTTTTGTTTTGTCCCTAGAGAGAGCCCTTTTTAATGGATATCTTAATGTTGCAGATTTTTTGTACCACTTGAAATGGTACATAAATATATGTTGATGGTATATTTACTTTATTTGCAAGTTTCATTTTAGACTCCCAGACATCAATTAGTGAGGCTGCAGAGAGTTAAACTCACACAGTGGCAATATAACCTATTGCTTTATGGTCCCCAGGGGCAATAAACCAGCTTTGAAGAGAAGTGTCTCATGGTTTAGATGACTGAAAATATGCCTTCAGCCTAAATCCTTCAGCTTAGTCTTATTTCTGAGCCATCTAAAATATAATCTTCTGGTTTGTTTTTCTATGTTTACTTCAAAGTGGGGTAGTATCTTGTAAACTGGCACTAAAATATTGTTTTGATTGTCCATCATTATATGGTAGTTAAGAACTAAAGTCTGTACAAAGGAAAGATACTCTTAGAGCAATAAGAATTATCGTGTTAAAAATGACAAATGTGAGAAATCTGGGCATCATGGCAACAAAGGATGAAAATGTTACTATTCTGATAATGCCTAAATATGCCTCTTTTTGTTAGTTTTAAATAGAGGCTCTGTCTGCTGTCTTAAGAGATCCTATAATATTAATAACCCATTAATTGCAAGCACTCAAAAAAAAAACAAAAAACAAAAAACAAATAGATCTACAGCTTCAGAGCAAGTTGGAGGATGCTTGTGGCAAACTTATAATATTTTGATTTCATCCCATTATAAGATCATTTGTACATGGTATGGAAATGATGAGATTTTCTTGTGTCATAGATCTGATACAGCATACAACGAAGGCATTTTTATGATATGCAGCAAATCTAGCTTCCACTGAATGCGATGGCATTTGTTTATTAAAAGGGCAACTTCAAACTACTAAAAGGTCTATAAAGAAGCCATTTTCATCTACAAAGAGCATGGATGCAAGATAAACAGCCGTGGCTGGCATGGCAGCAAAATGGTGCCAGCTGGAAGAACTTAACTTTTAGATTTTTTTGTATCAATTATTGGCTAAAATGAGAGTAAGGCTAGACGGGTTACAAAATGGATCTCATGTCAAGGCATAGCTCTAGATCTTAGTTAAAAATGCCCAAATCTTCTGATGTTTCAAGGGCAACAGCCTTTTTTCTGTGCATCAACAAAATCATCATCATATTTTAATCATCTTTGTTCCTAGCTTTTCTCTCTCTGTCTCTCCTTTTTCTTCATTGTTCTCCAGTAGGGACAGACTTTGCTTTCTTTTCTTGCAGGATTCATTCATATTCTCTGAGAAGGTGTTTTCAAATTTGCTTTATTTCAAGCATTGTTTCATCACGAAAGTATTTGAAGACTACTGCAGTCTTCTGGTTTTCATCAATTCTGCAGTTATGTTTCTTGGAATACAGTGCACTCCTGTTATATCGACATATAAGGGTCTAAAATTTCTATGTCAATTTCGACAAAAGTCGATATAAAGATGTCTCTTTTAATTTAAATACCTTTTCTAAAATTACACTACATATACATTTACTTAAACTTTAAAGCACAGGGTTTTATACTTATGGGGAAGCAACTACTAGTAGCTTGTAAACTCATTACTTTCCTTGTTAAAAAAAATTTGATAAATATACTTGGCTTTCCTCTTGTACACATACAGACACTCTCTCCCTTCTTCCCTTAGATCTTTATTCAACCTGTGGGTTCTGTACAGGCTATTGTTGTACTGCTAAGTGCTAGCCTAATCCTTACTGACTGTGCATCACTCTATTGTATGGAGTTCAACTTTTCAAGACAACACCTACCGCTCAGCCCAGTAGTCTTAAGTTTCTCCACTCTCGTTGAATCATTCATTGTTATACACTACACTGTGAGCGATTGGTTGCACCAGAGTTTCCTTCCAGCTCCCTACCCTTATCCCACCAGGCCAGTCAAAGTAACGAAGGGTAGCAGTATCAATGGGATTGCCACTCGCTTTTCATGTAACACACCAGCATCAAGTATTTTGAGAGATGCGTAAATGATATTTTTTTTCTTTTTGTCACTGGACCTCTTTTGCCTGGTTACCATGGTGCTATCTATGTCAATATATGAGAAAGAAAGGGAGTGTCAATATAGAGAACTGTAATTATAGACAGCAAATTGGAGGAAAATCTGGACTTGAAAAAGCATATCAATATAAAAAGAAAGTAGGCAGAGGCGATGTTGATACAAGTGGTGCGCACTGTATTTCAATTGGTACAGAAATGACTTAAAAATTCGGAAAGAAATCAATCGTTACCAGTTGTTAAGGGTTGTCAATTTTGCATGGTATGAGTTCAGCTAAGATCTTTTAATCAAGATTATGCAAGCCTAACTGGAGGTGAGGAATCCCAACATTTTTAAACTTGATTTAGTATTAATAATTAAATATGAGTCGCTGTCAAAAATTTAAACAAACTATTTGAATTAAATTACTTCTTTAAAAGGCTAAAGTAATACTGGAACACAGTTATTTGTTGAAAAAGCTGGTTACAAATTTTTTTTTTAATTTTCAGTTGCCAGTCCAGCTCAAGCAACTGCAGCAGAGAGAGTTGTTCCACACCAATATTCCCAACATACATCACCTGTCTCAACGCCGAATTCACTTTCTCGGCATGAAAGACGGACTAGGCATACCCCAATGTCATCACACACAAATAACATACACCAAAATGTTCATGGCTTGAAATCTCAGGAACTTGTACAAAATGTGTCAGAGGTCTTAGTTAACAAGGCCTCACACCATGGACCTCCAGTGCTGCCAGAGCCTGTAATTGTATTAGAAAACATTGGTGATCAAATGAATAGCAACATAAGTAGACTTCCATTACCACCGCATATTTCTAGTCCCACAAGAAATTCAGACTCTTCACACAAATCAAAAGCTCAAGGAAGTGTGGGAAAAAATGAACCGGTTGTGAGGTTGGAAATGTTGGATCCTTCTGTAAGTATTTTCTTTTTTGGTGTTTCCCTAGTTATAATGAATATCTTAATCATCATCTGTTGAAAACATGTCATTTATTAAGTATGTTTATAACCAATCATTTTTCAACCATATGAAATAATTACTATCACAATCTCCATATCATCCAAAATGATTTAAGGAGGGTTAACATGTTTATTTTTGTTTTTATAATATATATATATTAATAGCATGTTGTCAATCATGTGAAAATTCATCAGAGTCTAGTATTTATGAGACAGTTAATGTAGAGAACTCTTAGAATAAAAGATACATTGAAAATCTCTATTTTTGAAAATAATCATTCAAGCTTTTTTAAAGTAAGTTAATAGCCAAAAAGTTTGTAAAGAGCCATGAGGCACTACCTTTGTGTCCTACTTTGCTTTTAAGCTTTTAGTCTATTTCAAAGGTAAATTTGATCAAGGAGCCTGACAATTTTTTAAAACCTGATTTTTTAACTTAAATTTTTTTGTATCATTTTGGGGATGAAGGCAACCTGAAATAAGGGCATAAAGTGTTTTTCATTAGCAAATGAGCTCTGCTGTTGGATTTCATATCCCATGAAACATAGATTCCAAAACCTATTTCCTTAGAAGAGTTCACTTTGCTTAAGCTTTAGCAATTTCATTTTTGAGTTTGTCAGATGTCAGTAAGATCTTATCATTTCCATCAGGTCTGTCCAGATTGTTTGTCCTTCATTGTCTTTCCTCTTCTTGTCATGTACTGTAATTTCAACTTTTAAACCTTAGTCCATAATTTTTTAATAGGTGCATAATTCTTACAGTGCCTCTCTATATATATGTGAGGGAGCCAGGGATTTTCAGTCTTAAGTCAATTGTTAAGCATATTAAGTTGTATACTTTCTCTGAAACAGAAAACATTTCTGAAGAGAATGGCTTTTACAGCTTCTTAAAATTTTCATTAGAAGCTGAGATATTGTCTTTCAAAGATTCCTTACCTACCAATACCCACTTTTTGAGAAAATGGCCTGAAAAGTTTTGGTTCATTTTTTGTCATTTCTTTTTACATTTCTACTCACAAAACTTCTGTATACCAATTAACACATGAAATCAAGTTTAATAATATTGTACAATAATGTAATGAGTGAATGATCAATATTTATGTCTATTTCTTACATTTTAGTGGTTTATAGCCGTCAAATGGTCAATATCCGCATTTTAAGATATACCATTTTACCAAAAATATCTGAATTTATGATGTATCTCATCAGTTCACAATCAAGCTATTATTTTGATCCTCAATGAATTTTCCAAGTAGAATTAGAAAAATGTATATTTTTTTCATAGATGATTACTTTTACTCGGGTCCTTCAATCGTTGTCAGGCAGAATAAGCACTATCTTGGTGTTTGCTTCTCAGTGCAATCACTTTCACTTTCAAGATCGCTAGTATCAGTATTATCAAAGTCAGTCAGAAGCACTGGGGTCTGTCCAAAAATAATCATTAAGATGATCTGCGTAGTCTTGGTCTAGTGCATTGTCATCATTGACGGCATTAATTCTATTTAATAGAGCAGCAATCCTGTGTCGCTCATCATGTACAGTGTCTCTAGTTCTAGATACGTCCGACGCCCATTGCGCTTGGCTTCACAACTGATCACAAGTGCTTAAACAAAACAGGCCATGCTGTCTATTTTAAAGCAAATACAAATAATAAGCTTATGGCAAATATAAACATATATAATTTACAATGTTTATGAATGTTTTCTGTGCAAGTTGACAAGTTTTAAAGAGTAGAAATGATCAGCGGTTGAAACCTCGTTGGTATTTCGCTCTAAATTGAGAACTGATCAAGTGCTTGAAATGGAGGTTGTGCACTAAATTCTATATTTTAGATTTCATGTACACAAACCATAAACATACTCTAAAGACAAAGACGAAAAATTTGATACCAAATACTTGACGTTTGAATGTTTTTAAGTTCAGGTGAAGCTGTTGCAAAGTAATCTCTATGTTTCCCTCAATTTAGGGGAAATTTTTGCATGCGCGGACAGAAGTAGCCTCACAAAAATGCAAAATAAACACATTAAAGCGATGTTTTGAAATGTTTTGTTCTCATGGCATGAAGAAAAAAGGTTATAGATTGCAGTTATGACCATAACTCCACATTGACTAAAAAATGATTTTTTTTTTTTTTCTTTATAACACTGTTTCTCAAAATTGGTAATGGCAACTTGCAACTGAAATTCCTCAGCTGCTTCACATATACCCCTGATCATGGCCATGTATGATTCAATAAAGAGAGGTCAAAACATACAATTTTGTTCGGTTTTCATTGGAAGCAGCTCTCATCCATTTTCTTACCTTTTCTCTTCTTCTTTTTTTTTTTTTTTTGAAACAGACTCTGAAGACAATCCACAAAGGTGGTTCTGGTGAGTTAAGATCTAATATGCTTCTTTCATGTACTATATTTAAATTAGCAATTGGTGATTTTTTTTTTTTTATTTTCCTATAATTGTGAAGTTTTTTAACAGAGTATCTAAAATGTGTGTAAATCAAAAAAGATATTTACAGTCCCTTGGTGTGCAAGTGTATATCTTTAGCTAACTGCATTGACTTCTACCTGAGGAAACCTTCTGATTAATATAACAGTTAAACTTCTAGAAGAAAGAAACACTATTTTTCCTTTAAGCCTGGTAAACTTTCATTTCAGTTTCTCTCTCTCTCTCCCCCCCCCACAAAGCCCTTAAACCTTATTCCTTGAAACTATAGAGTTAATTCAGGTGAGGCTAACACAGAAGTGCGTATGGCCTGTATACTGCCGCCTTTTCTTTAAGTTTTATGGTTTTACTCTTATGCTTTTTTGGCTACAATTGGCTGAATAAGTAGCAGCTCTGAGGAAACCACATGCTAATTACGTTTTGACTCATAATCAGGGATATGTATGTTGTCTGCGAAATCTCAGAATGATAGTAAGACACCACATACCATTATGCTCATCAAAAAGGAATCATGAAAGTACCATATTTGTCTTCTGTTGTAGTAAAAACTGACTGTGATAGCGATTCTCGTAAGAGGAAGAGGGATGATGCCAATTATAATATTTCAAGGGCAGCTGGGCATGGAGACATGACATTTCAAGTGTCTAGGAATCGCCGATCTGAAGATACTTACAAAAATAGGGCAGGTAAGTTTTTTGTCCATTACAGACAGAACAAGGAATAAAATCAAAATATTTCTGGTCTATTTTCAAGTACATCTAGTGGAAACTTGTTTTTCCTGTAATCATGATTGCTGAATGGGGAATGTCAAAGAGATACATTATTGTTTTCTTTATGCAAGAGCAATGGAATACCCAATGACGCCAATTTTCTTCTGCTTATTTCTAAAAAAGAAAAATTGGTATGCCATTCTTGAGATTAAATCTAGTCATTCTTGTTCTCGGGCTCAATAGCATTTTTGAAGTACATGTCCTCTTCTATATGTCACCCTTTATTGTAGAGAGTAGCTTATTGAAATTTTATTGTGAATCCAGTAATGATTTTGAAATTTTGATGCATCTGCTTTCAACTTTGCCTCTTTGCAAATTGATCAAACACACCCAAACTTTTAGGGTTCTACTTGATCTATCCTCTTAATTTTTTGTTTTATAGTATTCACAGTTGGTGAACTATATCTGAATCAGGTTTTCTAATAGGCTTTATTTCATCTCATTGTACAGTTTATAATTTTAGAGGTCTACAAATTGGGAAAAATAATAAAAAAAAAATTAGACAAAGTAACAGACCCATCTATAGTGATGCAAAGCAGACAAGAAAACACTGCACAGTAAATTTATAATGTCTTTATACTGTAATGGATCCTTAGTTTTCTTCCATTTAACTCCTGACCAGGATTATAACTCATGACTGACAGATGGAACGTAGATGCGTTGGCTCAGTCCTCACTAGCCCGTACACCCACAGCATTTTTTTATCTGCTGATTAATAAGACCTCCTTTTAACATGCACTGTTTTCCTTAGAATCCTACCTTAAAATATTGTAATTAAAGCTGAGCATGTTCTATTTTAGACATTTGTTCAATCAATTATGTGTAGATGGAGTCAAACACTACATTTGATTTATACGTAACACAAGTTTTAAATGACATTTTTGTATTTTGATTAATTAAAAAATCTTCATCATCATTAGTTATTATCCCTGTGTAATTTCAAGTTGGATATGTTATTTGTTTTTAAGCTATGGTACATACTTGTTATCGATATTCACATCTGCCTGACAAAGTTTCTATAATACATAATATTCTATCATTCTTAGTTTTTTAGCTTCGAAACATAATAAGGAAATAATGAATATTCAATCAATAATCAGTTGTGATCTATTTTCATTGAAATATAAAATCATGACAAAAAGTGTAGCAAATGAACTTTTTTTTTTTTCTAATTTCCTTTTTCTCTGTAGAATTGTGAATTACATTTTGATATTGATGGGGCAAATAGAAAAAAAAAAGAACATGGACTGTCAATATGTTGTTTTGTCAATTTATTTACCCTTCTCATTTTGAAGCTTTTGGCGTATTAGCTTCACATTGTTTATATCTCAATTTATATCGGGAATGGAGAATACTTTTAATTCCATAAACATGAATTGTTCAAACAAACTCTGTCGGGCTTGTAAGAGAGGAGCCTTTAATCAAGAAAAGGAACCCAAAGAAGCTTCATCTTTGTGAACTTTTAAAGTGCTCAGTTGTTATTATGTTGTATCAATATTGTCATGGAAGGAGTCCTGACTTTCATGAAGTGCAAGTCTGGCAATCTTCTAGCAATATCTTTCGTTAATTAAACATCAGCGCCCAAAGAAATAAGTGGAGGTAAAGAAATGAGGCGGGCTTTGTAACTTTTTTAATGAATTTTAGAAAATTAAGAAGTTAACAAAGGAGTGGGTCTACACAAACCAGATTGTTTTACTGTGGTTGTGGATGTCTGTTATTTTTTTTTGTTTCAAAACTGACATCACTGTTAAGTTTGTGAAATAAATTTTTTATTTGTGTAACTATCTGAATGATTCTGTCTGTATTTTAGTGCTAACCACATTTTAAAATTGTGTAAATTCATCTGTCCGTGAATGCAAGTGTTATAGTCTAGGCTAAGATTAACCTGCCGGTGTAACCCCATATGACTATGCCAAAGGTAAAATCACCAGCAGTTCCGCTGTGAAACTACTCTGATTAGATCAGTTGGATGGTTCATACAATTGTGGGTCAGCTTGCCTGGTGCAGTGGACACCGGTACTTTTTGCCAGCTGCAAACAATAGGATCACTTGACTTGTTAGCCAAGTCTGGTATTGGCATGGGACGCTTAGGTTTATATATTGAGCTTTTGATCCAAGCTGTGAAAACTAAGGTGAATAAATTTCCTGCCAATTTTTTCGTTTCAAATTGTCTGAAAGAAACCCAAGTCAAATATTATTATTAATGTCTTTTTATTCTTCTGATTAAGACGACGACATTTATTTTCCTCCACATTCATATATTATAATATAAGATAATTATCTTCATAAATACTTTTTCCGTCTCTGTTTCAGCAAAACGGAGAAGACATTCTGTTGAAAGTGATGGTGCTTCATCTGTTTCAGAATTTGTCGAAGTGGAAGAAGATGAGCAAATGCTGAGTAAGTGAACGCTATATTTCTATTTTCTCCTCTCTTTTCTATCGCTGTGTGTGTGAAGCCTCTCTCTCTCTCTATTTCTCCATCAGTTGAAGAACAAAAATACTAAACCTTTGTCTAAGGAAGAGGAAATCATCATTTTTTTTTTTTTAAATATTTTTGTGAATGGGATTGTAGGTATATGTGGAACAGGTAGAATATTTCTTTCATGTCAATTTAGGAATTTTCTACCCATAATTTTAGTTTTTCCATTACTTATTTCTGGAAGACTTAAACATAGGTTGGCTTTTTTGTTCGTTAAGGGATGTTTTACCTGCTGAGTTAAGTTAAAACTGAATTGTAATCTTCATTGAATCAACCGATATGAATGATTGCCAAAACTGAAGACTTCTTCATATACTAACACCTGACTTAGGAGATTTTTTTAGGTTATTTGAACAATAGGTTTGTGAATATTTGGATTCTTATTTAAATACTTGGCAGTCATCTATACTGCATTTGATGCATTAACCATTTTCTTTTACAGTTGCAAGGATGAAAAAGAAAGAGAAGCAAAACAGGAAAAGGCTTCTTCAGCCAGTTGTTAGCTTGGAAGATCTTGTCGATAGTCCAATGTTCAAAAAGTTTAATAGCTGTGTTGATATTGTGCTTGATGGAGCAGAGGATGCAAACTTTTCTGCTCTTGACAAAGGTAAAGCTCTTTATTAGTTTAAACCGTGATTTCTCTAAACGTCTAGGACATATGTGTTCAACTGCTGTGACTCTGGGACTGCAGACTGTTCATATTCACTGCTTAAGACTTCAAAAAACAAAAAACAAAACTATAATTTAAACCTTGCATGTGTGTCAATTCTATGTTTATGCAGAGAACTATTAATTTGAAAGTGAATCTCTTGAAATCCTTCTAATTATCTCTTTCTTATATTACCTACCTTTGAAATAAGTTTTATATTATGAAACACTTCTTCATAAGCAAAGCTGCCTTCAACAATGCAAAGAAAATTTGTATATTAGAAATGGAACATGTGTTTTTCCAATTTGCAAGGTGAGAGGGCTGATGATAGCTTCACCCCTTTTTGCCCACTTTATTCTTAGTCAGTTCTTTGCCAAAAAATGAGGTGGCAAGTAACAGAGAAAGACCTCCATATCTATTGAATGTTGTCGGATGACACAGCACAATATGTAGATTTAAGTCTGATCTCTTTCTGGATCGTCTGAATTTGGGGTCAAATCATTGGCTTGGCAAAACTGAGAAAGCCTCCGTTTCAGTATCAGATTATCTGGTAACTTCCCCCTTGGACTGATCTTACATCTAAAACTTACTTTAGAATAAATACAAGGTGAATTGCATGAGTAGAGGGAGAAGGAAGTAGTAGAACTAAGAGGTAAGGACAAGAAAGAGTGGAGAGATATGTAGGCAAGGAGATCTGAGAAATGATAAGACCTGAAGCCTCCATGAGTTTCTAAAAGATAATTTTTATGTAGATCACCAAAATTGGTTTCATCATGAACCCATTTATTTTTTTTTCATAGATGCAGAAGATGTGGTGTGTCCTCCAGAATCTTTGATTGCAAGAGGAGTGCTGATGGATCTAAGTGGCGAGGCTGCAAAATTAAAAGCCATGAATGCTCTGAATCAGGTTTATAATGCTTTTTATGAAAATAGTAATCATCATCGTATATTTTTTGCCATGAAATATATGCTCTCAAAGATCTTCAGTTTGATCAGGCTATGTGTAAGAAATTTGACATTTAGTGTAATTATGGCGAGTATGTTTAGGTGTTTGTGCCAACATGGATATGGGTTGTCTTAAGGGTAAGATTAAGATTTTGATTAAAAGTTTTCATGTCACTGATGGGTTAGCCAAGACAAATGGCGAAAATCCACCTATTTGTATATTTTTTATCATCAAGGCACCATCATGCTTATAAGCATCTTTACTGGTGGATATGAAATAGGGATTTAACAGAACTAATACATTACTTCAATCATTTAAAGCGTAGGTTATTTGCTAATATTTCACTTTCGTTCTGTCCTGATAGTTTGCCACATGTCACAAGTCCTGTTATGGTAACCACACCTTTCAGTCTATACACATGAAATATTTACAATGATGCAGCTTTCATGAGAAATAGGTATAGACACAATGGTTCCTGAGCCAAGGATAAAAATCAGTACCACTAAAGATTCACTTCATACATCTGTTGTTTGAAGCTAGGATCGATTGGCTTATGTTCTGAACAGTTAAAGTATTAGAAAAATGATACAACCATTTCAAAATTTGCAATGAAATGTAGATGTAAATGTTTAAATGCGGAAATGTTTTCAATCCTTTTTTACTCTTTACAAAATAGATTCCAGCTGATCGTCTTGTGAAACTTTTGACAATCTTGCTCTGGAACGTTCGTGATGGCTGCCAAGTAACGCCAAACATTACAGAGGTAGAGTATTTTTGCTTTTTGTTGCCTTAACTATATGTTTGCAAAATTTTAAATCTCCAGGTTTTTATTTAATCCTATAGATTTGGAAGATAAGCTTTTTGACTTAGAATGACTTGATAATAAAACATGTCCGAAATACTATTCTGAAAGCAATAAATCCAAATCTGGTCTAGAAAATCGATGTTGCTTCAAATGTTGCTGATTATAAATATTTTACAACCATATTTCAAAAACATATGCATGCCTCTACAACCATGTGGGAAATCTTTGGTAATTTAGAAAAACATGATTACATTGAAGAAATCTTATAGTTCAAAATTTTAGATTTCAAAGCTTTGAAACTAATTCATGTTTCAAACTGAATTAATAATTGTAATTTGCATTTATGACTCAAAGAACTAGTGAAACTGTTGCATAGTTTAACTTGCTTGTTTAAGGGTATTTATGGTGGGAACATATGACAACAAAAATTTATGGCTGTTCACCTTTTTAGTGCTAAAATTTATTGGAACTTAAGACTGGGCATATAATTTTAATTTACTTAAACGGCTCTAGTACTGTCTTCTATTAAGACTTGGAAATCTAAGGTCTTTTTGTATGCTACTAATGTGTTTAAACTAATGGAAAACATGTCCTCAGTTTAAAGATGAAAATCATGACCTACAATATAATTCTCCAGCTATTTGTCGCCTTAGAAAATAAATCTTTAAAAGAATAAATAAATAAAACAGATCAGTTGAATACAACTGAAGCAAGCCTTTGAAACATTGTATACTCTTCTTGATTTACCAAGGATGGACATCCTCCTTTGAAATTCTTTTTCATGCTGCGAGTTTTAAAACAAGTTGTCAGACAAGCTAAGAAAATTAAATTGGAGAAGACAATCCATGCTTTTCGGCAAGAACTTGGAACTTCTGGAATATTTATACTTTTTGTGCAAAGGTTTTATCTAAATGCTCTGCTCCATGCATATTTTTCTATTTCTACCCTCATTTTTTTGGGACAACCACCATAACATTTATTTGTGACATTTCATTTGCCAGGAAGAAGACGAGGAAGAATCGAAACTTTGGAGAGAACTGGCAATGGACAGAGTGATGCGCAGCATGGATGCTTCTTTGACAGCATTTGCTATCATGACTGGTAAAAATATGCCTAAACAGGTTTACCTGGAAGATGTGATTGAAAAGACAATTCAGTTTGCCAAATTTCAACTGCACAACACAATCTACCCAGAATTTGATGCTGTCTACAAAATTGATCCAAAAGCGAAAGGTATGTGAACAAATTTTTCTTGCCATTCCCTTGAGTTTTCATGTAGGATTAACAGTATCAACTAGTTGTGATTAGAAAGTATGGAAAAGTTTTTTAATAAATAAAGAAAAGAAAAAAATGTCCTTATTTTGTTTATATTTTAAGTCATAGGCACATATAAGTTGCTTATTTTTTGTTATATCTATATATTATGAATTTCATCCAACATTCTTTGTCAGTGTAGCTAACTACTGCAATATTGAGCCTTAAATACATTCATGTCATTGTTAACTGTCTCTACATTTTGATAAATTTTTTTTACTTTATACTGAAATTTGTCTTTGGAATTTGAAAAGTATTTTTTTTTGGTCTCCAGAACCACATAGTCTATGATATGATTAATCCTGCTGAAAAGTTGTTTCTTACTATAATTTCTTCAATATAAGTATAGAGATAGTCATTGAAAACATGGAATATATCCCAATCCAAATTTGAAAATTTTCATGATGTCTGGTCTTTGAGCCTTTTCACTAACAGATCTGGGGTCAGGCAGAGCACTTCACCTCCAGATCAATTGATGAACTCATAAATAACATGATTCTTTTCTTGTGCTAAATTTCTAGATGGGTACCATGGGAGTTTAAAAGCCAAACGAGCAAGGGCAGGTGCTGTGAAGCACAAATCAACAATTACACTCTACAACAAAATGTGTGATCTGATCAACAGTCTGGCAACACTGTTAGGAATCCAGGAACTGACAGACACAATTATTTTACAGGTCACATCTGAAGTCTTTAAATGTTAGATGGAAGAAAGGTTTCTTATTACATACATCAGTGGTTAATATTTGTTATCGATGAAACATTATTTTCAGAAATAGTAAGACCTGCAGTCAGGGTAGTTATAAATTCTTTCATATTTGATTATTATACAAATTTTTTTTATTGAAGAAAATAGTGAGCAGACCAGATGATAAAAACTCAGACAGTAAAAGGGTCTTTGAGGGAAAGATTTGTCTGCATGCTTATACAGAACAATAGTAGTTAAGGGGAGTAATTAAACTAAGTCGTCTCAAAATCAACGCCAAATCTATACGCCCACTTCAATTACTTTGAGTTTGTAGAAGAAAAGAAAGACCCCATTGTCATAAGCATGGCCTTATTTTCATGACAATTAGAAATAAGTTGAGGATAAAGAAAAATTCTTTCATGCCTTGCACCTTTTTTTCCTTTTTGTTTTCTATCCATATTTCTTTGACTTGTTTAAGATTCTTAGGAAACTTAGGGGCGTTAAACTTCTTAAAGAAATGATGGAGAGTTTTTTTTCAGTTTTGTACTTATAGGATTTAGATGTAAGGATGGAATGTTGTAGAGGTGAGGAAAAATTATGTTTTGCTTTTAAGTTTACTTTCAAAACATATTTGTGACCCCTTCATTTGATGTGCATGTTCTGCAATATTTACAGTTGTAATTACTTGTTTGTATTACAGGTTTCCTCCCTTGGAGTTTCTACTTTCTTTGTAGAAAATATCAGTGAGCTGCAGTTAAATGCTATGAAACTTGTCACTACAGTAAGGAAAACAATTTTTAAAACCATAACTTTGTGTTTTTGGTTTTTTTAAAAATCTTATGCGTCCAAATAATTAAAACCTGAAAATAGGAATTATTCGTCATTTTGAACTATTTTATTTTACTGAATATATTATAACTATCTGTTACTTAAGTATATATACCTGTTGGTTCTAAGGACTTGACCAGTAGATATGGTGTTTCAAAGTCTGTATTTTTTTCGGTAATTGAGGTCATGCAGTTGTCTGAGGAGAGCATCTAGTTTTTTTTTGGGTGCTTGAAGGTAAAGCAGTTTTCTGAGCAAAACATTTATCAAATGTGTGTTTGTGTTCTGCATGCTAGCCTATTTTTAAGCAGAATCTGCATATAGTAGGTATAAAGAAGCAGGTTTTTGGTAGGGCTCAAGTATGAGAAGGGGAGAAACTTTAAGGTGGGGTCCTCATAAGACATGAAAGAGGAAAGATTTAGGTTTAATTAGTTTTTTTCTGTTCTGTTTTGTTTTTTTAAATTTCTGGCAATTCTAACTCCATTTTTTTATGGCAAGACTTCAAAATAACAGGACTAGACTGTAACAAGATTTGGAGCACACCAATGCTTTTGTCCTTGGCAAAGATATTCTTAATCGGTTGACATTCATCTATTTATTGCAAGAACATTTAAAATGTAAATAAGGATAGATGGCTATGTTTGGAAGCCCTATCCATATCAGTGTACCCCTTTTCAATTTCACATGTATTTATGACTTGGTTATGATTGAATTTGTATCTAGATTCTATACCTCAAAAGTCTACATTTATAGGAGATCCAGAATGATGTAATCAAGATACTCCCCTTAATCTCTTAATTTTGTTTAGATTTTTTCTTAATAAAAATATTTAACTTTTGTTGTTTCTTTATTGTTTCATTGTTAAAGTAAAGTGGTGTGCTCTTAATGCTTTAGCTAACTTGTGACTGACCTTTTTTGTGTTATTCCCTCTTGGCTGGGGTTTTTTGGGCTTTAAAAGAGTGAAAAAAAAAAATCATCAAGCTTTTGTTCTTAAACTCTTGGTACATTAAGTTTATCTTTTAATCTTCGAATTTGACTGCCTCAAAATAATTAAAAAGGCTTTCCATTTTTGGCTGTAATTCTGCTGGATGTAACCTAGATTTAGGTCTAGATAATGATTTAATCTCAGAGATTTCACAAATTTTGTCAAAAAAAAAAAAAAAAAAAAAAAAGAGTTTCGCTGTGATAAAAATGGATTTGTAAACACTGACGAAAAAAATGAATCAGAAAAACAAAGACATAGTGGCAGTAAGTTGTTTCTGTGGCTACCTTAGCAGTTTTTAGGTTGCCTGCAACTGGTAAAAGCTGCGTAGCAAATGAGTTACACAGATATCTGTTTGGGGAAACTCAGAATGAATTTTCAATTTTTCACATATTTCAACTTTTTCCAATAAAGGTTTTTGCCCGTTACTCCAAGCACAGGCAGCTTATTTTACAAGATATCTTCGCAAGTTTAGCTCGACTTCCATCCAGTAAAAGGAACTTGCGTAACTACAGGTAATTTTTACAACTAAGTGCAAAAGTAATCTTTAGATTCATCTTTTTAAAGATATCTCTTTTGAATTAAAATGAACAAATTCTGGTAAATGCTTGTGAACCTTCTTCACAGCCCATTCAACATTTAATATAAAGCTTCCTTACTAATACTTATCTAATTCAGGAAAGATCACGGCCTAATAGTTCCATAAAACATATAATAATAGCAGATAATAGGTGTGGGTTATCTCAGTTTTTATTTTTGAACCCTTATGACACAAACCGTTTCATTTTGATGTTATTCTGGGTTTACAATTTAAATGTCTTTCACTGAAATGTAATTATTTTATTAATGTTTAACACTAGGCAGTGCTTGTGCTCCATGAGCTTTAGCATAATTATAATAGCTGAGTATTTGGCAAAGACCAGAAGCTGCAGTTTTTACCATATTTAACATTTATAAGTGGCACATATGATACTATATATTTGTGTGTGTGTATATATATATATGTAAGTGAAATTCTGATACTCACATTATGATACCCCCCTGTCTGCCTCTCTCTCCAGACTGAATTCAGATGAATCTATTCAAATGGTCACAGCCTTGGCTTTGCAACTGATTCAGTGTGTTGTAAAGTTACCTGATGTAAACTCTGAAGAGAAAACTCCAGAAGAGGACCACAGGAAAAGCAAACCATCCAATACAGAAGAGGTAAAATGTCAATTTGCTTTCTTCCTATATTTTATAGAAAGCCCATGTATTCAGCTATCAGTTCAAGAGTTAAGTAAAATTTCTGAGTGTTCTCCATTGTTAATCAGGAGATGATTATGAGCAGGCCATCTTTCAATCCTTCCCATACCATTCACGAATATTTCTAACACAGTAACGACAAACGCTGAACCCATTCACATATATTTTCCATTTGAAAGTAGTCCAGGTAATACAGTATTACAGGTAGTGTAGCTATGCACAAGTATGCTAGAAAAGCAGAGAATTGATTAACATTTATTTTGCTTTTTATTTCATGACGTTCAGAAGATGAGTTGAAAATTCAGGGTTCAATAGATAAACTTGTCTGCTGGCCAGACAACAAACAAGCATGTCAACACATCTTAAGTCTAGAGTTATATTCAGATTCTCTTGTTAGAGATCTTCATCTTTCTAATATTCATTTTTTTTTGAGCAAGATAGCTCAGGTGATGAAGAAGATAAAGATATAGATCTAGAATGCCCTTTTCCTACAGTAATTCAGACTGAAATAGAAGAAACTGTTGTACCGCCTGAACAAGTAATGATTGTAGATCTACAAGACTATGCCCCTAGTGCTGAAATAGATATTGAGAATCCAGATGACATTCAGCAAGATTGGAAAAAGCATATACTGAAACAAGATGTCCCACAATCAGTGGTCAGAGTCAGCTACTTGCCAACATAAGTGTAGACTGTACACCAATGGATTTTATGAATAAATAAGAATTCTAAAATCAACAAGAGTATTGATCAGATAACACATTAACGCCTTATGCAAAATAAACACTTAGAGTGACTTTGATATTCTTTATGTTTAAATATAAGGTTTCTTCCTTCTCTTTTCTTTACTTCTTACTTGTTGCAGGCTGTTGTAGTTGATCCATAATAATAAAGAGTTTTTTTTTAATATAAGGATGCTATTTTTTCACTATGTGTTTTTTAATGTTCTTTCTCCATATTTTATGGCTCTAAATCTCTTAGTGTGACACATTTCTCAGGTACTATCATTTTATAGTGTACCGCAGCAGCAACTACAAAAGTACCACTAAACATGTAGTAGATAGTAACTCATTGGGGAGCTAAATAACAGGGAGTCTTCAGAGAAAGATAAGGAGTGAAAATTTTTTTTTCTACAATTTCTGTCCAAATTAAAAAAAAAAATTTAACATGCTATTTGAAAAAGTCCTTAGTTAAGCTTATAAAAAATAAAGAAAAAATGCACCATTTTCCAGCAAAATGCCATGGATTGGCTGGTTTTCAGGGAATCGATCATCATGTGATTGTTGATACTAAGTAGCTGTAATGGGTTTGGAAATGAAAGGGTAAAAATATGTGTCCCAAAAGCATAGGTCTGTGGTCTTGGCAAGGGTTTCACTGTCTCTTCATAAATTATGCCTAGGAAATCACCATCACCTTTCTAGAAAGTATGAAGAGAGAGGTTTTTGATTTCATTTTTCTTATCATTTTAATGGGATTCGTGAGATATTTGATACGTTCCAGTTTCTCTTAAGAGTTAATGCAACAGAAATACCCTACTTGTCCTCGATTTTGTGGGGTAAGAATTTTTATCGCTACACTTTTTCTTGCTTAGTTCCTACTCTCCTATACAATTAAAGGCCATAGATCTGGCAGTATTGCGCTTTTGTTAAAGTAAGTCTTGTTTAAAAAAGGCTGATATCTTTCATATCTTTTTCATTGAACATGTCTGTCCTATGTATATCAAATTGCTATAGAGTAAGGGCAAAGCCTCTTCTTTAATTAAGTGATCTAGTTGGCCCACCTTAAAGTCATAGGAAATGCTAAATGTCCTAGTCATAATGTGAAATGTAAAAGGAGGAAAAAATTTTTACCCTCTGATTTCAAGAGTTATTTTGCTTGTTCTTGAATATATGAGAGAAACTGGCTGATTAACTTAATGCTCGCTTAAGAAGTTGCAAAATTTTTCTTTTGAAAGATGGGCATTCAATATCAAAATATTGTACAGGACACAAAATATTATTGGCTGATAAAAACACTGATTGTTTTCTTTTATTTTATTTTCAGAGTCCATCTAAAGCAACAGATAATGAGGTGCTCATTGTTTCTTCCTATGAGATTGCCATGAGGACTGGTTACAATTTTTTATCTGTGTTTTTAAAAAGGTAAATAGAAGCTTATAAGCAGTACTTCTGTTTCACTGTTAAAATACAGAAGAGATTATTAAAAAAAAAACAACATTAGAACCAATAATCTGTGGAAGTAATACAACAGCTAGTGGATGTAATTCATGGGAGAAGCGGAGAAAATCCTTGTGTATTTAAAAACCAGTTTTAAGAAGGTTCCTCTGTGGGCATGAAAAAAAAACTTAAATGAGGTTTCAGGATATATATTAAAGTTCTTAAAACCCTACTTCTGTCTTATTTGAGGAGTAATGCCAATTAAGTTGATTCTAATTTGTGGGAATATAAGATATCGGGAGAAAGGTATTCATCTCATCAAGATAAGCTAAAGAGTGCACCCTCCTTGCTCAACGCATCTCTCATCTGTCTAAAGATCAAAAGAATCTCTGATGAGGAAACAGTTATTTGCGGCATCTTTTACATATATCCTGTATTGTTTGCAAAATAAAACAAATTGCCCCGTTGAAAAAGTATCTAAGAGGTCCACTATTTTTTTTAACATTGTCAGTCTTCACCCTTGAACAAGATAATTGCATGCAAATAAGGTTATATATGGAAAAAATAAGGGCCGGCAGTGCCTTTTGAATCATATCTTCAAATAATAGATGATTCTTCATTATGAGAAATAAGAAACTCAGAAGACCTGGCATGTAAGATGAGTATGGTATGGGAAGATGCGAAACTTCACAAAGGGAAAATAATACTGTGTACTAAATTTTTATTATAGAGACTTGATATAGGTCTAGCTTGAAATTTTTTGTTTTCTTAGAAGTGAAGTTTTAATATATAAAATCTAGATGAGAATGCAGTTTCAGGTTAATTTTGACTCTGGATCTAGATGTGTGTGTGGGTTTTTTTTTTCTTGTATTGCCTCTCTTACTGTAGTGTGGTAAATAAAGGTAGGATTGGTCATTTTCATAGGACCCACAATCCTCATGAAGGTTGAAATCCTTTGTCCTGCTCAACTCCTTTTTCTTTTCAATGATTTTTTTTTCTCATAGTGAATTAATTAACCTTTAATATGGATTGCAGTTGAGAATCTGACTAAAATAGGTAGTGTAGTAAAATGGGTTTTGTGTCTTCTTTGCACCCTAAGTGAAAATAAATTTCGCGGGCAGGTGTACATACAAAGAGGTGCATTAGAAGGCAACTTTTGCAGCTGTTCTTTCCTTCCTTTCTGCATCAAGTTTATCTTAGACCTGCTTTTAAGATGTTATCAAGTTAAATGTTCATGTCAAAACTACCGTAAACTTGCAAAAAAAAAAAAAATGGAACCCAAACTGTAGCATATGATCTCTTTTCTTGAGAAAAAGAATTAGCTATCCTTAGAAAGTTCTCAGAGTGTTGACTGCCTATCAAAAGACAATTTTTATGTCCTTTCTTGCATTAATTTTAGATTTTTCTTTTTTTCCCTTTTTTTTTTTAAGCGGATTTTATGAAATTCATCTTTTAAGCTTCTAGGCCCTATAGATTGTAAGCTCATTATTTAATCTAGATCTATTTTTAACGTATGACCTTGATTAGATTAGATTTTAAACACAAGGTTAATTAATTTCCTTAATGACAGTGTTTTCATAGAATAGGTAGAATCTATATTTTAAGATCTAATGGTTTGACCATTCTCAATTCTTAGATAGCTATTCACTCTAGGTCTAATGTCTTAAGTTTATCCAGCATTTCAAAATAAAGATTTTTTGCTTTTAAAGGGACTAAATTGGATAGTAGCATTTTCTTTTGGAATTGATAACACACTCATCTTTATTTTCGAATTGAAGAATACTCTCATTTAAGTTAATGCAGTAAGTCTGGAGGGCCTAGAAAAACTTT
This sequence comes from Elysia crispata, assembly GCA_033675545.1. Taxonomy (NCBI): domain Eukaryota; kingdom Metazoa; phylum Mollusca; class Gastropoda; family Plakobranchidae; genus Elysia; species Elysia crispata. The sequence goes on along the minus strand of JAWDGP010006763.1, from coordinate 594,088 downwards.
GAAAACCGCTGAAATTTGCTCATCTGCTGACTGCAGAAGTCCTATTTATTAACCTGATTATACCACTGGAGTGCAATTTAAGCTTCTAAAATTTTAAAAGATATACATGTCTTTTTTTTTTTTTTTTTAGTGCAATGAGCATTTTTCTAAAATATTTAATTTAGGACATTAGTGCCTAAATAGTTTTCAATCGTTCCTATTTTCCGTTACATTTTTAAAAATTTTAGGTTAGCATGATTTTGACCTTTTAGAAAAATTTCCTGTTCAGCTTCAGCTTTAACTGTCCTAAGAATAAATACTGGCTTTTTATCATATCTTAGTGAAAGCACTGAATAAGGATAAAAAATGTCATAGAAAAGGATGCTATGAAATGAAAATCTGATGCTTTCATTGTTTGCCAGCAATATCCCTGCATTATTTTCCTTTTAAACAAATACATTTTTATGATTAATAGGTTTTATAATTTCATGTTTTAAAACTCTCAGAGCTTAGATACTTTTTTTGTCAAGCTATTGTCACCCATGGCAGGCACCCACTTTTAATTCTATCAAACCTTGATAAAACTTAGGTAACCAACTGTTGCTAATATTAATGGACAATCACCTTTGAAAGGTATGTGTCTGTGAAGAAAACTATTCAAATCACTAGCTTATGCATCACCCTCATATAAGAATTGCAACTTTTTCCCCGATTGGTGAATGGTCTCGATAGAATGAAAATATTAAATGTTGTTACTTTGATGTTTAATTGGAAGATTATTGATTCCATGAGTCATAAGAGGAACAAGTGCCTTCCTAATACACGATGCTTGTGAATATCTCTCCCATCCACCGGGGTTTATTCCAATGATTTTTTTTTTTGTTATTGCACTCATGTTGCGACCTGATTGTGCCATTTAAACATTACAGTTACATTTTTTTTATATAATTTAGTAAAAATGAAATGTGATAAATCCATTCTGATTTTATACATCGAAATTTTCAGTATGCATTAATTTTTTTGGTGTTGAATATAATGTTCATTATTTCACTGTTTGATTTCTTATATATTTTTTACCTACAGATGTACAACAAAAGGTGAGGAAGATTACAGACCTTTGTTTGAAAACTTTGTTCAAGATTTGCTTACAACTGTCAACAAACCTGAATGGCCAGCTTCTGAACTGTTGCTCAGTTTATTAGGGAGAATCTTGGTAAGGAGTATTTTTGGTAGAAGTTTCATTTGAGTTAAAAATAACCATCCAAAGTTAAGCCTGAAAATGTTCAGAAGAAACTATTATGATTATATTTTGTAGCGTATTTTCAATGCTAAGATCGCCACTTGGTCAAAATATTGCAAACAAAGAAAGGCCTGGTAAGCTCCGTTTTCAATTCAAGCAAGTCTCTCATTTTAGGTCTTGTTTAACTTATTCCTCAGCTTTTGATCCTGTCTACCTCTGGCTGCTTTTTTATTTTTCACCCAATCATAATTGTGTTGCAAATTACTCTTCAGTGATGCTAGTAGTTTTGATTTCAGAAAAAAATAAGAGCCATGTAAATAAACAGGGTCAGTCCTATGAAAGAATAGCTGATTTTTTTTTTAAACTTTTTTTTTTTGTTGAGATAGAAAGGGACTGAGATAATTATCTATAATTTACAATACTTTATTAAAAAAAACCTGATTGTGTTTTTAAAATAACAGGTGCAACAGTTCAGCAGCAAATCAACAGACATGTCTTTGCGAGTGGCATCACTCGAGTACTTAGGCATTGTTGCTGCAAGGTTGCGAAAGGATGCTATTACTAGCCAACTCAATCAAGATGTCATTAGTGACATAGTACAAAAGGTGAGAATGGCTCACTTTGAAAACCCTTTACTTGCCTTCTTTTCCCCCCGCCTGATTTCCAAAATTTAAAAAAAAAATGCTGAGAGAAACAATTACTGTTTTAGATTTAGATATGCCAAGATGAGTTTTAATCTTAAACAATTCTTTTAATTGCTTCCAAAATTATACTAATAATATGTGTGTGTATGTGTGATTGACTGATATTGCATCTTTAAGTCAACCAAACTATATTCCTTGGAATAGAATCGATTTTAAATTATATTTCTAAATAGTATTAATTTAGTGTATTCATTGTGCAAAACGCTGACAAATCTGAAAGTAAACCTTGACAGAATCTACCCTGGCCAGCTGATGTCATGGCCCAGCTGTGCTGAGGCTGCCTGACTAGCCAGATTGGCAATCCTGGGCTGTATTGTTGTGTTTGTGGGTGTTGCATATGATCGCCTCTTATTTCTTTATTTCCACTTGGATCTTCATGAAATTTTGACAATACACTTATCAAATGATAGTTCCTTTGTACATTATATAAAAGTTAAAGAAAAAATCACTTTGAAATGATACAAGTTTGATGGAATCAAATGAATTAAAGTGTGTTTTACTGTGTTGTTGACACACACACATCACACACATACACAGCATGCTCTGACAATGTCATCTCTATAGTCAGAGGGCCTTGACTCTGTCCATTTATTTGATCGTGTGACATCCCACTAGTCGTTCTTTCACAAAATCAATGAGTTACAACTCTAAATATAACAGTGACATCAAGAACGAGAATTCTTACGTTTGTGCCAGGAGTTAACAGCCCTGGGTCTGAGATAAACTCGGTCAAGGGCCCTGAGAACATATACAGCGGTATGAAATATCTTGTGCCCGGAGTAGATTCTGTTAAGACATGGAAAACTGAGTTGTTGCCTGTATATCTTACTGTTTGCCTTTTAGGGCAGCCTTTATTGTATCATGAAATTTTAAGGCCAGGAAAAGCACACAGAGAGAATATATTTATAAGATGATCTCTTTATGATAGTATGTTTTGTGTTCAAAAAGTTTTTTTTAAAGTATTTCCTTAAATAAAATTATATACAGAAGTTATTTGTAAAAGGAGAATGATCTTGGCCGGCCTATACACACTGAACTGAACAGCTGCTTAAATGGCAACTTTACAGAGCATCAAAATACATGTTAAAATGGTCACATTTTTAAACAAGTTTATCAACATGAACCTTTGGGTCTCCATTACTATTTGCAATACTAAGTAAAGAATAATTCCTTTTAAACTGACTGTAAAAAAGCTGATCATTGAGACAGCTTAAATCTATTGCTCCATTGATGAATTGTAGGAAGTAGGAATTAGTGTCAGAATCTAGATCTTGGCTATTATGATTTCTACAATCCTAATCCATAATCTTTTTGAAAGCTCAATGTAACATATAGATCTACACAAAAGTGCATTCAAGTGCAAAGATTGGAATCCTGATTTTTTTTTTTCTTACGAGCTTTAGAGTGTTCTGCAATGATTATGAATGTTTTTCTTCCCCTGCAAAATAATACCCACCTTCACGAAAAAGAGAAAAAAACCATGAGATAATCTATAATTAAATTATATTTTTAATGATGACATTTTCAGAGCCGTTTTGCGAGAAAATGCATTAACAAGTTGATTTACCTCTTCTTATCAAAGAAATAGAGAAACATACCTTAAATTTTTGTCTTTTTACTTTAGAGTATTCATTAGCAAGTAAAGACTTCATATTTCTTTTAGGTGAAAAAATCTAACAAAAACAAAGCATTCTTTCCTAACCATATATGGCCTGGTATAGAATTAATAGATATATATCTATCTACCACCCCTGTTTCTTTGGATGTCTTGGGTGGCTTCTACCTATTTTTCTTGAGAAAAACCTATTTCTAGTGTTCAGAGTACCTTTTTGGGACATTTTAAGTGGGCAGGCCTGCATTGAAAAAGTTTACCCCAACTCTTCCTTTTTGTACTTCTTCTACACAAAACAACTGCTCTCCTCCTTCACCTGAGTGACATTTCATTTCTACTTCCTCTTCTCCATCCTCTGATCTCTCTTTTCTCTTTACTCCATTTCTCCTTTCCCTGATCTACTTCTCTTGGTAAAGCTCTACCCACTCCACACTCTTCTTCAATTGTAAGTCCAGTATCAGGATGAAGTTCTCCAATAATCTTACACCATGACAGAAGCTGTGTGTCTAATATAGATAGAGCTTCATGTTTATACCAATGATCAGAAAAGGAATAAAACTTTCTTGTCAGTGCAAAGCTCTACCTACTGAGCTATCTGTCTTCTCAACCATCATTGTGGAGATCCTCATTGTACCTTGAAGCTTTTATTTTTTTTAACACCATATAGGCCTACCATTAACTAATTGAGCAGAGAGATAAACTCATGGTGTGAGGGGATAGGTGTGTTGTGCTAGCTGGTAATCGGGGAACAAAGGCTAGGGCATATTCAACCAATTGAAGCTAAATTTTTCTTTTAAATATGTAAAAAGTGATTTGAAAATTCAAAACAGAAAGGAAAGGATAATCAATTATGGCAATTATATTGTGTGAGATGGTAGCAGCTTTTCATTTTGTTTCTCCACCATAAATATTATAGGTTATTTATGAAAAGTTTTGTTCCTCTTCCTTTCAAAGTACAAAACTATTTAAAGAAATTTAATTTCATTTTGTATTCCCAGGTCAATGAGGGCGATGAGGAGGACACTGTTAGTTCAACTAGAAGCAAAAAGACTGAGGTAAAACTTTCTCCTCTTGTCATTTCTTTTTTTATCCTTTCTTTTCTCTTCAATTTTAATTTGCAGTTCAGTGAATTTTAACAAGTTATAGCAATGTCAATCCACTGCCCGCAGGCTAGACAACTCTAGCTAAAATTCAGTGTACCATAGATCTATGCAAAAAAATGGCACTCAAGTAAGCAACTGTTGCCAATTTCTAATTATAACATTATAACTGCAGCATCATTTTATAACGTATCGTGATGAAACTTGGGGTACAATTAGAAAAAATATTCTTCAACACTTCTGCAATAAAACGGGTATCGATTGGCGGTCTGGAAGTGCTGTTTCTTAGTGAGTTTTTTCTTTTCGTTTGGCGCTCTCTAAAACTACAAGGGCTATGCATTTTGTCTTTGGACAGAGATAATTTTTAACATTTCTTGTGCCATTTTGACTTACTTACATAAGCATATTTTTTCTTATTCGTCTTTGAAAGACACCCATCCTTTCACAATAATGACACTTGGTGTTCAAGACGAGCCGGCCTCTTAAGCCTTCTACATAGAGCACAAACCGACATTTGGTTCGTGACGTCACATGGCTAAGAGCGCCTCTCTAATTGGTCAAGAGCATGTTAAGTGGGTTAGGCGAGTTCATCTCATTGGATTTTAATATTTTAATAGTGACTTGCAAAGGAGTGTTCAGGGTAGATTTCTATGTAAATAAAATAGACAGTGATCAGATTTTCAAACATTAAAATGCTATTAAAACATAAAGTATCCAATTTTAGAGCAATTGAGAAACATGACTTTTTTAAACAGTTTTTACTCAAAGTGCTTGGAGTAGAATGTTGACTTAACTTTACCCCATGTAGTATTCGGTTTAAAATAAACCATTAGCGCATCTACAAAATGGGGACTTATCCGCTTTCAAAACGAATAGATTGGTTTCTTTTAAGAAAAAAGAAATTAAATCATGGCACATTTGCAGTTGCCTGTAGACCTATATACAGAGTAATTATTTCGTAACTAAGCTTTTCGCATGAGGATAACATCTTGTCTACGAAGTAAGCTTATATTTAATTGGTGGTTTCTAACTTTTTGTGTGAGCTAGATCTAGATCTCGCTGAGGTTGTGGTGATTTTATGAGGAATCACGCCATTATTACAATTCTAACTAGGTACATGTACCAAGTCCTCAGAAAATAGGAAGGATAAGGAACGCTCAATGAACATAGTATTATCTCTGTATCTGACCCAAGCTGCTGTTAATATTCTCTTTTTTTTTCTTTTTTTTTTTTTAACATCCTCGCTATGAATAGAGAAGCTCTTGTTGAAAAATATGGATGCCCTGATTCCACGAATAATGGCATCATCATTCAGATGTGCAAGGATGGCTCTAGACTAATGCTACCTGCTGGTGTTTGGGTCACAAATAATGGCACTTCTTTCTGTATAGAAAGAGTGGATGGAAGATAATTTATGCCATCGATATAATTTATGCATAACTTACCATGGTGATTCTAACAAATTAAGAAACAAAACAAAACTACAATTTAACCACCTTGATTGGTACTTGATAAGGACATTTTGGAGGTGGTAACTTCAGAAATTACAAGAAAAAGGATGAAGCGGTAATTTATGCTAATTTATACATAAATTAACTAATGAATGCTTTATTTTTTGTAACGAAGTAAGAAACTAAATGATACATGTATTATACTTCTGTCTGCAAAATTTTATGGAAATATCTTGGTAAATATAAGGGGGGTTTATATCCAAAATAAAGGAATGCGAGTTTGGAACAGAGGGTAATTTATGCTAATTTATGCAAAAATTGACCCTCAGAAACAAAACTGTCTTAATTATCTCTGACAAATTAGGGTTCTATATAAAAAAAATACACATGTATGTCAAAGTTTATGAAAATATGTTGCTAAATAGATAAATTAGGAGGTAATAACGTCCTTCACAACAAAAAACAAAGCACGCTAGGGTCCATTTTTTGGACCATTTATTCCTCTTTAATCCTATACTCATTTTTGGATTACTTTAATCCCAACTTTTTTTTTCTGGACAGATTCTCAAAAATTAAAAAGTTTTCTTCTTTGTACAGCAAGTTCAATAACTTCCATTCATTAGTAGGTAAATATTACAGCTCTGAAATTTTGGATTGGCATTGCTACATATTAAGGGAGATCTGTCTGCACTGTAATTTTTTTATTGGAAAGAAAGAAAACTTGATGAGTTACTGGTGACCATAGGCATATTATGACAATTTGACAAACGTATATCTGATAAAGCACTTGATTTTGTATCCACTGATTTAGACAATTCACTGTTTTATAAAGAATTCATAGGAATAATAAAGACTTATCAATATTCTTTATTTTGCCTTATCATATGCATTTGGCAGAGGAGGGTTCATTTTGTTGTGGTCCAATTCCATATCGGTATTTTCTTTAGTGTTCAAGACTTTTTTGATACATTTTGAAGAGGGTCCTGTTGATTTTTTTCGATCGCGCTCAGTAGGCATGTATCATGAGGCCAACACCACAATGCATATGTTAGCTGTCAAATCTACAACAGGATAATGCTATGCTAAAGAAACCGGAAAGACCCAGGCCATTGTTATTTGTGAGATAACATTTTTTGATGATATTGTTTCTTTAACCAACATGTACTTGTCCATCATTTCTCAGACTTTCTCTCTTTCATTCTTTTCTGATGTATATATAATGAAATTGTGGACACTGCAGAAGTGAAAGTTAAAGTGTTCTGTGGAGGTCATCTGAGTAGTCAAAAATTTATTATTTTTATGCACTTGCTTTTTGTTTCTTTTAAAGTGGAGAACAAGAGTATATAGCTATATTTTTTAAACCAAGATTGCATGTGAAGGTTCTGCTATGATAAAGTTTGTTATTTAATTCTGTCTCAAGACCAGTTTTATCTTTCACGTACTGGCAAAAACCTGGCTAAATATTGTTTTGCTGTATTTCTCATCTTATCAAGTTTTCCTTCCAACTTTTATGCTTTCTTTTGCTGTCTTGTTTTCCATAAATTGTGCCTCATGCTTTGTGGTTCCTTAAGGAAGACTCATTTATAGCTTGCCACATTTTCTTCCTTCTTGTTTTATTTTTCTTAAATCATATATGTAGCACTCATAAAGAGAGAGTGACCTGACTACATCTAACTGTGCCATGTATGTAGCTATGGATCAATGAGTTCTACCCTAGTCCTCAGAACCTTTCTAAGTAATCAGATTAGATTATGATTTTTATGCCATAACATTTTGATGATACAAAGAAAATACTCTTAGATTCACACAGCTACATTTAAAAAGATGTTACAAAATCAGAAAAGTAGAATTAAAAGCAAAATTTATCTTCAAATATTTTTTTATTCATATATTTATAAATGTTCATCAAAGAGAAGCTGAATTGTTCACATTGTTGCTCAAGACTGATACTTTTTTTTAACCCAAATCCCTAGATTTGAATAGAAACATTCTAGAAAGATTTTTTTTTTACCATAGAGTGCAAGGTCCAAAGTTACACTAGTAGGTGTACTTTTTAATTTTCTTTCAATATCTATTAGCAGGGTTAATTTATCTCTTAATTAGCAACCAAGATTTTTTCCTCTGGAAGTATGCAGATCTTTTCTAGCTGTTGAAATAAGGTCAAGTAAGGAGATAAAAGTTACATAGCTACAATATTCTTCAGTTTAAACAGGGTGAAGAGCAAGAAAAAATTAATGAGTCAGATTTGGCACTCACCAATGAGCTATACATTAAACTAGTTATTAAGAAAAGCTACTGGATAAGTAAATACGCTTCACGCATTGTATTAATTTATATTTTGTATGTGTATTTTAGTTATCCAACTGAAAGCATTGACCGACCCATTAAACAAATTCTTTGCGCCTTCAGCCACATATAAGCTCAGAATGTCGATTGATTGTTAGGAAAGATGATGCCTGGTGGGACGATACTTCTTTTGAATTATATCATACAAGGGGTAGTGAATTTTCATTAATTCAGTCCATTCATCTTCATAGAAGTCTTGTTATACTGTTTATGTGAGCATATTTGTTGTTAATATTCCTGTAAGACCATGTCTAACCCAAATTTTTGGAAATAGGACATTAAGTATTTATCTCATATATCATGTAAAAATGTATAGAGTCACAACATTTGCAAATTTTTTTGTAATAATCAAATCTGGTTACTTGTTAAGATACAGCAGTCAGGTTGTGCTAATTTGCCAAATATAGAGCAAAAAAAAAAAAAAATTATTTTGGAAGAGGTGGGAGGCAAATGTGCACACTAGCAAGGGGAACAACTTTCTCCATTACATACTGCAAAGGAATTAATATGTAAAAATCCTTGAAATGTTCCAAAATTTTTTTAACAGCAAAAATCTGGACCAGATGTTACAGAAAGACTTCAGCAAGCCATGCTTGAGTATTTGGCTTACAACTCTAAAAGTGAATCTGCCCTTTTAGTAAGTCCTTAATACGTTATTTTTCCATATAATTTTTTTTTTTTCAAAACTACTTTTCAAGAAAGCATTTTTGAAATAGATTGATCCAGAAATAGCAGTTTGAAAAAAATAAGGTGGGGGGGGTTTTACCTGGGTTCAGGATGATCATGCTAAAACATCAAAAGATGTCTTGTATTTCCTCTTATGTTCTGTTGTCATTTACAGCTTACTCTTTTCAGTGTTGCTTAAATAATTATCCAGTATTTTTTTCGTAGAGACCTCTATGTCCTTAGGTTATCTCACAATCCACCTCCTGCAGAAGAGGCAGATTAATTTAGGCACCTCCATTAATAGTAAAGAGGGAAAAAGTGATGAGGAACGGGGTGTAAAATTTATTGAAAATGAGTCTTCTAGACTCTGATTTAGATAACTGCAAAGGGTATGAAGGTCTTTTTTTTTTTAGTTAAATCTAAATGTAAATCAATCCCAGATTCAAAGGCTGAACCAGACTTCACAGAGGGCGAAGTATTTTTTCACAGTTCATTCTGAAAAAAAAGTTTCTCATTATCCCCTACCATTTCAATCTAGAGTCAAATGAATATGCGTGGGCGCACATGAAAACCCTTTTGATGTTGCCAGGTCTATTTTTCTGAGGGACCTTTTTAAATCAATTTTTAAGTCCAAGTCCGAAAATGGGAATTTAATTTGTTTAGAAACTATTCATTTATTTTTTCATAACGCTTAGTTTTATTTGTTTCTGTAGTATCTAAACTTATGAAATAAATGTTTTTGTGAAATCACTTCAGATCAGATTTGTGACGTTAACAATTTCAGTGAAAAAATTATGTTCAACTTTGAAGGTCATTTCCTGAAAACACTTTCTCAACCGGGCGATTTTAAAACTCCATATCTTTTGTTCTAAACAATATAGAACCTTCAAATAAAAAGCAAAATGCTCAGGATTGTTTGCAAAATCTAAAACCAGGGCTGAGAATTCTCCGTCTAAAGGCGGATTTCCGCCCAACTTGTCATTTCCATCCGCCTAACGAAGATTGCGTCCACCCAAAAAAAAATATTAAAACAACACAAAAATTCCGAAGCCTTCTTTTCGATTTTTTAATGCTCCCAAATTAAGTTTACTTTTCAATAATTCTGTATCTTTAGTTAGTTTGGTGACTAAAAAAAGTTAAAAAAAAAAAAAAATCTAGTCTGACACCTTCAGTGATTAAATTCAGTTCAATATTCTAAGATTGTTCCAGATATGTTTTAGGTTTACCTTATTTTTTTTCTTACATGTCAACAAAAAAAAAAGCAAAGGATATAACACAATAATTAAGGGAAGTTCAGTGCCAGAGGGGCCTAAATGGCTTAATTTTAACGCAATTTTTCAAAATTTTCCGGGGGGGGGGCATGCCCCCAGACCCCCCTAGGTGAATCTCGCGCCTTTGGCGCTCGGTTACGAACCTTCGGCTCGTTGGCTGGTATTTTCAGACTTTTTCTTGTCTGACCATTCTCAGCCCTGAAAACTAAGCTCATCTAGTTTTTTCATCTGGACCCATATGAAGGGTTTTCCTGTGAGCCCCCACACATTTAGTAACCCATGAGTTAAAAAATCTTTTAGAAACGGTTTATTGTTTTCTTTTTCTTTTTTTTTTACTATACATAAGACTTTTACATACCTTTCATTTTCTTTGACCCTTTATGTAAGTTTGAAAATAGATATGTTTGAAAGTTGCAAAGACTTTGTGCAGACATTTTTTTCAGGGTCTGGAAAAAGATCTGGATTTTCTCCCCTAGCCATTTTGTATCTCTAATCAGATCAATGGTTACTCCATTTTTTTTTGTCTGAATAGAGATGAAGGCTAAAACTAGGAGATATACCTATGTGCAAACCCTTGAAATATATATTTAGGCAGTTTGATTAACCCTTTTTTTTTTTTTGTCACTCAAATATAGTTTGCACGCCAGTTTTACATTGCCCAGTGGTTTAGAGATACAACCGTGGAAGCTGAAAAAACAATAAAGGCACAACTTAATATTTCTGAAGAAGAAGAGGAGTTTAATGAGACAAGGGAGGAGAAATCTACAGAAGCAGCTCAAAATGCAGAGAAGCGAAAAGGGTTTCTTTTCTCCCAGATTTCATGTTCATGCCTGCCCCTTGCTCATGCAAAGTAAGTATTGTCAACTATACTATTCACTTACATTGCTGTTAAGAGGACACGATGTGAAGAGCAAGCCTTAATTTTGCCTTCTTTTGTGGCCAGAAAGCTTGACTCAAGAGTAGTATATATTTTCTTATCTGAGAAAGCAGTTGCAAAAGATTGCAAGCATTACTATTATGATGTTTTCAATGCGGCCTAATCTTAGCTTGATGTTGAAAGGAGCAATTTATTGCATTCCTTTTTTTTTTTTTTTTTTAACTTGGGATGAGAGAGACCAAACTAGATCAAATCAATTAGTGGCATACACAATGGACATTACCCCTAAGTCTGACAAGTATATTTTTATTGACTAGTGAGATTGTAGAATTGTTTGTATATTTTTTCATTCTTTATTTACAGACAAGCTGGAGCCAAGCTAGATTATGAAAGTGCTTGTCTTGTTGCAAGATATCTTTCATCAAAACGACCTTTTGCACAGAGCTTTGATATCTACTTAACACAGGTAACAAGGAGCATTTGTTTGTAGATCAAGGAATTGTAAATATAAGTAGTCACTGAAGTTAGATATTTTAAAGAAAAGTTTCATGCAGCTCTATCAGTCAAAGAATTTGCTACTTTTTTTTTTTCAAGGAAAAGAACATTTCACTCATTTACGGAATGTTATTGTAGGACTTTGATGGGGATGTAAAATTGGGTCTGTATTTAAAATCAAAATGTTAAAATTATGTTATGAAACATAAATATGACATTAATTAAAAGACTATCATGTAGCTGTACAGAAGCAAGCAAGCTTGGGATTATAAATACTAAGTAAAATGATGTTAACATGAAAAGACTTAAATGTTTTATCTTCATTTCTCTGACAAAGAAAACAGATTTTAAGTTCAGACAAAATACCAATATCCATGTTCTATATTTGGTAGTAATGAGTAATTAATGTAAGATACTTGCTACTTCTAGACAATAAACACACTCTGTTGTGCTTTTGGCTACACAAATCAGCTACGACTTACTTTGTTCCAAAAGCGCTTAATTCAGGTCAGCGTATTTGTACTGATTATCATCATAATTCCCAATTTCATTTAAAATGTAGCGATTTCAGATCAATCATGGAGTTTAGGGTCTTTTCATCACACTTAAATTTTCACTTAAATTTATATTGGACAATTGCTGCCAATATAAGGTTTGGAACAAGCCTAAAACAAGTAAAGCTCCTAGAAATGGAACACATTTCAGGACAACTATCAGCTACAGCAATATCACTTGCTGAGGGGAAAATATGACAGAAATGAGTTTAGGGTCAACTTTTTTAGTGGAACTATTTGTTTTGTAAGTACTTCATATTTGATAAGAATGTAGCACTTATTCACTTAATAAAAAAACATAAGATAAACCTTAGGGTTTTCTCGTTTAACTGAATTATAAATATGTCATCCGACTGTGTCGAGATATAAGTCTGAACTCAGAATGTTACAAGCTCTTGGTCTCCTCAACGCTTTTGTGATGAGCTCTCTTCAGAACTTTGGCTGTACACATTCGTCACTGGTTAGTCTTTATTATTGCCCATGATTTAATAGTCCAAACGCCACACCGCCCCCCCCACTCCCCTCTAAAACTGACACCGTAAGAGTCACTGGTATGGTATAGGCGGTCGAATGGTAAGACTTGTATGCGATGCCACCTCGTTTACATGCTTTAGAGCTGACAAAGATGGTGATAGGTAGGGCAAAGGAGAATGATGGGAGGCCAGACGAGGTGCATATAGCAAGATGTTGAACCTGAAGTTCAGCAGTAAGTTGTCCATTGATTTTGCAGATTTAGATGGAACTAGTTCACCTGGGATTGTCAAAGGCTCATCATAAACAAGCTCTGCCAAGAATAACCTGAGACTTCTTTGGGTGTGGTTCTGAGCCCAAGAAGTACCCAAGGTAGTTCCTCTATCCAATTTGGACCAGTGAGACGGGCTTTTAGAGCTGTCTTGAGAGTCCGAAGAAAGCGTTCGATCATCCCATTTGCCTGAGGATGGTAAACAGATGTATGGTGAAGTTTGACTCCATAACAATGATGTGAACTGTGACCTGCGATCTATTGAAATATCTCCAGGGACTCTGAAACAAGCAATCCATCCACTAATGAGAGCATGCACTCACTCGGGTGTTGTAATGCCTCGTAGAGGAATAACTTCTGGCCTGCGTGTGTTGTAGCCGATAATTGTCAGGAGATATGTGAAGCCAGAAGAAAAGGTTAAGGTCCAACAATGTCAATTGTTATGTGTGAGTATCTTTTCTCAGGTGCTGAGAAATGTTGTCGTGGACCTTTTGTGGGTTTCTCTACTTTTAAACTTTGGCAGTGATGACATTCTTTCACCCATCTGCTGACCTGCTCCTGCATCCAGTGCCAAACAGATTTGTCTGATGATGGCTTTGAGTCATGTATAGAAGAGATTGTGGACAATGTTGAACACTGCGTCTGAAATCAGGAGGTATATGCGGCCTGTTGAAACATCACACACAAGCTCTGGTCCTTGCTCGTTCAATCTTGTATTGGTAATCTCTAGACAAGTGAAGTCTTGTAGGCTTGTACATCAATACTAGTAGCCTGGGCTCTACCCATTGCTGTGTAATCTGTGCCCAAGGAAACTGCATTGATTGTTCTGGAACAAGACAGACAGTTGGCAGTGATGTTGTTTTTATCCGAGACATGTTCTATGTCGGTGGTGAATTCAGAAATGGCAGATAGATGTCTGTGTTGTCGTGCAGACCATAGTTCTTTTGTTATAGCCAGGACGTGCACTAGTGGTTTATGGTCTGTATGGTGAAATTCCGTCCTTCAAGCATGAAACGGAAGTGATGAATTGCGAAATTTTCGCCAAGTAATTCCCGGGTCACCAGTGTAGCATTTATCCACTCAATAAAAAAATAAGATAAACCTTTAAGTTTTCTTGTTTAATTGAATTATTAATATGTCATCCGACTGTGTCGAGATATGTCTGAACTGAGAATGTTACAAGCTCTTTGTCTCCCCAACGCTTTGTGGAGAGCTCTCTTCACAATCTCGGATGTACACATTCGTCATGGGTTAGTTTTAGTATTGTCCATGATTTAATAGTCCAAAGGCTACAGAACCTAGTTTATTAAAAGCCTCCTAACCGCCAAAAATCCTCTGTCAGGCTAGTTTAAAACTGATTTATGTGTTTACTTTTCTAAGACACATCTGTGATTGTATGAAATTTTCTTTTTTTAAATTCAATCTGTCACTTTTTCAGATGGCTTTCTGGACAGGCAGCTCTAGTCCAAATTACTCTTGACAAATGTAAAATTATATATTTCATCAAAATACAGACCTTGCTGCACAGAATATGGGTATTTTTTTAAAAGAGGACTTCATTCAATTTTTTTCAAAACTAGATGTGTTTCAAACTTTTCCTTATAAGCTTTCATAAGTCAGATAACATTTTCTGGACAGTTGACCTAGAAATAAAAAATCCTTAGAGGTTTAGATTTACACATAATGTGTATTGTATTTACATTTGTGGGATGCAGTATTTTTTTTTCCAAATAGGCTATTCTAAAGGTGACCAGAATGTTATCTTAAATGTTCTTTCCTCTTCAGATTCTCAAAGTGTTAAGTGAAACAGCAGTGGCAGTCAGAACTAAAGCCATGAAATGCCTTACTGCAGTTGTGGAAGCTGACCCTGGGATATTGGCAAGGGTAAATTGATCTTTAAAGGCTTCAATGTTGATTTAAAAATATTGATTAATCACACGAGTGTGCATTAAAGACAGTAGAATTGAGTGATCTATTGCAAGACTTGTATATAATTTGTAATTAAACTTACAAATATTAGTTGACTTTAAAAAAAAAAAAAGATATTCATATAAGATTCTAGTATGAGAATAGCCATATATCTAATTTAAGCTGTTCTCATAATGTCATGGAATTGATCAGCTGCCTTCTTTTTTTTATTTATATGTTTATGACAATGAAAGTTTCATTGGTTATTTTCAGCCGGATATGCAAAAAGGTGTGCATGGTAGATTTCTTGATCAGTCCACATCTGTGAGAGAAGCTGCTATAGAGCTTGTAGGAAAATTCATCCTCATCCAACCTGATTTGATCCCCAAATATTATGACATGCTCTCAGACAGAATTTTGGTTTGTATCTTGGCAAATGTAAATAGAATAATACAATATCAATTATGGCCTGGAGAAACTGCGCACAGGAGTTTCACCGATTTTCTAATTTATTTTTAGTCTTGATTCGTTTCTCTTAGAGTTGTATTTACTTGTACATTACATTATTATTCTTAAAACTGAATTATGTATAAACTAAAAAAATGTTCATATCTTTTTGGGTTGATTTTCGGTTCCATTCTCAAAACTTGCACTTACTACAGTAGTCTCCGTATAAAAGGAGGCTTCAAAAGCATGCGTTTAGGAGATGCATGTCTTTATAAAAGGTAATTAAAAAAAAAGCGTACAATTACTTCCCTTATTACATTACAAAAAGATACTAGGTTACTTCCCTTGTGTGTGAATAGCACATACAAGTGTAATTTTCGAATACCTTTTGGTGTTTTTTTTTTTTTTTTTTTAATTATTATTTATTTTTACATTTATCAACAATGGAATGACCAATAAAATATGATCCCCATTTGCACAGCTAAATGTGTGACCTTTTCTATCAAAAGAGGAGCATTAAACTTATGAGTCACTGCGTGTTGTTCATTTTGCTGTTCAACTTCAAGCCATATGGGAAGAGGGGCATTGATCCGTGCGTTTTGTTAATTTTTCTGTTTAAGCCAAACCTGAAAGGTATTTTCGACTTCTACCTTACATTTGTCTCCGTTTCTTTACTTGATTACTGCAGATCTTGATTGATTTGCTGTTTCTGCAAAATTCTGAGTCCCGCTTGATTCCAATTCATTTAAGAATCTTAAGTTTTGTTTCCAATGTCAAGATCTTGTAGGTATACATATTAACTGTTGCAGATCTTTTCCATAGATCTAAACTGCAGTAGAATCTTGTAGAACGAAAAAATAATGTATAAACTGGTCATTGAACTAGGTCTACAGTTCTACTCAAATGACTGACACACCGAGAGATAACAAATTATTCGGACTGGCAGGGGACAAACAGGTTTTTTTTTTAAAATGGAGTACACAGATCTTTATGATCGTGAATTCACATTATTTTGCCTTTGCCTTTGCCTGTGCCATAGCCTACCCTTCCCCTTCTAGGGCTTACCTGTACCTTCAATTCTCAAGGCCTGTTGCCCATCATATGCTTACAGGGCAATTCAGCCTTCCTTTCCTCCCCTTTCAGTTTCGATATGTCTGTACAGTGCACATTATGCAGACTTGCCATTTATTCCGATTTTTTTAAAATTTGGTCCTTTTTCGATATTCCGAATATTAAGGAAATATTCCAATTTTCCCAAACTAATTTTTGCCAATGAAAAAAGTTTCAGCTATCTTTGTTTTTACAATATTGATGGACAGCCTATGCGAAATGATAAATCCGGATGATATAGCTATATTTAATATCGATATTGGTTTTCTCTTATATTATCAATTGCGGTATTGAATTTTTATTATTTTAGTTGTAACCAATCTGAATATTGATTCTGTGCAGTTGTTTACTTTATTGTTTATTCGTCTGCATTTCACTGTCTTTCCATCTTCACAACCAGATTTCGCCTTATTTCAAAAGGAGAATTAATCTAATTTCATCTTCTAATTGTAGCATCTACCACAGGACGGCTCTTTTTTCATCTAAATCTTACCAATGATCAAGATCGATTGAGAAATACTAGATATAGATCTAAATAGAACTAGCGTAAATCAAGGTGACAATCCTGTCTAAAAAAAGTAAAATGAGCAGCCTTAAACCAGATCTAGATCTAGACTCTATATCTACATGAAGATTTAGATTAGATCTTATAATTAGATTTCTCATTTGGAGTCATTTTGTGGATGCAAACTTTTCAAACTGCACAGGATCTATTATTTTGATCATTCTGCATGTATCTAATTGTAGATCCAGATCTAGGTTACATCTATATCATGTTAAACTAGTCTTACTGTCATAACGTTATTTTTGTACATAACTTGACTTGTTTCTCAATGAAGTGATTGACCACAGAGTGGATTACGCTCTTTAAATAATTCATAAAGTAAAATATCACAACTTTCCACGAATTGTCAATTTGCTCCCGGTGAATTATTTAGTAAAGTTTTCAACAACTGGATCTAACATTATTCTTAAGATGATTAATTCTCCAAGGCAAGTGGGAGAAATGCCAATAATCATGTAAAAATATCTAGAATCATAAATACAGCATTTTTTTATCCTTTCGGTGAGGAGTACTCTTGTCCATGTAAATATAAACCTTTTGAAGTCGTTTTGTTCACTTCCAGCACAAGCTAGGTTGGCACCAAATTCTACATAATGCCAATGCCATTCAAGTTATTGAGTCTCTTAAAAGTGTTGAAAGCATAAAGTGCTTGATTTTAATAAAATGAAAGAGATACGAAAAAAAAAAGGTCTTAATCTAGTCTAATGTAGATCTTAAGATCAGTTAGAATTTTTCACTTTCAGTTTTACCATGGAAGAAGCTAGGAAACCTTGTTTTAAGCAGAATTCAGACAGAGCTGTACTGGACATTCATCAAAAATATGCTACCTAGATGATTAAGGCAAAAATAAAGGAAGTCATTCAGATTTTTTGACAGAATCATTTAGATTTTCTTTCCCTGGAGAGTGGCAGGTCTGCATTATAATGCTTGCAGAGCTTGCAAAGAGACATAACTTCTTGCCGTGTGATAATTGAGAGCCACTCCTCCATTAAGTGTGCCTACCTCTTTCATTTTATTGTAATCATTACCGATTTCAAAGAGCACGTTTTGCGGCGTAACATAGAGTATACTGATTAAATAGAAATCTGTTAGCGTGTTTTTATCTGGAGACTACTGTATTATGAGCTTTAATTAAATCTTTAAATTTATATCCTGGGGCTATAAAGTGGTCTCATTATACTTAAAAAATAAAATGTTTTTGTCAGTAACCTATATTTCAAGATAGATAAATCATATTTGCTATTTGTCTGCTTGGCCCCTATGAAAGACTGAAGAAAGGTGTATAGTTAAATCTTGACCAAACCCTTCTTCTGGTATCAGATAAAAAGATTTATGTCACGAGGTATTATATCCTTTATTATGTTCTCTCTCTCTCTCTCTCTCTCTCTCTCTCTCTCTCTCTCTCTCTCTCTCTCTCTCTCTCTCTCTCTGGTTTGTGTTAAAAGAATTTACAGCTTATGTTTTAATTTTGATATCTTTGGCAGTGCACTATGCAAACATTCATAATTTGATAAAACCTGGCAAGATCCTATGAGTTAAGCCAACTCGGCTGATTTTCTATTTAAGTAACAAATTCAATGATGAAAGCAAATAAATGTCTGTAATAATAAAGATCTTCTTTACGGTTTTGAAGCGTTCTTATAGATGCATGCCCAATAAATTTTGCACTTCCAACTACATTGTTTTAAAAATTAGAGAAATTATGACTTCGGAAAGCTTTCTCTAGAAAAAGTATCATTGATTCTACAAAATTAAATAGCTTTATTAGATTTATGACTCCCATAGTTTTTGTAGGTTGCCCAACACCACATGCCTGATCTGTGTATGCATAGGATATCTAGCAAAACCTCAGTTAGGTTACTTCTAATCAAAAGAAAATAATTCTTCTTCTTTTGAAGGATACTGGAATAAGTGTCAGGAAGCGGGTGATAAAGATCTTTAAAGATATCTGTATCGAGCATCCTGATTTTTCCAAGATTCCAGAGATGTGTGTGAAAATGATTAGGAGAGTCAATGATGAAGAGGGAATCAAGGTTTGTACCTTTTGCCTTTGATTATTTCTCTACGTATATTTCTTTTATTTCGATGGTCAAATTATAGAAGCCAAACTTTGAGAAGACTAATAAATAATAAAGATATTTTAACTATACAAGGCCACTGCAATTAAGTGGGGGTAAATGGATCTCAATACATATGAAAGAAAATAAATCGAAGATAACCATATGTAATGAAATAATTGCAACTTCACAGAAACTTTCTTGTTCATATGAACTGAAAGGATCTCTTTAGTACCCTTTTGGATTAATGGCATACTACTTTGGTTTTAACTTTATGTGAACAATAATCCTATGGGTTGCATTTTTTTAGAGCACAAATGAATTTAAAATAGGACATTGTTGTCTGCAAGTCCTGTGTTTATACCTCCCACCTGTCAGGTAGTTTTGCCAAACAGTGTGTTATATGTTTTGATGCCCAGGGGCAGATAAATTTCTATACATTTTTCAGTAATCATTTAAGGAATAACTGCCCCTTGTAACAGTAAAGCTTAATTTTATAGGATCCATTAAAATACATATAATATATACATAATAAAAGATAGCAGTTACTACAGAAACTCTTAACTAAAGGCACAAAAAGAAGGAGTTGATTTGCCAATCTGAATCGTTTGCTCACATAAGCCTACAGTTTGGAAGTACTGTACTAAAAATATTAAGGGGAGGAGAGATTACAACAGAATGTAAGCTAGAAGCTAGACCCATAAAGTAGGCTGCAATCATAGCCTTTACTTAAACCAACCCCATTTCATCTATTTTAACAACTACCTACCACCAGTACAAAGGGAGGTGACAAAGAGGAGCTTGATGGGCCATATGTTACTGGGTTGTGCCTCTGGCACTTGGTTTTCCGTTTCGATCAGAATGGACTAGAGTCAGAGATTAAAGACCTTCAACCAATCAGAGAAAATCATGTCCAACTGCTACTTCTTTATGATTATCAGCATGATATTTTCAAATTTCCAGTCAGCATGCAAGACATATGCCACAAAATCCACATTGTGTCATTAGGATGAAAATATTCCCTCACACATTCAAGTACCCACTATGTACATATATCCTTCACTCCCACCCCATTTTGTTTTATTGCTTTGCTCTCACCACTGACTAAGAATGATCCAATCAGGTTATAAGCTTGTCATTTCAGCCTGAGGTGATAAAATAATTAGCAGCATCATTTACAAGAAAAGCAGACTGAGGACATGGTGTCAGGATCTGTTATGCACTTTGTTCTTCACATTAGGAGTACTGAGACAGTGTTATCCCATGATTTGGGATAAATAGTTCCATTTGTTTTGAGTTTATTGAGTGGTGAGATTTAAAATACAAAATAAATTGTGGGATAGTATTAACCTAAGAAATGATGAAAAGGAGCTGGAGGTAAAGAAGTTCAGGTTAATCCAGTATCTATATTATAGAAGGCAACTGCAATTTATTTTTACGCTATCTCCTCCTAAATCAATTGTACAGGAATGAAGTTTACTGAACTTTGAACTGCTCTAGTATGGTAAATATTAATTTATTTTTTTTTTTTTTACTGATTTAGACTATAAAGTGGTCATGAAAATTCCTTATTTTGTTCCCAGCAGTTAGGCTATTCATAACTTCATGAGCAACACACAACCTATAGCACATCTGAGGCTTGTGTTTCACTTAGATCTAGAATGCTGAGGCTTACAATTTTACATTGAATATGAGCTGAAGGATCATACACTCAAAAAATATATTTTACCAGAGTAGAAGTTTTAAAACTGAGCTGTCCTCATTTAACTCATGAAGCAAGTTTTTCAAAATATACCTTTACAAAAAAAAACTTTCACGTTTTGTTCCAAAGAAAAATAACTTGACCCTTTTATTAATAGCTGAGTTTAAGTGAGCTTTTCCAACCAATGATGGTTCTTTTATCCTTTGAAAAACAATCCCTTGATTATTTGATGAAAATAATCAAACCATGTACAACCACAATATTTTTCACTACGATCGGGATCATAATTATATGGTTTTATTAGAATCATAAATAAATGAAACGAGGGCTGCAAGAAGAAAAATTTCGATCTTCTTTACTTAAGATTTCTATTTCATTTACATATAAGAAAAAATTAAATGAATCGCGGTTCTGTACACTAATACTGTTAAATGAATGGCTCTGGAGGATATTGATTTTTTACCATTGTGAAGTTTACTTTTCGTCAATGAAGGAATTTTCAGTAATTGTATTTGAATGGAAAATCATGCTTTTTGCTTTTGTGGGAGTATGTGATTAATTCCAATTTATTTGTTTCTGCCTTTTACATCAATTTATGATTAGTCATTGCGAATTCAACATAAATTCTTAAAGTCTGGTAATGCTTACAAACACACCCTCAAGGAATTACTGGGCTTGTTGGTAAATCTGCAAATGATTTAGAGTGGTCAGACATAGATGCAGAGGGAAAGCAGACCTTAGCAAATTATGTGCAATTTGAATTTAACATGTCATTTACCTTTTTTCCAGAAACTTGTCAATGAAGTCTTTCAGCTGATGTGGTTCACACCTCTTGGGACCCGTGAGGCAAGCTCTGATAAACTTGTTCAAAAGGTCATGAATATCACAGATGTGGTAAGTTGTGATAATATTCATGTAACAATCTGTGGAAAGAGTGGAGAGAATAGGCCCTAGATATAATCAATGTTTTTACCCCCATTCGTCCTATTGCAGCACATAGGAATTTTTGTAGAACATTTTTATCTTAAAATTTTGGGTTTTATAAAATCATCTTCAAATTCGCTAGTAGGCATCAGTATAGAGGTGCCACACTTTTATCTTTGTTTACATAGCAGCATAATCTATACCTGTTTCTTAATAAAGCTTTTTGCCTTACCCTAGATGACTTGCAAAGCAAATAGAGCAAATGCTGAGATTGGGTTGTTGTGGTCAGGATGCATTAAACAAACAAGCAAATCTTCTCTCTTGTCTTTTTCATAATTTTTTCCACTTCAAATACAGGGTTGAAGTTACTTATTTCTAATGCTAGATATTCTCTGGCTGCATTTTCATTTATGTGATAAGTTTAATATCTACAAGGGCTTCAAAGTTCTTTCATGCAATGCTATATAATAATTTGGCAAAGTTTTTCTACCCATATATTGAGAAAAAGATTTTTATCTCGTTGAAGTAAATCTTAATTTTATTGCATGCTATGCCTTGCAGATTTATATCAACTATTTGTTATGTCCTAAAGGTTGCTGCTGCAAAGGATACAAGCTATGAGTTCTTTGAACAGCTGCTTGAAAATGTAAGAATCTGTGAAATAATTTTCACATAAAATTCTGAGTCATTAGAAAAAACTCCATACTTTGGAAATTTAAGAATGGCATTTGGGCCAAAAGAAAACTTATTTAACAACCAGAAATGTGGGCAAAGGATTGGATAAGTGTAATAAAATGTGCCTGGTCCCTTTCCTCTAAATTGTATTTTTTTTCAATCAATTATTTGAAATGAAAAATACATTTAAATGAATACAAAATATGAGTAAATTGTGCAATCTTTTTTACTGTGAATTAAATTGTTTTGCTATTAAATTTTGAGGAAAGATTAGTTGCATATGGGGGAGTACTTCACCCATTTTTCAAACAAGCAATATAAAAGAAAAATCTTGAGACCCAATCCCAACTTACAAAAAAAATTGTGAAAATCCACTTTTTTTGGTATTTGCATGTTTCAAATGACTCTCTTGCTTTCTTTTTTTTTTTTTTTTTTGCATAAAATTCTTTTTCATGGCAATCTGGAGCACATTTTTAATTGCTTGTTAAAAGAAATGAATAGCATAAAAGTGACTACTAAAAAGGTTGGTATGAAAATCATCAAAGACAAAGTTATCCAATCTTTCATTTACGGTTAGTTATAAAAAGGATTCTCAAAAATGTGTCATAAGTGATCAAGTTCAGGAGTCTTTTGTATCAGGGTGATACATTATCAAACCTTTTTTTTTCATTTCAATTTCCTGTAGCTTTTGAAGAAAGATGATGAGGGTAACTACAATAAAACTGCAATAACTGCATGCAAGCAGATTGTTGACTGTCTTGTGGAAAATGTTTTACGCATTGAAGAAAAAAGTGTTGGTGAGTGAATCTTCTTTTCTTGCTTTTATCTTATTACATACCCATCAATAAATATAGTCTCAGGAATGTTGAGGATAGACATTTACAATTGTATCCAGATGTGAGTGAAATGTCATGTAAGCATTCTCAGGAGGTTAACCCTTAAGTGTTGCAATAGACCTTATATTTTATTTTGTAATTTTTTTGCCTCATACTTGTTTTATATCAAAGAGAAAAGTTTGAAATAAAAAGGAAATAGTTTGGAGATATACTGAGAACATAATTATGTAAAGCTTGGTATGTGTCAACACAGAATGAGCTTCCTGACACTACTAATGACATCTAATGGTTCAAGTTTAGCTACCTTGTAGACAAAATAGTCATGTAGCCTATGTCTTTATTACTTTTAGTGAGAAAATAGATTAGTCATTAAAATATGATAATTAAATGGAAAAAACTCATAATTAATGGTAATCATGGACTTTGATTTGTGTAAGATCCTGAAGAACTTGTTCCATAATTTTACATGTGCAGCTTTTGTACTTATTTAAAATTTCCATGTAAGTTGCTAGCATTTTGATCCCTCGCCAAGATCTGAAGTCTAGTGTGTCTAAACTTTTGATTTGGATTCTACAAATAAATCAATGAAATTTGTTCTTCTTGATGTCACAGTGACATTATGTATTCATTACCTGAAGGTTAAACATGCTTAGATTAATCTAAAAAATAAAACGATTAAGTCTTGAATCAAATCCTTTTGATGAAAGCGGTTAAAAGGCTGTTTAAATTTATATGGGGCCTTAAACAAATCTTATAAAAACTTCCCAACGTTAGCCCTCAGCGGCGATTACTGAAGTGGAGCTGAATGCTCCTTTATCTTATGAGAACAGAAGCATAACCAAATAGAATTTAAAGAAAGGTCATCTCTGGTCCAGTTGACCATTGTTCAACCCATATAGGCAAAGTAAACTAGGATCAAATTATTTTTTTTGATGTTATATATGACATGAAATGACTAGTGTTTTTCGGGGATCCAAGCACCCTTCACTCTGATTAATGTAGCGAAAGTGAATATCTCAAGCATCGTTCTCTGTGCAAACATGAAGCTAAGCTATAATAACAGCAGATCTGCTCTGCTTAAATAATGTCGGGGAGCAACAGTAAAAGATATGTTTTAAACTGGTTTGTGTTCTATGTCAGTTCCTTTTTTTAAGTGAAAAGGCACCATATAATGAAATAAATGAAGAATTTGGTCTCTGTAAAAATAACCACTCACAAATACCAATATTATATGTGATTATAACTGCACAGTTAAATTTTGTAATGTTCTAGGTAAGCTAAATTGTATCCATTATCTCCTCAACTTATGCTTAGAAGAATACTTTATCATTTCTTTTTTAAAGAAAATCTTTTTAGGGTGTCCAACAAGTCGGAAATTCAATAGTCAGGTTGGAAGAGTTGGAAAGGGTTGGAAATCGACCAGTGAGGTCGGAAAAAGGGAGGAAAAACAGCGTTTATTTACTAGGCCAACAACCTTTGCTGATAGCAAGTCCAGCGGCTAGCCAGCTAGGCTTGACTCAGCAAGGGTCACGTGGCGGGGACTACCCGAGCATAGTTTTCATAATTTCTATTATTAAACATGTCCCTGCAAATTCTCTGTCGATTATCCTCGCATGGTGGAAACAGACTTTAGATTTTCTTTCAAAATCATAGGTAGGAAATTTTAGGTTGAGATGTTGCTGGACACCCTGCTTTTTGAAATATATAAATATAAAAAATATGCATGAAATGGTCCAAGGCTACTAATAGCCTTTTGAAAATTGCTCATTTGGAGAATAGGCAATAGTGATGACTGATTTTTTTTTTTTTAATAGTGTTTCTATTTCTTACTTATTTATTATTTATTATTTTTTTTTATTTTTGGTGACTTGCAAGGCTTGCTCCAAAGTTATGTCAAAACAGTGGAAACTATCTTTTAAGTTAAATTCTTCTAAGTTTGGACTTTTTTAGATATCTTAATATTTAAAAAGAAAATGCTGAACAAAACAATTATGTAATTTATTCAAAATTTAAATCCCTTCTAACTCAGGAATGCAGAAGAAGATGTCTGTTTGAAAACTATGCTTTAGTCATTCATTTCTTTTATATTTTCGAATGAAAAGAAAAAAAAAAGCTAGACATCTTTAAACATTTTCACTGGTTATAATTTAGAGGCATATGCAGAAATTGTACACTTCAAAAGAAAAAAAAAAAGTTTCTAAGCAATTGAGATGGAGAAGTCATAGAAAACTGCAGTATTTTGAAATATTAAAAAGAAGAAAAAGTTTGATCAAGTGAACAAATTTAATCAAAGCTTTAGCAAATGCAAAGCAATGAAAAATTATATTCCTCACCTGACTTAAAATGTCTCCTCTCTCACTCACTCCTTTACATTGTATTACAGAAAGATCTGATGGGATGACGATCAGCAGTCGTCTTGTTGGCTGCTTGTCAACACTTCACTTGTTCAGCAAAATCAAAGCAGATCTAATGGTAGAACATGCAAACACTCTTCAGCCTTATCTTGATATAAAGTGCAATGTAAGATTTTTAAACTTGTACTCTTCTTAACTCCTTTACTACACACTATAACTGTATGAACAGCAAAATGATGCATGGATTTACCTAAATAGTATATAAGTTTCTATGATTAAGAATTTGCGAAACAGAATTTCTTGAACCTCAACTGGGTTTTTTTTTCTTTTTTTCCCTTAAAAACAAACTTTTTAAAAAGAATTTTTAAACTCTTTTGTTTTGACCTTTTTTAAGGACTGCAATTTATTGATCATAATTAAATCATTTCCTACTATAACTTAATATGACTCTAACACTTTGGAAGTTTTTAGTATTTTCAAAATGTTTGTGGAAAATTATTTTTTTCCAGTAATACACATTATTGGTACCTTTTAGATGAAATTCAATCCAAGATATGTTTCTCAATTTGGAAAAGTTTGTTTTCTATAATGAGTTAATGTAGATCAATCCTCATGTAAACCTTCATAGCATTTATGAATATTAAGCAAGGATGAATCGGAAAATAAAAATAGAGAGAAAAAAAAGCAGATAGCGTACATTGCAGATAAATGAATTATAAATTTGGTAACAAAGTTCCTGAAAAGGTTTTGTAAACATTTTTTAATTGCCAAAACTATGTTTTTTTTTTGTTTTTTTTTCTTAAACTTGATTGACTCCTTTCCTCTCCATAAACTTTGGATTGCAGACTCAGGGAGATTTCATGGTGCTGCATTATGTGGCCCGTATTCTAGAGCTTGTGATACCTCTTATGGACCATCCCAGTGAGTCTTTCTTGGCTCAAGTGGAAGAAGACATGATCAAACTTATCTTCAAACATGGAATGATGGTAATGTGTTATTAAAAGTAGATTCTAGAATCATATGAAAGATACTCAAATACTTAAGCATATATTGCTTAAACATGCTCACTCTGTTGATTAATTCCCTTTAATTGGTTTTCATTTTTTCTTAGCATTAACAAATCAAAACCAGTATCAAATGTTTATCATTTATTCTTTGCATTACTATGTCATATGAGCATGTAATAGTAGAAAGAACTTTTTTTTTTTTTCAAACTCTAGTTTGAATGACCTAAAACATTTTCTAAGAGGTTAACTCCTTTAAGATTACAGGTTACCTATAAAAAAAAAAAAAAGAAAAATGAATAAAGTAAAAATTGAAATGCATTTTACATGACTTAATTTGGTCAAATGTAGAAAAATTAAAATTTATATTGACATAATTGAGCCTGACGGGATGAGGGGTTGCAATCTCCACAGTAGGGTTGAATTGAATTTTTTCAAGATGACTTTTCTATTCCGCAGGGCAAATAAAACACTAAGAAAAAGATTTTTTTCTTTATTTTTTAGTTATTGAATCATACAAAGAAAACTAAGTAAATCTTGATGTCCTGATATCCCTTAAAAACCTTAATGTGATAGGATCTATATTGAAATATTATTAGGTAGGTAAGTACTCGCTTCTGTTGAATAGGTGCTCAAGAGATATGAGGATTTTTTGTGCCATATAATTTTAAAATATGCTACATCAACTGAACTCATATATGAAAATGGAGATGACGATGACGATTCACTGTATCAATTAATCGTTTGGCAGAGAGTTGCTCTGCTATGCCCAGTATGTAAATAAAATTAGTAAGAGGGAGGAGATAGAAGGAAAGAAGCAGTTATGCCAGGCTCATATTGCATGGATCTGAAGCGAGTTGAGGCTACAGCAGAAAAGGTTTGGAGATCAAGACCAACATAGAGTCAAATTTTAAGGCCTCATATTAACTTATCTTCACGTCCCACTTATTTTGCAAGGCTTTATTCCCCCTCCCCCCATTTCGTTACTCATTTGCCTAGGTGTTAACCTTTCTGGCTTTTATGGGTTGACTGCGATGCACACAAATTGTATGGCTTTATATATCATCTTGGTCTACCGCATACCAAATTATAGCACTGAGTGTAGCCTTGGTATTCTTCAGTCTCTATGAAAACCTTCAAATAAGCTTAGTCTCTCCTTCAGATTCGAGCATGGTTATCTGTCAGATTATTAATTTCATTTTTAAACCAAAAATAAAGATAAAAAACTAAAGATACATGTATATAAATAAATTAGAGGTCGATAAATACAGTGGCAGTACTTGGACAACTTAACCCTCATGTGGATGGCTGCCCTTATCAAGGGAAAATCCTTATTTATTTTTTTTTTGCAGATGTCTGAAAGGAAACAATTGATCATTTTCACAATTTAATAGAGACATTCATCTCCCAAACACAAGCTCACCAAACCTTCCAAGCACCATGTGTTAAACTGATCCAAGTGAACTGAAATTTTTATAGTAACGCCCTGAGATCACAGTTACTTTCACCTAGTCTTGTAAAACTTCGGTCAATCAGTCATTAACTTAAAGTGAGTTATTTGTACTTGTAAAGTTTAGTGTGTATATTATTATTATAAGGGGCTCAATTTTCATTCTGCTGGCTTTTTTTAATGCATTAATTCTGTATGTTATTATATTTTATCTTCAAATTACAAACAGGTTGTTGAAAGCTGTGTTAGCTGTCTTGGAGCAGTTATAAATGATGTGAGCCACAACTATGAACTAGTCAAAGACTGTTTCAAAAAGTTTTATGGTGAGATTATACCCTGGTTGTTTTGTTTCTTTGTCATTAAATATATATATATATTTCTGTGCCAGTATAAAGAATTTTTTTTTAGTGTGTACCAGCTGGTACATATCTTACTTATAATCTTGATGCATTCATAGATTTGACTCAAAATTATCAATCCAAGATACTTTCCTTGTCTAGAAATGTAACATTTGATCTTTGAAATAGATATGAAGTGTTACCTCTGTAAATAAATCCAGATTTGCCAAGTCTTTCTTGGTTGTATATAATGCTAATTTTGATTTATGTCCCCCAATTATTTATCCTTGGAAGGTGTGCTAGCAAAGCTGATGGTGGATCACAAAACCAACAAAGATTGTCCCACTTTGAAGCAGCGTAGGCCTCCTCTTCTCAGAGCTCTTTTTACAGTTGGGCTTTTATGCAAACATTTTGATTTGGATGCCAAAGATATGGGAGAAACCAAGGTAAAAAAGAGTATGAATATGATCATGTTATTCAGACATTTTGTGATCTTTTCACTTATAATGTTCCTAATGTTGTTACCAAAATATTTGTTTCACTACCTCTATCAATAATATTTGCATGTCTTTAAAATTGCTACATATTCTGGATGTAAATGTATGCAACCTGCATTGGGGTAAAACAGAAATACTCAGTGCCTTGCAGTTTTTAATTCAGAAGGTTATCATTTGACACGCTCACATTTTTTCTTTCTTTTTCTTAGTTGGGGGAAGAAAGAGAGAGGTAGTTAAATGCAACAAGTTTTTACAACTTTCATTGATCTTTGGGTATTAACTAGGCTTTAGCCTAATTTCACAATTTATTATGCATCCATTAGTTAGTAAATAGTTAAAAAAAAAAAGATCAAGAATTTAATATTGTGTCTTAATGTCAGCCATTGAGGGTCAGGAAAACTTATTAATAGAGATTATTCTTTCAGGCAGTGTCTCACTTTTGAAATGTCATGGAGATGAAAAAAAAAAAAAATGCTAGATCCAAATAACTTCTGGATTCTGTGGTAGAAGGCTATCTTGATTGTGTTTTTGGTATATATTACGTTCAATATCTGTGAATCCCACATTTTTAAACAGTCTGTTGAAAAATTTAAAAAAGTTATTTATAAGTAATCACCAAAATATTTCCGGATTATAACATTATTCTCATTCTTTACAATAAAAAACAAAACGAAAAACTTGATTTTGTTAAAAATAATTTAAATGTACAAAAAACTTATGCCATTTACTGGCTTTGAAAAACAACTTTTTTTGTAACTTACTGGATCCACTTCAAGCAATTGTTGTGGGCATCATTTTTTACTGCTGAAGCGGTTCATTCATCGCCTGCGAGCACATTGACCATAACTAAGCTCGCAACTGCTGCACGAACAGCGTCGTTCAGGCAGTCACCATGTTTCTTTTCATAGGAAGTTTTTTGGGATTGAGGGATAACTTTTTGAGTTATTATAGTTCAAAACTGATAGAAGCTTTCAACCGCTAGATCTAGTTCCATTACAAATGTAACAAATGGCATAGGGAAGGGTAAATCTAGTAAAATGGCTAGGTCTCTGCCTGTATCCAAATCTAGTAGAACAGAAGAGGAAATTCTCTTTTGAGCTCTTAACAAACATTTCAAGCATTAAGTGTTGACATATATCTTATTATAAGCACAATTTCGGAAAACCATGAAATTAAAAAGTAATGCTCTTTTACGTCTAGAATATCTTGTGACAAGGTGTGGCATCTATCACCGATGCTCAATTTCCCTATTTTGGAATCTTTGAGAGTAAAGCAAAAGAACAGGGCACAAAGAAAGGAGGACCGGGAAATAAAATGAGTCAACTTTACAAACCCTGAAGTTGCCAATATGCAAATTCATACCAAAATCTCTTCTTTTTTCATATACAGGTTTGTGTCAGAGAAACAGTGTTTGAAGTTCTTATCTATTTCACTGGTCATGAAGATGAAGAAGTTCAGTTGAAGGCTTTGACCGCAATTGGTAAGATCATTTTAAGCTTGTTATGGATTATGAGATTCTTTGAACAATTTTGCTACATTTGCTAGAATTCATGAACTAAAGACAACCAGAATTTAGAAATCAGCTTTAATACTATCAGTTTGTATGATATCTATTCTTCCTTGCCATCTGTCTATGTACATGTTTTCTATATTTTCCTGGCATAGGTGTGGAGACATCAGAGTCCAGGCCTGCCTATTTGTATTGACTTTTTCCTCATGGCCTATTTTATTTAAAACATACCAATCTTTATTTGTGTAGCAGCGCCACAAAATGAGACATTTTGCAGCAGACTGCTTGGGATTATATTTCATTTTCCTCAAGACCGCTTGAAATCCTCACTATTTGTGTTTTTCTTATGAAACAATATGCAGTTAGAAATTAGAGCAATTTAAAAAGTGGAAATTTCAAGCTTTCTTTAGGAAAATTACATTAAATGAAAATGTCCCTGCTGCAAAACGTCACATTTAGTGGCGTCATTATTCATTTGTTTGAAGTTTTTCAATGAGCTATGGCGGAGAATTTTTCCTGTGTTTATCAAAGTATAAATATTTTTTTATTTCAAAATCCTGTTCATTTTGTCTTTTAGATTACATGTTTATGTTATTACATTTTTGTTGAGGGGTAAAGGAAATCAGTTGTTACAAGGGAAAGACACTTTGCTGACAGGCTGGATTTTTCCTTTTATAGACCTGGATGTTTCCAGGCAATTGTACAGTGGGGGAATTTTCCTGCTAAAGGCCATTAACTCTCCATTTCGCTGGGAATCGATTGCCAGCTTTTTACCGAGCCTGAAATCAGCTCATCTTACGATTTGTAGGTGTCAGTATTCAAAGACGATATTCCCGCAATTATTGCCTGAATGTAGCTTTAAGTAATAATTTAAAAAATGCATTGTGACGACTTCTTGGCATAGGCCAAGTGGGGCCAAGATTCTTCTAATAGCATGTAAGTCTAGGTGTAGTTCCACCTTCCACAGTGGTTAAATATGGTTCTAGATCTGTGAAGACAGATAAAGATACCATTATAAGAAGTTTCAATGGCAGTTTTTAGAAGAAAAGGATTGCAATGGGGATTACCTCTTGGATTAGGTAAGAAAACGATCATATTGGGCTTGGCGTTTTTCTTGTTTTTGCGGCCAAAGGCTATATTATTGTGTCGTGGCAAAACATGTACAAAGTGAGGATCATAAAGGATGTAAAGGCAATGAAAAACACACAAGCTTTACTTATTTCAAGCAGCTACTAGTCTGGAGAATAGAACCCAACCACAGAAAGTTCATGTTTGTTAACATTCATTGATTTAATTGCAGGAAAATGTGCCTGGAGACAAGATTTTCGCCATTACTTGTGATAAAAATCGTTCAGCTTCAGGGGACCCAATGCATTCTTAATTTTTAGGCAATTATATTGTGCCTTATATCCTTATCTATTTTCAATCCTAGCCTTGTGTTGAACTGTCTGTCAATATTTCCTCTTGAGACTGAGTTTGTAGATTTTTTTGTGGTATAACAAAACATTTTATCTGCAATACCACTTAGACTCAACTTCACCAGGAGAAAAGTGAAAAAAGGCAGCTTGCTCAGGGATTATCACATGTATTTCATTGATTTTTGTGCTTAGTGCATTCCTTATAACTTTAAATTACCCATCTAGTGGAAGCTAAATTTGATTTTCTATTATTCGACAAAATTATTTAAGCATTTGTCTCATTTTTATTCTTTTGGCCGTATCTGATGCACTAGAAAATTTATGTGTCACTATAGCAACCTTCATGGTAATGTTTTTATAATAGAAAGTAGATACCTTTCTAATGCAAAAGTGGTTGGACATTGTTTTAAAAAACTATTTTTTCTCTTGCTTGTTTGCCAAAAATGCAAAATGACCTTGTAGCTTTCCTTTTTTTGGTGATAACATATTGAAACATTCAGAAATGTTTTGATGAAAGTTTAATGCCAAACTAAAATGTCTACAGTAGCAAGGCAATTGGATCAGCTTTGATCAGTTCCCACTGCAATTGAATGCACTTGCCTTTGATGTTTGACTAAATTTTTTGGCTTGGAGGCTCGGAGGAAAATTTTTAAATAATCACTTTGTATCTCAAGCTTCTAAGACTTTATAATTACTCTCACTTATTTGTAAATTCCTTATGTTGTTATATTAAAACTCAAGCTGATTTGAAAAAAAAAAATCTATTCTTAGGATCATTTGGGTAATAAGGCATCCGTGAAGCTATGCTACTGTCATTCTTGAAAGCTGCTCTGTGAGAATTTATTCTCTAAAAGAAAAAAAGTTGAATAACCTATTGCTTTGTCGGACCTTATAGTTTTAAACGCTCCAAATTTTACACATTAGGTTTTTTTTTTTTTTTTTTTGTGTAAATTTTGATTTGTCATAGAGATGTAATGGGCGATTCTGAATACATGATATTTTTTAACTGCTCAAGATAAACTTGTCTTCAACACAATAATCTTGATTTCCCCAGGATTTTTTGCATGCAGGCATTATACCTTTATGTTGGGACCAAGGTTGAAAGATCTGTACACACGTCTTTTGACTGACAGTTTAGCGTCTATCAAACTTAGATGTCAGGTATGATCTCTTTCCTCGCACAACATTTGGTTTTTGAAACCTTATAATTTTCAGAATTGTTTATCTGAAATTTTTTGAAAATTAGTCACTATAGTGATTTGAATTTCCAGAAACAAGCAAAAATTAATTTATATATACATTATAGCATATAGTGGATTACATGAGATTGCCACAATAAAACAAAGTATTGTAATATTTACTCCATTGGTTAAATTGAGTTTAATTTCCTGGAATTGTTTGTAAAGTAGAGAAGGTGCTTATCAAACTTTTATAGGCTGCAAAGTCAGTTCTATGCCTCATTCCATTTACTTTTTACAAAAGACTGACGAAAATGAAGGATTAAAAACTTGTATTAGACCTGGATGTTTTCAGGCAATTGCCTGATTTGAGGCAAGCATAAAATGACGAAATTTTCCTTCTAAAGGCTAATAAGGTACTTAAAGTGGAGTGGGTGTGAATCAGTTATTGCCTGCAGCATTATGGCGAAGCCTAAATTCTGCCTAATTTACGATTTATGAATGCCGTCAGCCAAAGCGGACATTCCGGTGATGATTGCCTGAATTGAAGTAGAAATGAAAAAAATAAATTGGCAAAGGCAAAGACCAAGTGAGAAGATTCTTCTTTCTAATTATCTATGGGTAGTTCCAGTTTCTACAGTATTGAAATATACATGTAGATTTGTGAAGATAAAGATGTCATTAGAAGATAAGTATCTAGATCTAGATCTGATTTCATGATCATGATGATGACTGAACAGTCCGTTGAACGCATGGTCAACCTACAGGGAAGAGAATTTTCCGTAAATTTACGGAATTCTGTATATTTTGAACAGTCATTATGATCCTCCATAAACCCTATCCCTGTGTTAAACGGAAACTTTTATCAGTAACAGTGTACCTTCCAAGTTGCAGACCTTCCATTCATACCGATTAAATCGGAATCATTCCGATTTTTTTATGCAAATTTGGTCCGTTTCCAATTTTCCTAATATTTAGGAAATAATCCGATTTTTTTTTTTACCAAACTAAGTTTTCACCTCCACAAAACATTTTCAGTTTTTTTTTTAAAATTAGACTTACAAGATCGACAGACAGCTTGCACAAAAGAAAAAATACGGACGATATAGTTATATTATATCGATATTGTTTTTTTTAATTACGTATTATCAAATGTGGTATCAAAATTGATATTAATATTTTAGTTGTAACCATCCCAAATATTGATTCTGCTGAGTTGTTTACTTGCGCATTTATTCGTCTGTGCTGCCTTCCAGACTTCGACGTTATTTTCAATGAAGGATTATTCTTATTTTATCTTCTAAGAGTAATTTCTACTTCAGGACAGCGCTATTTTCATATAAATCTTGTTAGCTATCAAGATTGATTGAGAAATTCTAAATAGAGCTAGAGTAAATCAAGATGAAAAGACTCAAGACTCAGTAATTGTAGGTCTGTGAAAATTATAATCTAGATCTGATAATAGGCTTAAGAAGTTTTATTCGAATGCAAACTTTACAATCTGCACAAGATCTATGATTTTGATAATTTTATCTAACGTAGAATTAAGATCTAGATTCTAGATCTAGATCTAAGTTACATGCTACATCATGCTTAACTAGTCTCAACGTCACAGCGTACCTTTTGTACTTAAATTGACCTTTTTCTTAATGAAGTGATTGAACAATAGAGTGGATTACGATCTTTAGATTATTTATGAAATAAAATATTACAACTTTCCAGCTAATTGTCGATTTGCTCCCCATGAAATACCTGGTTTTGTTTTCAACAGTTTGATCCAGCAAAATTCATAGGATTTTTAATTTTTCTGAGTCAAGTGTGAGAAAGGCCTATACACCATGAAGAAAAATTATCTAAAATCAGGAAAGAGCGTCAAATATGTCATTTTTAGCCCTTTCAGTAAGGAGTACATGTACTCAAATTTCAGTGATCATGAGGAGGCAATGTCAGTGCTTATGCTACTCATCTTGTAGGCAGTGCTCTCTCTGATTCTTTTCATAGTTAACAATAAGCCTTTGATGTCATGTACACTTCCCACAGGAACTAGGTTGGCAGCTCTGCTCTTTGTGAATTCATGAAATGCTGCATAATGCCAATGCCATCCAATTTATTGAGTCACTTTAAAGTATTGTAAAGCATAGAGTACTTGATTTCAACTGAAAGAGGTATGGAAAAAAGATCTTAGTTTCTTACAATTATTTAGAATTTTTCACATTCAAGAATTACAAACTAAGAAAACTAGTTTTTATGAGAGTTCAGAGCTAAACGGATGAATGAACATTCACCAAAGACCTCATTATGTGTTTTGTAATGGATGCTGTAGAGGGCAAAAATAAAGTGAGTCATTCAGATTTTTTTTGGCAGATTCAGATTTTTTTGACACAATCATTCAGATTTTCTTTCCCTGGAGAGTGGCAGGTCTGCAGTTGAACTTAAGCAAAATTTTACTGAAAAACAAATAGTGAAAACATAATTTTAGGATTAGTACAATATTTTTCTGTAACTTTGTGTGAAAGTATAAAACTGGGCGATACAGTATATCAATATCATGTATTTTCCATTAGTATTTTTTTATGTCTAGAATTATATTATAGTTGGACCATCCAAGATATTGATGCCTTAGTGTTGATTACTTCATTGTCAGAAAAAAACTTCATTCTCTCCATCTACCTGACCTCGACATCATTTCCAACAAAGGATTATTCTTTCTTCATCTGAATTTTGATACATAAATACAAATGTTAAGACGATTAATCAGAATTTTTTTTTGGTCAAGATACACTATTTAAATTTAAATCTAGATCTAGTCGATTATTAAGATCGATGGGAAATTATAGATCTAATAATCAAAATCAGGCATGACATGACATGAGACTATAATACATTTTTAAGGTGATTTTCATGTCAAATCAAGTAAATATAAATATAAATCTAAATGCTACATTGATATACATGTATTTCTTTTGACACGAGGTGGGGAGCCTAATGAGTTTAAGACCTGATAGATATTATTATTACTCATATTCAGCTCAAACGATTTAAGAAAATATAAATATAAGGGTAGCAGTGCTCAATATGTAAACTAGAATATAGGCCTCCAATTATGTATACCCTGATGAGTAAACCTTTATGGTGCCTCCGTTCAGCAAGCGAAACACAGAAAGCAGTAACATTTAAAGGGCACAGCTTTATCTGGACTTCAGGTCTTTCAAACTCCTAATCTGGACACAGAAAAAAAATAATGAGCTAAATTGGTTAAAAAAAAAAAATGTTAAAAAATTGCGCCACAATCATGATTCTTTGTACAATCAAATTTTTGTTTTCAGTTTTAGGGAACGAGAAGAGAATGTCCTGCTTGCTTTGCTCGCATTTACAGGTTTCAAAAAGTTCAATAAAAAATTTTGTGTCAAGTTCTCATGAAATTAGAAACAAGTTTCAATGGCAGGGCCTAGAAGAAAAGGATTGGAAAGGGGATTACCTCTCGGATTATGAAAGAAAACTGTCAAAACCGGGCTTGGCATTTTTTCTTTTTTTGTAACCGTAGGCTAGATTACACTTTCATAATAAGAAAGGCAAATGTCATCTGACAAAATCTTAATTAATTATTATTGATATAAATTGGAATAATTCAAGGAAAATATGTTAGGAGTTGGGGGTTTTAGGAATTGGTGTGGATGAAGATAAGGTGACAATGTTAATGTTAATTATTATTAATATAACTTGATATAATCTTAGGAAAATGTGCTGAGCATTACTTGTGATACAAATGCTTCAGCTTCAGGGGGATGTTGTCCCCCTGACCCCCTGGACCCAAAGCACTCTTAATTTTCAGGCAATTATATTGTACCTCACAACCAGGTCTGATGTATTTTTTCCACCATATTCACCTGTCTATGTTTGAATAAGGGTTATTATGATAGATTTCATTTAAGATCTCTTTCAGAGACCTTTATTCTGTTTTCAAACAAAAAATAACTTTGCCTAAATTTGCCATGTATAATTTTTTTTAGCTGTAATGAGGCACTAACTGTTTTTGCAACTCCTAATCAGGATTTGTGTGTAAATTTTGACATGCTATATTGTTAGAAATAGGTATTCTCAGTGTAAGACAAATAGTTCAGAAACTATTAACTATTTAGAACTAGTAAGGTCTATGATCATTTTACTTCTGGATTGCTATCAATAGTTATAGATACCCTGACTATAATGTATTCAGTACATATGCTAAATTATGTTGTGAATTAAATACATTAACACATTAGCCTCTCTTGACTGCTGTGAACTTTCTCAGAAATAAACGTTTAGAAATTTTTTGGCATTGGTCCAAGTGATGATTAAAGTCAAATTTTCTCTTCAGGTTTTAAAAAACCTTCAAGTTTATCTAATGGAGGAGGAGCTGCAAATGTGCAAGTCTGATGCTGAATGTAAGTGCCATCGATTTCAGACAATCAAAATTGGTTGTTTTTCTGTAATTTCTGATATCTATATATGAAACAATACTTAACTGATTTTGTATACTAATTGTGCTCATTTTGTTTTTCAGGCAAACTGAAAATAAATATCTCAGAGTGAGAGATAAAATTTTGCTTTGCAATATTTTCAAAGGTCATCTTTTGAAAGCTTAAGTGATTATTAGGATGTTAAAGTTGTAATAGGGTTCAATCAGGTGCCTGGCTTTTTAGCATAGGTAATCATGACCTTCCATGCATCTCTGTACCTCATCACTTTTAGTACAACTGTCACTCGTCCTATATGGAGCCACTTTGTAATCTATCCAACATCTTTTCATGCTGTTTTGCGCTGCTGTCTTTTCCTTTGACCATTTGAGTTCTCACAAATGTTCTAGGTTCTCTTTTCTCAACACAGGGCCAAAAAAAAGAAAGATTGCCTAGCTTTTACGTATTCTATTTATGAGTAATCTCGTTATGTCAGCTTCTCGTAACGTTTTGTTTGATTTCTATGCAGTCCATGAGATTTGTAGTATCTCAAAAGAACATTTCTGTTGCTTACAGTTTCTTTTGTAACTGTTTTGAAATTGTGCAGGCCTCACATCCATACGTCACAGAATGGGCTCAATATAGCGCTCAAGGGCTCTTCTTCTTTGGATGGAGATGTTTTCATTTATTAGTATTGATTTCATTGTCCGGAAACTTTTTTGCTTGCACTATTCTTGATGCAGTTTCAGTGTTCTTGCGTTCCTTACATGATAGTACCCAAAGCATTTGAATTGGTTGATCTGCTGACACTCATTGTTTGGACTGATGACAACTACTTCAGTCTTTTTGCTGTTTAATTTCAAACCTTTCTTTCTGCTTTCTTCTTCAACAATGTTTAATAACTAATGCAAGTCTTCTTCAGAGATGCCAAATTTCCGTATTAATCTGGAAATTGGATTTTTTTAAGAAGAGGATAATCCTCGCCAAAAGCCCATAACCATTAAAAATTACGTCCTGAATCAATCCAAGACCCTCATATTTAATATGTTCCTCGTAACCATTGAGTTATGTTTGTAAACTAATCTGTACGGATATTTAAAAGAGTTCTCATATTTCTGAAGATGATCTAGTTTACAGATTGCTACTTTTCATTTCATTATAATTATGGCTCTTCATTTTATGACTGGTTCAGCCTTCATGGCTCTAAATCTCACAAATCAACCACCTGAAGAAGAAACATTGTCTAGGGATTTCTATCAATGAAGAAAAGGCAATATTGATGAGGAAGGGGTGAAAAATTGGATGAAAATGAGTTTGTAGACCTAGATCTTTATATAGGCAAAGGAGATGAAAAACAAGTTTTTTAAGTTAGATTTATAATATAATTTTTGTGTAAATCCACCCTATGATGCAAAGGCTGAACCTGGAATCGTAAAAAGATTTTTTTTTTTTTTTTAACTTTAATATGGACCCCAGTTTAATTGAAAAAAAAAAAAAAAGTTTTTGATACATCATAGAAAAAAGGGTAATTTTTTCCTCCCCTTACGTTTATCCTATTTCAATAAGAACATTTTTTATTTTCTTCTATAAATATCTGGTAAAGGAAGATAATTGCTTATCTCCCTGTCATTGTATTTTAAGAACTGTATATGAGGTTAAAATTGGTAATCTATGGATAAGAGAATATCAACAGTGCTGATAATGGTTCATTTTACTGTTTGTCTCTGTGGATGTATTTTCATACAGTGAATATGAAACCTTTTGTTACCTTTTATTTTCTTTGACTCTTTGTGAAAGCTTGAGAATAGTTAAGTTTTTGATTCGCTCTGTCTCTGGCATCGACATTTTGGATTTCACATCCCCCCCCCCACACACAACACACTCACACAGAGTTGGCACCTTTGCTTCTTTAATTTTCTGTAATTAATACAGTGTCATCAGCATATCTCAAATAATTTATATTGTGCCTTCCTACTTTAATTCCTTGGTATCCTTAAAGATTTCACAAAATTGTTTCATTGAGACATGTAACATTTCCAACAATTGTCAGAAATCGGATAATTTTGATGCTCAGAAAAAAAATTCTTATCTTAATATGTAGTTTTAGAAGTTCAAAGTAATTATCAGATGCATATTTAGGATTTGGAATGATTTATTTGTATATAAAATGATTCAATCTGTTGAAAAATTGATTACAAAAAGTAATCCTATTTTGTGCCAAAAGTTGTTCAAAACAGTTGTGGTATGATGAAAAAATTTTCAGACAATTTTGATCAGAGGCGCTTACAGGTCTGTTTGCTAGAGATAGAAAAAATCTGATAAAAGCACATATCCTTGTTTCACAGCAAGCTTTATTTTTTTTATTTATTTATTTTTTTTTTTTTTGTTAATGAGCTGATCTCCGCATCAACTGGCATTGCTGCTGTCTCTTCCCAGTACATAATTAATATTTGTTCACTGGTAGATTTTATCAAGCTAACTTCAACTGTGTTAGTTGTGAGATTATCTCATCATGTCATACTCTGTGAAATGCCTTGGTGTAGTCAAAGAAGCCTTACCTTTTTGTGCTTCCAGAGCTCGTTTAATTCTCTAAATGTTCCACTCATATATTCTCTGGGTCTGTTGCTATGCTTCTAAAAGTTTAACAGGTGTACTGTCTGAGCCTGTTGTTTAAGGATTATTTTTGCAAAACATACTTAGAGTTTGCATTTGATAGTATTTACTACATTGATAAGTCTGTCCAGAACTGTTCCTCAGATTGCATTTGCTCTTCTTTTTTTTCTTTTCTTTTTTTAAAATTTTTTTTTCATGTTTCTATTCAAGAGGTTTTGCATATTTTTTTTGGTGGTATGTTTGCTGTTGCTTCTGCGCTCTCCTAACATCTTTGTCATGACCAGGAAAATGTGAATTTCAGGCAAATATTTTTTTTTACTCACGCATCAGATTGGGAGCTCTGTCCGAAAACAATTTTGAAAGGATTATCAAAAATTCTACTTTTTGTTTTTTGACACAGGGAAAAAACATTCAAAGCAAGAAGATCTTAAAGAAATGGGTGATATTCAATCAGGGTAAGTAGAGTCCAATATACTTATTTAAAAAGGTTAGTACATGTGAGCCTTTGAGACTTCTACTTAGTATGTGCATGACTGAAATATTTGGCACCAAGGCTTATTGAGACTAGATTATGAGGTTTAATGATTTGTTAATATCAGGGAAGAGAAAATTCCGTATATTTTGTGATCCTCTGTAAATCCTGTCTTTGTACTAGACAGAAAATTTTATCCTAAAAGGTTGAACGCCTCTAAAATTTTACAGAAAAAGAAACAGTGAAAATGTAATTCTACGATGAATACAATATTTTTCGGTCATCTAGTATCAACTTGTGTGAAAGTATACAACTGGGCGATATAATAAACTCAGGTATTTTTTAGATTCTTATTTATGTTTTGAAGTCCAATATTGAGATTTGTATTTTAGTTAAAACCATCCAAGATATTGATGTCATTGAGTTGTTTACTTTATTGTACATTCGTCTGAAAATTTTCTTGCTCTTCATGCCAAGACCTTACTGCTATTTCCAACAAAGGATCATCATTATTTCTTCATCTGATATTATTTAATATGACCGAACAATATTCTTTTTGGTCAAGATGCATTATCTAAATCTAGATCTGACTATCGAAATCGGACATGACATGAGACCATAATTATAGATCAAGTAGGCAATTTTCATTCTAAAGCAAATAATTAAAAACTTAGATCTAGATCTAAATGTTAGATTATTAGTTTTCGTTTTACATGCCCAGAACCTGGTGGAGCCTGGTGGATAAGTTTTAGACCTAATCAATATTGATCATGTTTAACTTAAATGTCTTAAGAAAAGATAAAGATGAGGAGAGCAGTGCCCAATATGTAACTGTAAGCTAGAATATAGGCTTTTATGTTTACTACAATGAGTACTCGCATTGACCAATTTCGAAAAGCTCATTAAAAAATTTGTGTCCAGTTCTCATCCCTGATCACCAAATTAAGAAAGGCGCACATTCTAAAACAAAACGAACCATAAGATCTGACAGAGGATGAACTTA
The DNA here is from genome assembly GCA_033675545.1 of Elysia crispata. Classification (NCBI taxonomy): domain Eukaryota; kingdom Metazoa; phylum Mollusca; class Gastropoda; family Plakobranchidae; genus Elysia; species Elysia crispata. The sequence continues at coordinate 552,554 of JAWDGP010006763.1, read as the reverse complement.
AGCATTTTGTGAACTTAAAGCTGTCATTTATTATAGAGCAGCAGCAAGCGCATACAGTCACACATTCAACCACCAGTTTATTGCTCTCTCTGTGGCCAGAAACAAAGATTTCTGATACAACAGAGGACTTATAGTTTAACCAGGTCTTTTGATCAAACCTTGACGAACCATTTTTTTAAATATATATATATATTACTGAAGGCTGCAAGTATTCAGTACAAGTAGACTTTGAATTAACAAAGAATTCAAATTTAAAAATTTGTGTCCAGTTCTCATCCCTGATCACCAAATTAAGAAAGGCGCACATTCTAAAACAAAACAAACCATAAGATCCGACAGAGGATGAACTTAAGCATTTTGTGAACTTAAAGCTGTCATTTATTATAGAGCAGCAGCAAGCGCACACAGTCACACATTCAACCACCAGTTCATTTGCTCTCTCTGTGGCCAGAAACAAAGATTTCTGATACAACAGAGGACTTATAGTTTAACCATATAGTTTAACCAGGTCTTTTGATCAAACCTTGACAAACCATTTTTTTAATACATATATATATTACTGAAGGCTGCAAATATTCAGTACAAGTAGACTTTGAATTAACAAAGAATTCAAATTTTCAGATTCTAAATATTTGGACTCCTGTAGCAATACTTCTGGTTGACAAGCTCCTTAAAGCCATGGCTCATGTTGATTGGCTTCAATACTGTTTGAAATATTGTTCAAAGTGTAAATGAAATGGCTGCACACCTTTGCTTTATCTGAACTCTTAAACAAGAGCTACATCAAGTGTTTGGTTACCTTACACCTTATAGGCTGACCAAATTTGTCTTCACAAACCTTTCCTAGCTAGATATGCCCAAAACAATTATTATTATATTATTATAAAGCTGGTGACATGTTCACCAATACTGAATCACAAGTGTCAAATGTCTCATTGTGATTTAGCCCAATTGCTCATAACCTATTTAAGCATAAGAATATCTTTAAGCGTGCATCTGGAGGTAGCTTAAGTTGTTCATTTTTATTGTAGCCTGAAGCAGTGTGTAATATTCATGAGTAACTTAGTGTTTGCATACATCTTTTTTTTTTTTTTCGTAGTATATTGCCCTGGGCTCAAATTAGGTGTGAGCCTATAAGCCTTCATTAATTAAAAAAGCTATTGCTTTGTTTATTTAACATGACGTTTATCGACTTTGGCAAATCTTTCCCAATCTTTTTTCCAGGATGGCTAGTACAGTGATGCAAGTCTATTTAAAAGAATTGATGGAAGCTTTTTTCCATGAAAATTCACAAGTGCGATTGACAGCTCTAAACGTTATTACCCTAGTTTTGAAACAAGGTCTTGTTCATCCCGTCCAAGTAAGGAATGTTTTGCAACAAGCTTTTTTCTGTTTTTTTGCAAAGTGCTTGCAGATGATTATTTGAAAACTTGACCGTACATTCAAATAACAAAGAACTATTTCTTATGAAATTTTAATTTTCAGTGCAAGACCAATAAACTTTGCCTTCATTTGTTGAATACCATTTCATAGTCTTTTGGAATCAATAATAGGATGAAATGCATGTTAAAAAAATGTGAAACAAGAGAAGGCATTGTGCACTCTATGTCAGGAAGGTTTTCAATGCTTTGTTCAAAGATTGAAACATTCTTGACAACTTATTTTTTTATGATGTGACAATGTAGTTTATTTCTGTTGTGCCAAAATTGTCCTGAAATAAGATTTGTAAATCATCACCTAAACATAGTCTTATGCTTTCATACAGTTTTTTTTTAAAGTTGTAAACCTTATTGCTTTTGTTTCAGTGTATTCCATATCTTATCTGTATGGGATCTGATATTGAACTGGCCATAAGGGTAAAAGCAGATCAACAGCTTCAAGAGATTGAGAAAAAATATCCTGGTTTTACGCATGTAAGGGATGATTGTTTTACATAGATTTAAAATTTAGCTGCTTGATGCACTCTTTTTTTTTTTTTTTTTTTAAAAAAAAAAAAAGAAGTATCTGTGATGTGTTTATTTTCAAGGAATAAACTTTGAAATTTTGAATAATAAATGAACCAAAATCAATTCCTGTCCTCAATCTTAGCAAAGGGAGAAGAAACAGGTAATTCAATTTATGATTACTTTATTCATGATGACATAATTGATGCAATTGTTTATGAATAAAATAGTTATATATAAATGTAAATTCCCCTTCGCCTACAAATTTTGATACAATTGGTTATTTTAATTGTTTTTCAACGAAGGAAAAAGGGTTCTGGAATGAACACACCTCAAACTTCAAAATAATTTTGTATTGAGGCTGTTGAGATCTTAGATTTGATTGACAAGGCTGTGAATGCCACATGTGAAATTAAAGAAAAAGAGAGAGTGTGTGGTTCAAATTATAGTCTTCATGTAGTGTTTTCTGTTTTATTTTTGTTTAATTATTATTTATTACCTCCCCAACACTTTAAATGTATTTGTTTTTCTTAAAAAAAATTTTTTGCACTGGTGTCATAAATCAGACCTGCCATTCATTCGGATTTGATCAGAATCATACTGATTTTTTTTGAAGAAGTGCTCCCAAATTTAAAAAAAAAAAAAAAAAAAAAACAACAACATACCTATGGCGCCAAAAAAAAAATTATGGACAAGCTTGTGTGCAAAGATAAATCTGGACAGTATATACTATGTATTAAAGTATTTAGATATGAAGTGCGATATAAAAATTGGTTTTGTAGTTGAAATCCAGAATATTGATTCTGCCAAGTTGTTTTCTTTATATTTATTTGTCTCCATTAATTGTTCTTTTCATTTTCACACCCAGACTTCGCTGTTATTTCCAATGACGGTTTATTCTTATTTCATCTTCTCATATCTACCACAGGACTGTTCTTTTTTCCATCTTGTTAGTTATCAAGATCAATCGATTGCAAAATCCTAAATAGAACCATATTTACATAGATGTAGATTTTTCAATCTGCCCAAGATCTAGGATTGATATCTTTTTTATTCAATGAAAGCCTACATCCAGATCTAGGTTACTTCTAAATCATGCTAAACCAGTCTCAGAGTCACAATATAATTTTTGTACTTACTGGCCTGTTTCTCAGTGAAGTGATTAAACAATATAGTGGATTACACCCTTTAGATTATCTGTGATGTAAAATATAACAACTTATTAGCTCCTGAAATATTTATTTCAACAAAAGGGTCTTGCGAATTCAAGTGCTGCATATGTCAATGCCATTGAATTTATTAAGTCTCTTAAAAGTATTGTAAGCACCCTAAATTCATTTTTAGTTCTATTATATATTCTAGCTGTAAATTTCTTATAATAATTGATTCAAACTGAAAGAGGTATGGAAAAAAATCTTGACCTAGTCTAATCTAGATCTGAAGATCAATTAAAATTTTCACTGTGGCAGAACCATAAGCTAAGAAATCTCATATTTATCAGAACTCAGACAGAGCTTTATGAGAAAGGTCTGGAAGACAACATCATGTGTATTATTATGTGTGCCACGTACATGTGAAAGGCAAAAATCAGCAAATCATTCAGATTTTTTTTGGTAGATAACATTTTTTTTTGACACAACGTTCAGATTTTGTTTTCTTGGAGAGCAGCAGGTCTGTATGAGCTGTTTCTTCAACTTTTGCTTATGGTTTTTAATTTCATGAAATCGTCTTTATCAACAGATGAAAGCTCTTCAAGGTATGAAGGCATCGTATCGTTTACAGAAAGTTTTTAATTCCAATAACCCAATGGAGCCTGTGAGAGGTCGTCGTTTTGCAGAAGAAAACCAGCCTCAAGCAATGATTGCATTCCTTTACTCTCTTTTGAGGGCAAATAGATCCCACAGAAGAGGGTTGCTCACATCCATCCTCAATTTATTTGACGACTCTGCTGTAAGTTAATTTTTATCCTCCTTTCCTCCCCTTTTATTTCTATAGGTAATTGAAAGTTCCCACTTGCTAAAAAAAGCACATAGTTTTCATTTACATATGCATCTTTTGTCGTTTTACACCTCAAATAATTTTTTTGCATGAATATTTCAGAGGATATCCCTGGAGGAGCAAGTTTTCATAGCAGATAATTTGGCTTACTTTGCATATCAAACTCAGGATGAACCACTTTTCATTATTCACCAAACTGACATCATCGTCTCAGTGACAGGATCCAATCTACTCCAATCTTTCAGAGAGGTAAATTAAATTTTTAACGTTATTATTTTCTCTTAAGTTGAGAAAATCGAAGAGTTTTATTTTGTTTTAAAAAATGTTTGCTTATCATCATGGAGTGAATCCATTTCATTAAAGATTCATACAAAAATGTTCTCAAAAAGTTGCCTTACCAACTGAAGGTGAAATTGCATTTGAATGGTTATCCCCTACCTCGAGTGATTCACTGAAACACATTTCTTCTTAATTTGTTATTAGTCCTGGCAATTTATTTGCCCCATAACTTGGTAAGATGACTGCCCTTTTCTTCTTTTTTAAATATGTGCTTTCTTGAAGCCAAATAAAAAAAAAAAAGTTAATCTTAAATGAAAATGCCAGTTCACATTTGCATATTAAAGACCCTTAAAATAAATGCAATGACATTCTTAAATGACATACATGCTTGAAATAAATGAAGTCAAAACAATTTTGTTTATATTTTTTATATGCCTTCTTACAGTACCTTCTTATGGCTTACTTGTTGAGATGCTAAATTAAACTCTCTTTTTTTTTTAACAAATTGTAATAATTTTCCCGATTTATTCTTGAGCATTTGTAGTTACTTCTGTATATACCTTAGATTCAAGTAAATTCAATAGCTGTTTACAAACTAAGAGTAAAGATGACTATAATAATCGCAATCACTGGAGTTTTATAAGGGTGTAAAAGTATTATAGATCTTCCACAAAATAATGAATTATAAAGCAAAAGAAATCTGAAGTTACATGCTTTATTCCAGAGAATTAAAAAAAAAAAAAAATGGTACTAGAATAAGTCAGGACTCAGTGTCACAGCTTTTGCAAACTATATTTATAATTGAGACAAGCAGAATTGAACTCTCATCTATCTGGCTTCTTTCTTGTTAATCATCTGCCTTGAAAGTAACCTCTATCTTACAAAGCATCTTTTTTTATACCATTGGGATCCTCCAGACACTTGATTTGAAGTACTGGACCAAGATTATGTAATATAATACATAATGACTTAATATATGTATATATAAGGCTCTACCAGAACATTGTTAAAGGGATGAGAATTGAATGTCGCTAATTATAGACAATCATAGATCTAAATGACAAAATATACAGGAAGCACCAAAAGCTACCTTGTGGAAATCCCTTAAATAAACTAGAATAATCAATAAAGGCTAATAAAGTATGCAGATATGTCAAGTAAGCTCTTTTAGATATCTCACTCTTATTGAAAGCCTTGCATTTGAATTTAAGCAATTTTTATGAAAAATTGTGTTTTAAAAAACTATCTACCTTTTGCTAATCAATCAGATTAATTTGCATCAAACTCTTGATTTATACTTAACATCAGAATTTGTTGCAAAAGCATAAAAAGCCACAGCAAAATGGCTTGGATGGAGAAAATCTTCCAAATGGTGATGCTAAAGCTGAAGAAATATTTGAAGAGGAGGATGACAACCCTGAGTCATTATTGAGTAAGTAATAAGTAGTTATTACTCTTGGCACGTCCTCTTCCAATTTTTTTCAAGGTTTTTATCAATTGTTTGGAAAATACGCATGTCTTGCAACCATTCCTATGAGTCAGATGTCAGTACTCTGAATTTATAAAATTACAATTTTTGTGAATACATTTCTATCTGTGTATTTTGAAATTAGCCAAAAAAATCTCACGTCTTAAAGAGTTCTGATAATTTCATGCAGTTTTCAACATTAAGAAGTGGGTACTCTTGACTAAAAATGAATATGGGAAGTAAAATTTTGATATACATATAGATCTTTTTGATTTTGAGAATTTTTACATGATTTTTTTACATAATTCAAATCTATAGCCTCACCTTTTTCAGAAGTAGGGGCACATATTTAAATAACTCACCACCAGAAATTATTCTTTTTCTACACATATTTTACTGCATAGGGAACATACTGAATTTTTTTTTTTTATTCATACTACCCTTTTCTAGAGACAGACAAAAAAATTAGGCACACTGTCATTTTTTTTAAAATTTTATTTTAACAAAATTGAAGTAAACTGCATGCATAGTAGCATTTCTATTTTTTCCTCCAAATAAGCTTTACACATGTTTATCACTGAATTGCTTATTCTTATGTTGTCAGTGTTGGTTCGTTCTAAGTAAAAGCACAGAAAATGTTTTTGTAATCAAGAATACAGTCTAAACCGATTTGGCAACAAAAACTTTTCCATGAAATGCAATATATTTTTCAAATTATAAAAAATTCAAGGAAGGTAATATCTGCAGAATGCAAATAATAAGCTGTTCAGAACTATGTTTCTACTAAAAAAGTGAAAATCTAATAAGTAGGAAGTTGCCCACACCCATGAAAAAAAAAAAAACCAGTTCAAAAGCAGGAAACGCTTTTTGTGCAGGATAATTAATCAAAAATAAGATTATCATGTGTTTTATATTGTAAATTTTTTTTAAATAAATCTCCATTTGAAATAACAACATCACTTTGTTTAAGTTAAATTTCTCTTTTGATTGTAAGTTCCAGTTTGCCAGGAAGTTCTTGTCAGATATTGCAGTCTAGTGTGTAATCTTTGTGTTTGGTGAGTTTGTAAGCCAACCAGTGTAGTATGTGTATAATAGAGAAAGTGGTACAGTTCATTTTAATTTTTTCTTGCACAGACAAGCTTCCAGAAGACATCAAACCTTTAAATGATGTCATGCACTTATCGCAGGGCTGTATATTGTTATTGGTGCTAAAACAACACTTAAAGGAGATGTATGGCCTTACTGAAGGGTATGTATTGATGCCTGATTTTTTAATTTTATTGTAATAAAAAAAATAAATCAATCAATCAATAAATAAATAAATCTGGGAGCCACTACTTGAGCAGCAGTCTTTATATCATAAAATCTTATTAAAGATTCTTTTAAATACAGTAAATTATACAGCTATTGTTTAGCTTACAGCGGGCTGTTGGTTTGTGTGCTTATGTGTTTGTTATCTCCATTGCTGTGTGTGTGTTTGAGAGAGACAGACAGTCAGAGTTATGGGATAGGCTAAGACACTTTTGATTTTAGACATAGAAATTACCTTTGCTGACATTTGAGAAAATTTCCTTTTTCTTTGGAGTAAAGCCTATAAGTACATAATTTTCACCTCAAGACTCAATTTACGGAAGTAGTGTCTGTACTGTTAATTACTATAAACCTCCTAGCAAAACAGTCTAATATTATTAATATGCTATGAATATTCCATGTGTAAACATAATAGGATATGTGTTCATTATGTGCATACAGTAGAATCTTGTTCACAGGAAAATTTAGTTGCTCAAACATAATTGTATATTAGAAATATGCTCTAAATATTTCAAAAAGAAATAAATAAAAAACAACCTGTCATTCTGTTGTCTTTGTATATCATGTTTTGTGTTTGTAAGTCAATCATTTTAATACCAACATGTTTATTGATGAAAGATGGATTGGATACTCATCATGATCAGATAGTGTACTTGTATTCCAGATACTTTTGTAGGCTTTCTTTTACTCAACAACTAATTTAAAGCTGAGCAAGAGAGGCTTACGATATACTAAACGATTTTAAACTACTTTACTGCAGCAAACAAAGAACCTAGTCCTGTTGCCAACACCAGTGCAAGTATTCAGCTAGATATTTTCTGTCTGCGCAAAATTGTAAGACAGAATGATTTAGTATTCTATTTCTTCATACTGCCATGAAGTCATATAAAGTACTAAATACTTTAATGGAAAAGCTTAGCACAATAAGTTCAAATATGGACCCCCCCCCAAAATGACTAATTCCTTGAACCTATGTCGTCCTCTGCAGGTACTCTCTTCATTTCATTATCTTTGTTGAATTTTAAAGATGTTAAACACTCATTATCTGAATAATCTGACCACAAATACACAAAGTAAATTAGATTAATAAAGAATAATTTAGACCATGTCTTTACTAAATGCTCCCGTTGGTACATTTCTAGATATATCATCAAATTTCAATTATGCATCTAACACAGTGCTAATATTTTGTTAAACAGACAAGCTATGCTCAACTTGGTATACAAGAGGCGCACTCAATCTTTGATAAATTAGAGTGATACTATTCTTCTCACCCCATTCCCTCTTGCAAGTTGCAGTGGAATGCATCCAGGCTAATGGTCTCTTAGCACTTGCTGGGTCTAGCTATCCCTTACACTTCAAAGTGGTCAATTGCAAATTTTCCAGATTATTTTTCCCTCTCCCTGAAGCCCAGTGCTGATAACTTAACATGTTTGTTACCATCTCTTGATCAGAAATTGAGAGAGAGAGAGAGAGAGAGAGAAAGAGAGTGGGGGGGGGGGGAGAGTGAGTGTGGGTGTGTTCTGGGAAAGAGGTGGGTAGAGAGGGAGATTGTCTTAAAGGTGTAGTTAAGGAGCTGTAACATGGGAAGAAAGTTAGGGGAGGTAAGGAACAATGGCCTTGGGACATTTCTAATAGTAATGTCCAAGAAACAGTGATAGATGTCTAAAAAATAGTACATGCTAAAACATCAAGGGAGTTTCAAATTATGCATGTTTTGTTTTCCTTTATAGCCTTGGCAAAGAAGAAACTTATCTATGAGCATTTATTATAGATGATTTTTGACTTTGAATTTTCATATCCATCTTTCTCAAGCATATTAAAATTCACATAATTTAACTGGACCCCACCTAAGTAACTCCAGCTCAGGTAAAGTTCTGGCTCTAAGAGAAGGGATGTAACTCCGTACAAAAAATAGATCTAGACATTAAAAGAAATATTACAATCAAACAAAACAAGATAAAATTATTAAATAAATTGAAAGAAAATATAGAGGTGTTGAATTTTTAATAAATCAAGGTTTTATGATAGTAAACCAATTCTTTAAGACTTCACTTCACTTCAGGCCAACTTCATTACCATTTCATTCTTTTCACCATCAATATTCCACTTCACCACCATCCCTATATCAGAATCTGACTCAAACCGTCAGTGGTCATTATTTTATGCTGATTGAAGGGATAACCATGGAGATAACCAAAATAATTTGTTTTTGTAGCATCTCTGAGATGATTCAAGTGATCGTCTATCATAATTCAAAGTTTAGAACTAGCTGAGGCCTTGAAATCGCTAAAAATCGCGGACAAACAAGGGTCAATTTTGAACAGCATTTTTAGATTTAAATTTAGTCGCGAAACTAAACTAAACTAACCAAAACAAAGTCTAAAGTGTCCTCTAAACATAAATGAAGATATTTCCGTTAGTTATACCAAAAGTAGACTGCTGATATAGGTACGCGATATAGGTGGGATTAAGTTAAGGATTAGTTGATTGTTTTTATCATGAGTAATAAAAACTGTTGCCTCCAGGCAATCCCCTGAAATCAGCTTTCATATAGATAATACTTCAAAGAATACGAAAAGGTTTTTTATGTATGTAATTGCAGTTTGCTGAATTGAAATTCAGTAAGAATTTTCAATCCTCATGCTAGTGCAAGAAAAAACATTACATGCTATGCTTTATTTCCATTTCTCTCCCAGAAAAATTCACAGATACTCCCCAACAGAGGCAGCAAAAGTTTATGAGAAACCACTGAACCGTAAAACATTGCCAATTTTTGAGCCACAGCACACCTTGCAGATTTTACGCTCTGCTTATGAAGACGATTCTCGATCTGATGAAGAAAAAAGACAGAAATTAGTGGAGGATTTTTTAGAGGTAATATTTTAGCTTTCAGATTTTCTTTTTGGTCCTGACATCAATTACTCTCATTTGCAAACTGTGGATTGAAAAGTTCTATCTGTGATATCAAATAATAGTAATAATAATAATAAAAAAATCTATTCTTAACATAAACCAATTTTCCATAAACTCACTGAAAACCACATAACAAATATTTTATTACGAATTAATTATTATTATTTAACTAATGACATGGAGGGCAGGAGAAAGAACTGTCACTGGTCATGGACGCAATCTCTTCATTCATTTGCCACTAACCACTTTTCTTATTTCCTGCTGATTGAGATTTTTTGGCCTTTATTTAAGCACCTTTATCAAGCAATCATTTCAATAATTTGGATACAATAAAATTTATCTTTAGATCTTTTAGTAGCAACAAATATTATTCAGCTAACTTGACAACTTTTTTTTTTTTTTTTTTTTTTAAGCCTTTGAAAGATGATGCAGCAAACAGATAAGAACAAAAGAAGACTTTGAATCATTGTCAGAAAATTCTTCTCCAGACAATGATTCATGGCTGACTTTCCGTTTTGCGACTAATTGTAAATTATTTTTTGTATAATAAAATATATAAAAGTGTGGTTCAAAATACTTTTGAAAAAATGGTTTAGGAACAAAAATGTTGAGGCAGATAGCTGTTTGTGTAGTTACTATAAGTGTTATATAGTGCTATAGTTAAAACAATAAAAAAGGCATGGGTTGCAGGTTCTGTCCACCAGGAATTTCTAGGTTGCCGACAACAGGTGTAAGCTGCGTCGCAAGTGAGTTAATATCAAAATCTGTCAGTTCATTGATTCTTGGAAACCTTTTCTGGATATTTGCTAGCCATCTTAGCAGTGCTGTCTTGTGCAGAAAGATGTTCTCAGATTATTTCTGTTGCGTTTCCCAAGGAATACTTTTAATGTGAATGCTCTACACATTGGTAACCCTACCTCAACTAATGAAGATAGCCCAACCCACAGATTCAGGGAAATTCAGATTAAAAAATTTTTTTTTCATAAAATTATCCAGCATTGGGCAGTTTTGTTTTTGATTTGAGTTCTGTGACTCACTCTTTAAAAAAAAAAAAAAAAAAAAAAATTAAAATCAATTTTCACTTCCTTCACATATTAGTATTTACTCACAGATACTTTCTGTAGCTTGAATTAACTGATATGCAGTGTTGTGAAAAGATTTGTTTCTGTAGTGGCTTCTTTATCTCTATGAATTTTAGATCTATGGTAAAACCTGACTAAGCAGAGGTAGAGGTAGCCCCTCAAATCATAAAGTGAAATGGTAGCCTTAAAGTTCCTAGCAATGAAAATTACGATGGCCAAGGGCAGGTAAGAAAGAAGAATGGAGCAGACAAGTGAAGTGATAGGTATTGCTGGATTCATAATTCATTTTCACTACAAAAGTTTCATTTAAAACCTCTTTATAAGCGTAGATTCCTTTCGTGAAACATTGATCTTTTTTGCTGTCCACTTTGAATGTGTTCAAGCTTAAACTAAAGCATGTTTGTATTGATAACATTTGTTTTTAATAAATGCTGGATGTGTTCTTTTCTTTACAGTTCAGGGATTTGATGATGAGTATTGATCCCACAGACGATGATGACAGTGGTGATGAGCTGCGCAGTGGAGGTCGTAGTTCTGCTCCTGGAGCTAACAAATCTCCTTCTCACTTAAGTGATTCTGGAGAAGGGGCTGGTCGAACTGGAGAGCCTTATATTGAGGGTGATCAGATTCAAGACCGCCTTGGAACAAACTCTACCTCAGGCTTATCTGTAAGCTTTAAATACCATTCTGTTATAAATTACTAAGGAAAAGAATATTTATATATTAAAGAATATTTGGATCTAGCCCATAAGCATTACATGAAACACTACTTGGTCGACAAAGATATTAGATTTGTATTTCCAGATGTCGTCCATATTATATCAGTGTTAACTTTTTTTTCTTTACAAATGCCTTGTTGGGGGTGGTCATATCGGAGTAACAGAAATATTTAATGTACTAGCACTCTTTTTCCCCCCTCTCCAAGAAGTTGCAGTGATTATCTTATAGATAACAAGATATCACTGAGGGAAAAAAAAATCTCTAAATTAAGGAATATCTAAATGACCAGACGAAGATTTAGACCTTTTTGAAATTTTGTCATTGTCATTGGCTTTTTTAATTTCTACCTTTTCTTTTCTTTCTTTTTTTTTCCCAGGAGAATCCTTCAGTTTCCTTATCACCATCTGCTGCAAAAAGTCCAAAAATATCTCAGTTGCCATTTGATCATTCATTAGTTCATCAAAATGAGAGAAGGAAAAAAAGTCAACATGCTTCTCATAAAACACACAGACTTTTAGCATCAGGTGGTCACAAAACCCCATCAGTAAAGAAAAAACGAAAGAAAAGGAAACGTTTGAGTGATGATGAGGATGACAGTGATGATGATCCAGATTTTATAGGATAAATTTGTTGTATTAAATGTCTTCTATGTTTTAAATGTTACCAAATAGAGCACTCTGACCTTAAAATCTTATTTATGTTTGGAATGTGCATCCATTGGTGTACTTGTCCTTTTAATCGCAATTCTCCTTTGTTTAGTTTTGCAACAAATTTAGCTTCAACACGAGAAGTTTGTTTTTCTTTGTTTTACAACTCTGGCTGCTCTTTTACTTTTAGAAATTGATTAAAGGGAACTATTAAGAAAATTTAGCGTTACCTAATACTGAAATGAAGTAGAAATTAACATGGTGCGTTTGTATATAACCATGGCTGATCTTTTAAAATTATATTTAAGTAAGTATTGCCTATTAATATATGAGCAAGCTCAATGAAAAAAAGGTATCAAGTTTAAAATACCTTGGAGAAAAGTGATGACAACTTTCTGAAGCTGAATTGGATTTTCATATATTTTTTTTCCATGTTAAATTAAGAAGATATTGGAGCATTTTTTTAGTCTTGGAGTAGTATTTTTTGGCTTAATCCATAGATTGCTCCAGTCTTTGCTCTGCATTAAAGGGGAAGACAGAGGTCCGAAAAATGTATCTTGGTATTTTTTTTATCTCGTTACACCCATAAGTATGCTTCAAATTACTTAATCATCTTTATAGACAAAGAATATCTTGTTTAAATGTTGATGACATTACAACATTTAAGTACTCTGAAAATGTTTTTGTTGAAGGAGTTGATGCATCTTATACAAATAGTTAGCTCTCTTAATACATGTATTAGTAAAGTTATTAGTTTCAGGACTAACAGACAAACATGCTTTTCGAAGACAGGGTAAACATTTCTATTGAACCCTTCTGTGAAATAAAAGCAACTTTGCAAAGTCTGATCTGCGATTTTGATGGATGTTGCTTTCAGCGTATTATATGATAAAGGTTAGCCAGATGTATTCAGCGGAGTAAGTCAAAGCTTGTGTGTTACGCTATTTTTTTTTTAACCTACTGATATTAGACCTAGGCCTAATGCTGCATATCTAAATTTTGATTCTCAACCTCTGTTTCTCTGCATTTATAGCATTTCACCACTAGATTGTATCTAGGATCAAGTATCTTCAATAGAAAGCCAATTTAGATCTTGTGCAAAAAAAAAAAAAATTTGCTGTACCTTCATGTAGCTAACTACAGAAAATCATTCTGAAATTACTCTATAGAAATGTAAGTCTCAAAATATTGCGCAAAATAAGTTATTTCTTTCAAAAGTACATAATAGATTTGATATAGTTTCCTTAAATGGCAAACAATGTGGTTCCTAGAAAATTCACATTGAAAAAATGTGAAAAGGTAAAGAGTGTGTTCTGCTGTTTTAGATTTCACAGTGGTTGACTTTGTAGGAACAACAACAAAAAATCTTTAAGGGACATTTATAAGAGAGTTGTAACTTTAAATTTCTTAGTAGGTCTATTTTGTGAATTTCACAGAAATGGTGCCTTTTTGAGCATTTAACTTTTTTAACAGCATATAAGTGACGTGACATGAAGCTCATGGGTAATTTTAGCAAGTATCTTTTCAAGGCGATGTGCTCTATTGGTCAACATTTAATTTCTTTTTATGTATTATATGGCATCTTTCTCATGTGTCCAATTTGTTATATCTTGTATAATATGTTATAAGTTGTTGAGCCTTGAATTTGAAATCTTTCCATCATAAACATGACTGCTTGTGCATCACTAAAACAGAAAACAGACATTTTACACACTATACAGCATCATGTTTGTTTTCTCAGATCTAGAGAATGTACTTATATATATATATATATGTATATAAATTACCCTTGTATATACTTATTGTATATGTTTCATCATGAATCATTTCAAATTGACTCAGCCTCATATATAATTTGTAATGCTATTTAGTGTGCAAAATGCAGATACATAATTTATTTGAGTAATTCTTCCATGAAATTTTTAACTGGCAAAGAAATCATTTGAAACAAACAAACAAAAAATAAGGAAAAAAATAAATTTGTTATGAAAGATTAAGAGCTTTTTCTTTGTTTTTTATAACATTTCTTTGTTTTAGGCCTATGTATTTCTCACAAACCATGCAAGAAGACCCACTTGTAATTAAAGCAGAGAAATTGATAGAAATGAAGGAAGAAAATTATCACTTGGAATTATATAGGATATCATTTTTTCGTTCAAAGTTTTTAAGCATTTGGATCAGTATGAAGGTATGAACCCTCCTATGCTACGAATCTATCCACTTTTTAATGCTTGACTTTTTTTTTTTTTGAATGAAAGTTTGCATCCATTAAAAAAAAAATAAATATCAAATTTAGCTTCTTTATAGTTACACTGTAAATGAAGCGCTTAGTTATCATTTAAAATTCAGCCTAAATTGGGCTTTCAAGTGGTTTTTTATTTAAATATTAAGTTATGCAATGTTTGAATTGTCTATTATATAGAAATTAATATATTTCACATTGTTGGGAAATTTATGAGAATTAGAATGATATAATGCCAATTTGTGGCATCTGGACGATTTTTCTTTTATTCTCATCAATCGATCATCAATCAGGTCCTGTCCTCTTTCGTGTAGGCGATCATGACCTTCCACTCATCTCTATCGCTCATTGCTTGCAATGCTTTTGTCGATTTTCCTACTTTGAGCCACTTTGTTAGTCCATCCAACATTTTCCTGCTTTGTTTTCCTTCAATCATTGCAGTTGTCACAAGATGTACAAGTTTTTCTCTTCTTATCACGTGGTTGCATAGAGTTTACGTATTCTATTTATGAATGATCTTGTTGTGTCGGCTTCAGGTAAGACTTTTTCGTTTGATTTCTTTGCAGTCCTTGAGATTCGTATCATTCTCAGTAGGAATGACATTTCTGTTGCCTCCAGTTTCTTTTATACCCGTTTTGAAATTGTCCTGGGCCCACATCCATACATCGGACTGGGTTCAATATAGCACTCCACGGCTCTTTTTGTGTGAACCTAGATGTGGTTATTTGTTAGTATTGATTTCATTCTCTGAAAACTAATTTTTGCTTCTGTATTCTTGATGCAATTTCAGTCTTGTTGCGCCCATCACTTGATTTTAAAGTACCCGAGTACCCTTTGCATGAGTTCATTCCCATTCATAAAGATGTCAATATGGACACTCATTGTTTAGACTGACAACCATTGCTTGTCTTTTTGCTGTTTGGTTCCAATTCTCATTCATTCTTATAGCCTGTTGAAATTAGTTCCTTAAGGAACTTAAAAGATATCATTTTTCAGCAAACATCCAAAAAATGCTATTTTTTAGAACCTCATTTTAAACTGAAGCTGAAATTAAGTTTACAGTTTTCATTGTATTGTTTTGCAATTTCAGACATTTTTGATGTAACAAATCTTTATCTAAAAGATTTTGTAAATATTGTAAGTTGACTTAGTCCACTGCCGAACTGAGGTGCCTCATGGAAATGAACACAATAGAAATAGTGGGAATGATTACATGATGGCTATTTTGCCTCAGCTCAGAGCCGTGGTAAGGAGGTCATGACATGTGCCTATGTATCATCTTTTAATACCGGTAGTTATATTCTGATGCAAAGAAAGGCAGGTTGAGAGGAAAGGGCATTTCCTGCAGTCTGCACTAGCAGCGATCAAAGCACCAAGAATAGCATTTTCCCTACTCTAACTTTCCATTTTGTTGAAAGTGATACTGAAATGAAAAAGAAGGCAATATCAATAATTGATAACAAAAGTCGATAAACAATGTCTTTTAATTTGAGGATAGTCAAGGATTAAAGAATCACTATTGAACCAGTGCTTAGACTGCTTAAAGAGAAAAAATTAATGAAAAAAAATTGTAAATTAAGATAAAAAATAAAGTTTACGAAATACCCGTTCAATGAACAGATTCTGAGAATGTTTCTAGAAAGTAAAATGATGCATAGAATATCTTGCATAATATAAAGAAATTTTCCAAAATACAACTTGTGTCTAAAATAGACGGGACATGCACAGATGCATCTATGTCTATGTATTTATGATTTCTTCCACCTCCAAGCATATAACATCAGGATCTTGTTATCCTGGTGACTTGCAACAACAGCTTATGGAAATGAAAAACGATCATTTCCAAAAGGCCCTTGAAGTCCTGTCTTTAAAGCCTTGAGAAACATTTACACTGCCTAAGCTGTTTAACCTTAGAACCTTGAGGCAGTATAATCAGCCTGAGCCAAATGGCTTGGACTGGTGCGTAACAGTTTGCTTGACTTATGCTGTGTTACTGGTTTGATTGACTATCTTCAACTAACGCACCATATCGCCCCTGCAAGCCCTGTCCCCTGACAGTAACACAATGGGTTGTCTTCTCTCCCATAAGGCTCTTGACATAATGTAAGTTTAACTTTATTGCTGACTACCACTGTCCACAGTGTGATATTGGCTTTCTCACTGCTTGATGATTGCTTTAATCTAACAATTTATAAATGCCCAAACATGTATTATAGGAAATGATACATGTATATATATCTTGTATAGACTACATAAAATGTCGAATCGCCACTTTATAACAAGAAATAATTTTTTTAGGAAATCTGGCCTTACGAATACTACACCAGGTGAAAACGCTGAGAAAAATTACTGAAGCCTATATCTTTAAGTATAAGAGGGTGTAAGTTTCTTGCATAACTGTGGGTCACCATAAGCTGACCAATCTGATTTTGTGTGATTCAAAACTTAAACGCCAAAGAGACTGTCTAACTCTAAGTTACTTCACAGCGGCATTGGAGATGTACAGAACTAAAGCTGCAGTGAGACGTTGCTGTGCAATTTCTTAAATCTTGTGGACATTATTATTTGAGGGAAAATTCTAAAAAGCACTAAAAGAACAAACAAAACAAAAAAATGCTATCAGTATTTGTTCTGATGACTTGCCAGGAACACCCCATCTAGTCTTGGCTTACCTAGAATCCTTGTCTGAAATGCGCTTGAAAAAAAGCCTAATTCACTTCAGTACTGTTAGCTAAGTAACAGGAGCACCGAGTCAATGCATCTCTGTTTATACATGTGTATATCTTAGTATTCCTCTTGATTTCTCTTTGTCTATGTCTGTATGTAGAGCTATCCCTTTCTCTTTATTCTCTTCGCCCTCTTTGTGTCTTTCTCTGTCTCTGTCTGTCTGTCTCTCTCTCTCTCTCTCTCTCTCTCTCTCTCTCTCTCTCTCTCTCTCTCTCTCTCTCTCTCTCTCTCTCTCTCTCTGTCGCTTGATTTCTTTCTCTTTCTCTCCAATTCATGATTTTTCATTGTCTTTTTTCTCCATTTTATTAATTTGTTAATTTTTGTAAATTTTCTTTTATATCTCTTTTCTTTTTTTGGTCATTTATTTGGCCCTTTTTTAATTGTGTCTTTTATTTTTCTTTTTTGTTGTTTTGTAGGTTTTTTGTGGGTTTTTTTTTTTTTTTTTTTTTTTTTGTTGTATAATTTTACCTGATTCATTTTTCTAAAATATAATTGTGGCCTCTACTTCAAATTTATCCTTTTTCAGTTTTCAATAATCGCCTGCGTATCTATCTCCGTGTGCTGTTTCTTGTTCTCGTTTTTGTGTCTGGTGAAGGATGTAGCCGAAGCTCACAATGTCACATGCTATGCAAATTTTAGAGCTGCACTTTACCGGGTTTTTTTTTGGTTTTTTTTTTTAATTGTTTCACAGTTATTCATAACGCTCTACAACGATATTCACTTTTAATTAACCTTTAAAATAAAAAAAAAGGGGGGGGGGGGAGAGGCTATCCCATTCCATGATTTTATTAAGGTTTATTGGCTTATGCTAGAGCTATATAATATAGTTGTGAAATCGCCACATTTTCAAACCATGAATATGAAAAAGTTCAGAGGACTCTTATTAAAAGTTAAACATTATACTCTATGAAGAACTTTCTTTCATCGAAGAAAGAAGCAAACTAAAATGGATGGGCATTACTCGCCAGGTCATCGTAAAAAAAAAAATTATTCCTCCTGTGCATCGCATTAGGCAGATAATGAAGAGAAGAGGAAAAAGAGGAGGAGAATGATGGAAAATAAGAAGAATAGACTAAACTCATAAATAAGATTTCAAAATAATAAGCACGATATCGACATGGCATGATTGTCCAGTTGAAAGTTCCTGTCTGTACTCGCTTATGACATTTTTTTAAAAATTGTAAATAGAATTCCATCTTCGTCATGACAATTTACTGTTCTACCCATCATCTTTTCTTTTTTTTTTTTCAACCCACCCCTTCCCTGACACTCTCCATCGTACTTTGCCGACTAAAAAAATGCTCTCACGTGTATAATTATCATATTTTGATAGTTAAAGAAAACGTTTCCAAACACCAATTTAAAAAATAATAATAATAAAAAAGAAATATATATATATATATATATATATATATATATATATATATATATATATATATATTCCTACTTTACAAGAATTATATGTATGTGATTTGCCTCTGCGATAAAACTCGTGTCTCTTTTTGTCTGTCTCTCCTCCACACAAGAACCAACGACACAGGAGACGCTTATTTAACGAAGCACACCACTTTTGTAAAACAATAGTGCGAAATTTCACCAAACATTGCAACTATAAAGCTAGACTGGTAGAATTGGTTGAATTATCTGACTTTCATAAATCATACAACTCTCTGTGGAAGACTTGCGTTGCCTCATGAGAGAGAAAGAGATCCAGGCGATATTACACGATTTCGAAATATCTGAGAGCAACGAGATGCAGTACCATAAATATGATATATTTATATACATGTAGTTAAATTCCACGGTGCGTTAATCCGTTTTAACCTAGAAGGCTGTAAATTTTGTATTGAATGTGGAGAAGGTGAAGAAGAAGAAATATATGAAGAGAGAGAGAGAGAGAGAGAGAGAGAGAGAGAGAGAGAGAGAGAGAGAGAGAGAGAGAGAGAGAGAGAGAGAGAGAGAGAGAGAGAGAGAGAGAGAGAGAGAGAGAGAGAGAGAGAGTGTTTGGTGGTATTTTTCTCCTATTTTTATTGACAGACACCCTATATCACTGCCACTTTTATCAGAAGGGAAAGAAAATAGGAAACGATTGGAAAGTCACAACAATTTGATCTGAGGATACAAAGTACTGACAATACTGTGTAGATCTGGCGACACTGTAAAGTAATTTATAGGTGGTTTTGTTTTGTTTTGTTTTTGCTATGAATAAGAACACTTAGCTAATTATTTCTATTTTAACTCTGCATGTAAATCAATCAATCACGTGCCCTGCTCTTTAACGAAGGCGATCGTGACCTTCCGCGCATCTCGTTCCTTCGTCGCTTTCAGAGCACTTTTCACTGATCCTACAATTAACCACTTTTCTCGCTGTTTTCCCCTACTGCGTTTTCCTTCGATCTCACCAGTTGTCAGAAGATGTTCTAGTTTCTCATTTCTCATCCAATGGCCAAAAAACTTTGCTTGGCTTTTACGTATTCTTGTTATGAGTGATCTTGTTTTGCCAGCTCATGTTCACTGTTTCGTTTGATTTCTTTGCCTCCAGTTTGTTTTGTAGCTGCTTTTAAATTGTCCAGGCTATACATCCATACACCAGGTTGGGTTCAATAATATAGCATTTCAAAGCTCTTCTTTTTTAGGATGGAGATGAGTTTGTTTGGAAACCCCCTGTTGCCTGCGCTATTCTTGATGCATTTCAGTGTTGATGCGCCCATCGTTGAAAAAAGAGCCCTACTCACGTATTCGAATTGATCTCTTTGCTCGAGTTTAATTCCGCTGAAAAAAATGTTGAACTGTAGACATTCATTGTTTCGACTGAATATCATTACTTCTGTCTTTTTGTTGTTCAATTCCCAATCTTTCTTTCTGCTTTCTACTTTAGAAGTGATCGTTGCAAGTCTTCTTTGTTCCCAGCATTTCTCTATTTACAGTTCCCTTTAAACAATCACTATCACATGAATTCCCACAAGCCATTACACGTTTAGCTACATGTGGCGGGAACTCATAGCCCTCTACATCGTTTAAATTAGACTTGGGAAGTACAGAATGAGGTGATATCCGAGGCTTCATAAAATACTGGCCAAACCACCGAAGTGAACAAACTTTTGCATGTTTGAGTTACGGTGATCTATTTCTTTTAACTTTTGGGCGTAGTTAGGACAGAATTTTACTCAGAACGCACTTATAATTCAGCCTACAAGCTTACACTACAAAAATACTTAACTGTCCTAACTGTACCAAAGCGATGATATAGCTCACTCTTACACAGTTTACTGCAAAAGTTTGTTCACTTTGGTAACTTGATCTATTCTTTAGGAACCCTCGCTGATACTGATATCCTATATTAAGGATGATAGAAGTAGCCTAGATGTTTAGCACCAGCTGCTACCCAAAATTACTTTTAATTCTTGATTTTCCCCTCCAGTAATTTCCTGTCATAATGGTAAAGAATATGAAGAGGCAAGTTATATTAATGACTAATGTGGAAAAAAAATAATGTTCAAATTTGTGCCTTAGACAGGCGCCGTACATAATAATAGTGTATTTATCAGAAATGAAAGAGGGAAATAAATTAAGTATGATAATCTATGTTTCAGCTAGATGCTACTGCATTTTCTTTCTTTATCAAAGGTTTTCCTATCACAAGGGAGTGTATCAAACAGATACAACATTAAAATTAATTTTCTAGACACGCACCTTAAATCACTGCCATCTTTTATTCAGCAGACAGGAAAAGAAATTGGGGAAACAATTTTATGAAGAATGACAAAGCTAGACGTTTAAGACCAGCTGCTGATGTTTTTCTATAACAAACTATCATACTGTTTAAAAAAAAATATAAAAGAGGGTGGGTGCATCAGTAAGGGAAAATGTTTAAAAATTGTTTGAAAATAGGCCTAATACTGTTATAGCTAAGTAAGAGACATACAGCGTTCAAAGAGACAAATATCCCACTCTGCTAAAGGACGCTGTTTTGATTTATTATTATTATTATTATTATTATTATTATTATTATTATTATTATTATTATTATTATTATTATTATTATTATTATTATTATTATTATTATTATTATTTTATCATCATCATTATAAAATGTTATATTTTTTTTTATCTAAGAAAGAGAAACCTAATACAGAAATGATTATCCATAATTATAATTAAACGTTCTGTAAGAGGCACTTTGGAGAAACACGGCATTAATCTGCTCCAGAATCGCCTATCTTTTTATTTCCGGGTCAACACTATAGTTACCTCGAGTAAACATCAATGGATTTATGTTATAAAAATTCATACGAGAAGAGAGATTCTTTTAAAATTCATAAATGTTGACGTTTTATATTCTTTTAATCTTAATATATCTATGATGTTGGATATCTTGAGATTTAATTTCTAAAATCTCTAATTGGAAGTAGTTTCATGTTCTTGTTTACTTTGAACTAGATTTTGTAGTTGGGACTTAACTGAGTAATCAGTTCTTCCGTCCTCCATGACGGTATTTATCACTGAAGTTCAACTGTAAACTGCCATCATGAGCTCCGAAATAGAACCACACATAACCAAGAAATATGAAATAAAAAAGCGTCTTGGAAAAGGAGTAAGTCTTATGCGTTTAACTTTGCTGTTTTCTCCCTTCTCTCACATTTGCGCTTCACCTGGCTGCAGAAAAGTGATGATCCTAGTTTGTTGTTATGGACGCTATGCATGGCCTAAATCTAGATCTAGATTGTGGAGTAAAATTTCATGTGGGTTCTAGATCTAGATTCTAGATCTAGAATTTCATTCTAAAATAAGAAACTTAGAATCTTTATCTCGTCTTCAGATTTGTTTCCTAGAATACATTAATGAATAACAATAGAATTTACTTTGGATTCTATGTCTCTTTGCGGGCTTACCTGTTAAAGTTACTTTGAAAAATGAAAAATGAAAACGTCCCACATGACTGCATGCAAAAACTTAGTTGGTCTTGCCAATCTTTAGATCTCATCCGATTTCCAGTTTATTATCTTTATATTTGTAGAAATGGTACATTCATTTGATTTGAAGTCATAAAGGCCTAAATCTATATGAGATTTACAAAGAGAGGGAAAAAAAAAGAATTTAGAATTAAATAGAAACCTGGCGATTTTCAAGTTACACTATCCATCAGAAGCGATACTGATATCGTAATATATTTTTTTTAAATTTCAAATCGACAGATATCCAGCTTATGAAGTAAAAGGTTTAAATATTTTGCATTTATATATTTTTCCTTTTCAAATTTTACTTATTATTTAAAAAAAATCCTCAGGCTTATGGCATTGTGTGGAAGGCTATTGATCGCAGGTCTGGTGAGGTAGTTGCGGTGAAGAAAATTTTTGATGCTTTTCGAAATCAAACAGATGCTCAGGTATTAATTTGCACTGGATATACTGGTTTTTTTTTTTTTTTTTCTTTGGACCCACTAGTTGTTAGCATTCGTCTATATGTACATAACTTAATCATAAAGAGCACTTAATAAAATAATTGATATTAACCTCCAACTTCGTTTTTTGCAGGGGTGTTTGATTAAAAAAAATTGCGAAGCAAAAATTCTTATTCACTTTATTTATTGAGTGTATACATAACCACATAACATAAGCTTCAGATTTGATCCATTAATTTACTCAATTTTCACTGCTCTTGAGTTGCTTGTTACATACTGGTCATTTATATTGGTCAAGGCATTTTATTATCATACTGCATTGCTTTACTTTTCATGACTTTTGGATTTTGGTTTTCTTTCAGAGAACTTTCAGAGAAATTATGTTTCTGCAAGAATTCGGAGATCATCCGAATGTCATAAAACTGCATAATGTGATAAAAGCTGAAAATGACAAAGATATTTACTTGGTCTTTGAATTTATGGGTACGTTTCCAAAATTTTTGTTCTCCATCCATTTATTAAGCAAGCGGATTATGTTTCTGCCCGACCATAATCCAAACATCTTGGTGCAAGTCCTGCTGCTATACTGATGCTCAATGCCATCTACAAATAGCACAAATCAAGACAATTAAGACCTTCTGGCTGTCCTGTGTATTGTTCACCATATTCTTGCACCATGGACTAGGTTTTGATAACAAGACCATTAGAAAATCTCATTAGACGTGTAGCACATACACATGAGCACGAAATATCCTTGTGACTCTGCCTCTTTTGTATTGTTAAACATGATTTGCAGGCTTGAGCATTAAACAAGAGCAAATCTTGTTTTAATAATAGCTCTTAATTGGCCAGTGATTAAAGTAAAACATGCTCAAGGTTGTGATGTTTTTTTTGTGGGTTTTTTTTATTTCAAATTTTAGCATTATTAAAAATGAATTAACTATTCATAATATCAAATAATGGGGAAGCAAAATGTTGGTATGCACCGAATACAGTGTATGAAGTAAAGATGCATTATGAACAGAAACTAAAATAAGAAAAAATGCAAAGAACAAAAGATGATTTTCACCCACAGAATCCACAAAAGGTTAAGGACAAGCTAACGAAATCCTAACTGTCCTTAACTTTCACATGTCTGTTCCATCTGTAACAGTGTGGATCCAAAGCATGTTAATTCAATATATCTTTGAAAGTGGTATTGTCTCTGACATACATCCTGTCAACAGAAGCTCAGCCTCAGCAGAGTGAATGCCTAAATGTATGATGCAAGCCTAGGGGCAATCCAAGTTTAGCACACAATGGTGCAAATCCTCTGGCACAAGCAAAGCAAAAAGCATCCTACTTGCTTCTTGACTTCATGTCATTGGCAAGGATATCAAGTTGTCAAGATGTCCTGAAAGCACTTACCTTTGTTACCACCAAATGTCTTGCAAATTCAAGTCTTTTTGAAAGTTTGCCCCAACACTATCAATTATAAAAAAAAATGTATATAAATTTTGAGACATACAGCTCCTATTTTGTATTTTAAAAGGAACATATATTACATTTACTATATCAGTTATGATTTTTGATTCAGTGAATGTAAAATTAAAATAAACATTTTTTTTTTATACCCATATCATAACTTTTATGGTCTAAGTAAATCGAGATCTTGCCATCCTTCAAATAACTGCTTGATAGCTATGTATAGTAGAAACATGTGGTTAGAGGCCAAAAATTTTAACTTAAAAAACTTAAACTCTTCTGCCACATGAACCTGTAATGCTTAAAATAGATGCAACTTTATTTGGTCCAGTTGGAAGGTTATATTGCGAAAAAGGTATTTGGCAGGCAATTGAGCATCTGATGAGATATACCATGGGGTAAAACTGGGATTTATGGTTAAATTAAGATAAGTATTTTGAATAAATGAATGACCAATTTAACTTTGTTTTCACAGAAACTGATCTTCACAATGTCATAAAAAGAGGAAACATATTAAAAGATGTTCATAAAAGATACATCATGTATCAGCTTTTCAAGTCAACCAAGTATTTGCACAGTGGAAATGTCATTCACAGAGACCTGAAAGTAAGCATTTGCAAAGACCAAGCTTGCTGAAAATTTAAGTGATAGGTAAAAAAAATTCATCTGGCCTGAACTTGCATAATACTTGTAATTAGTTAAATAAGGTACCTAACATGAACAAATTTCTTTTTATAATTGTTCCTGGTTCAGAAACGGTAAAATACTTTGCCTCTAATGCTTTCATATCCCTAACGACAAACGCTGTTTACCTTGATTTGTTCAAAAAAGAAAACTATGAATTCATTAACTTTGATTTTATTGTTTGTTCAGTTCTTAAATTCTTATCAATTTGGGTCTTATTGCATTATTTGAGAGGTTAAGTTTTTTTTCTTTTTTTGTCCTCCAGCCATCAAATATATTATTAGACAGTGAGTGCGTAGTGAAATTGTGTGATTTTGGCTTAGCACGATCTTTGACGCAAATTGCTATGGACGAGGCTGGTGATCCTAACCTAACAGAGTATGTTGCAACAAGATGGTATCGAGCGCCAGAAATCCTTCTTGCATCCCACAGGTATTTGGGCCAAGTAGATTAAGGAAAAAGATGGAGTCATTTAGGCGTTTTTTTCTTTTTTTTTTTTCTAATTTTGTTTGTAGCGTTGTCAAATCAGAGAAATGCAAAAGTAAATAAGAAGAAAATTGAATGTCTTATTTTTTTTTATACTATTTTTCTCAAAGTGACAAGAATTTTATGTTTTTGTAGATCATCTCTGATATAATTCTAAGTGAATTCTTCAAATGTCTGTAAACTTTAAGAGAAACATATGAAATTTCAAAAGCCTCGATTTATACAACAGATAAATGGCCATTTATTGCAATAAAGAGAAAAGGATTTGAGAAAAGACAGATTTGAAGCCCTTTCCCCTGAAAAAAATATTCTATGCTCTTTGTTACTTTTTTTGTAAATGTAACTAAATTTTTTATCTAACGTACCAATGCTTTGAACCTCTATTCATGATATTGTACATATAAAAATCTCTGCTTTCTATTAAGTTCAATGTTTCTTAAATGGGTGTGTGAAATTCTGTAGATCATTTTATTAGAATGCAATGTGTTATTTATGCTTTCTCTCTTGGTTTAGCTCTATTAATATTTTTCTAGTTGTATTGAAAAAGACAACCTCATGCCAATGTACTTTTGAAAGAAAAGACTTTTATGTTGTTTTAATATTTGAATCAATTAGATACACAAAAGGTGTGGACATGTGGAGTCTGGGCTGCATCTTGGGAGAGATGCTACTTGGTAAACCTTTATTCCCAGGATCTTCCACTCTCAATCAGATTGAGCGCATCATGGGTTCCATACCTACACCATCTCGTGCTGGTAAAGCATCTGCTTTTAATATCATATTAACATTGTTTGAACTGTATGCAAAGGTACGAGGGCAGGCTGATAATTAAGTTCCGTTTAATCATAACTTTTTAATTTTTCACAGCATATACATAAACAATACGTCAAACGAAAGCTTAATATCTCAGCTACATACTTAGCACTCTATTTTTCGATGTAGTCACCGTCGCGATCAACACACCGCCTCCAACGTTTCACTAGTTGGCTCACGCCGTCAGCGAAGAATTCAGACGGCTGTCCACGGCACCATTACTTCTGGAGTTGGGGAAACAAATAATAGTCAGAGGGGGCAAGATCGGGGCTGTATGCAGGGTGAGGTAGGGTCGTAAGTTCCAGCTGCCTTAAGGCGTCCTGAGTTTGGCGACTGGTGTGCGGGCGCGCATTGTCGTGTTGCAGGATTGAGTCCTTATCACGCCGAATACGTCTGAGTCGGAGTTTGAGAGCTCGGAGTGTTGAAATATATCGCTCAGAGTTCACAGTTTGCCCTTGCTCCAGAAATTCCATGTGGACCACTCCCTCCATGTCCCAGAAAACGGTGAACAAGACCTTTCTTGCAGAGGCAACAACCTTGAACTTCCTTGGACTTGGAGAAGTTTTGTGCCTATACTCCATCGATTGGGCTTTACATTCTGGATCGTAGGATTCGTCTCCAGTCACAATGCGTTGCAGAAATGCTTCTCCTTCTGCATTGTAACGCTCTAAGAGTTGAGTACACATGTCCTTTCTCTGCACTTTCATCTCTACAGTGAGCTGTCTTGGGACCCAATGGGCAGAGACTTTTCGGTAACCCAGTACAGTTGTGGCGATATGGTGCACTCGTTCTTTTGAAATGCCTACTTCATCTGCAATTTCCTTTTGTTTGACCCTTCGATTAGCTCTAATCATGCAGTCAACTTTCTCTCGATGAGCCGTGTCCGATGCGGAAAGGGGCCTACCCGAACGCTTTCGATCACGCAGAATTGTCTCTCTGGGGTCTTCCCCTTTAAAAATTCTCACCCATTTGCAAACTGCACAGTCTGAAATGCACATTTCACCATAAACTGTCTTTATTCTTGCATGAATGTTTGCAGCAGAACATCCCTCAGCTGCCAAAAACTCGATAACAGAGCGCTGTTTGATGAGAAGGTCATTGGAAGTCGCCATTGTCTCATAAACATGCTACCACATCATGTGTTGCGCGTCACTGCATTATGAGCACGAATGACGTCACACAAACTTGTTGTTATAGTTAAGTCTAGAAAAATGGTTCGAGAGTATATATATGAAATTTTAGGTCGATGTGACGAAAATTGACCTAGTTATTAGCAAACGGAACTTAATTATCAGCCTGCCCTCGTATTAAAGTCAGTTTTATCCAAAATAAAGTGAATTAATATTTACTTTAAGTTGGATTGTTATTCTTAATTCAAAGATATTTTTATAGACAATTATCAATTTCAGATAATGTTAGGTCATAGATGTGCCATTGTAAGCAGAATAGTGGTTCTATGAAATATGAAAATGAAGTTTGATTAGTCTCACAACACCACTATGTAAAAGAAAATCTGAACATCATAACCTGTTTATGGCTTTAAAACGTTTTCTTTTCATTTTGTTGAAAACAAAATTCTATTTCCTGTAGTATCTTCAATCATGTTTCATTTGAAATGTTGTTTGTTGGAAGAATTAACTAAAGTTTGTAATACATTAACTAATTTTTCATTGCAGATGTGGATAGTTTGAAATCATCATATGGTGCTTCAGTGTTAGAAAAGGCTGCTTCAGCTGCAGGAAGGTGAGTATATTTCTGTAATTCTTTTATATGGGAGAAATTAACAGGGAACAGCTCTGATCAATTTTAATTGCAGTCTGAGCTCACCAGTTTTGTACTCTCGAAATATTTTTTTCAGTGTTCATGATTTCAAACAATTTTGGAGACTTAATTTTCTTTAAATAGAATCCATAGTAACAATCATGATTTTTTAAAGAAAATTTAATGACAATTTTAAAGGACAGGGAAAGAATGATCACAATTTTTTTTATTTATCTACAATTACAGAGAGCAATTCAAATAATGCATTTGATGCCATAGACATGACAATCATTTCTGATTCCATTCTGTTGTTGCTTGCTCTGATAAAGTCTTGAATCATGCAGACGTTTGTTGTGCTGATATCATGGATGGGAGAGACTTTTTTAGCATGCCTTATCTTTATGACTCAAATATGGACATCGTCTTTCTTTTGCTCATAAAAAGACACAGAGAGCAAACGAATACTTTTTTTATGGTTGAATTGTGCAAGCTGTTTGGCTTGTTCTTTTTTTATTGTATTGCGATTTTATTGTATGAGCACCCTATGAATGTCTGATGTAGACTTACACTTTCACTTCAGCGGCATTCCTGGTGCTTTGATTTTTCAATCTTCCTCTTTTCACAGCATTTATGTAGTTAAAAAGACAATTAAAGAATCCAATGTGTTTTTTAGATGGAGCAGAATACTATTATATTCTCAGAAAGAATAGTCTTTATTGCTCATAATCCATGGTGTTTTTTCAAATTTGTACAAAATAAATTTTTCATTTTAAGTTACGATTCACAAAAAAAAACATTCAGGGAGAGACTATCCCTTTTTACATCTTCAATGAAAGAGTGAAAACATTTCAATAATGAGCAAACTTATTAAAAACTGCAAAGTATGGTATTAATGAAATGGAACAATTCACTTGCTTGCATCCTTTAAGGGTGAGGAAACATTGAACTTTTCCTAAATACTTGCTTGTATCAATGATCCATGAACTAATCATGCAAAAAAAATGAAGGTATCACAATCATATGTGAAATGTTCTTATTGAAGAAATTGAAAAACAGATATATTTTTCTGAAGTCTTTTATGTAAAAGGTATAACTGATTCTGTGATGTATTTACTTATTGCTTTGACATTAAGTTTTGAAGGGCAAATCCATCTTTGTTAACAAAATAAGCTTCCAATATAATCAGAGCCAATAAATTAAATACTTAGTTCCAGTTAAGTTAATTATTATTTGCATTGCCAAAAATAATTAAGGTGAGTACTTTTGTTTCATTCGTCTAGGCACAAAAAAACATTCGATGAATTACTGCCTGATGCACCTGCAGATGGTGTTGATTTGATGAAGAAGCTTTTACATTTCAACCCCGATAAGAGAATTACAGCAGATGAGGCATTAAGACATCCTTTTGTACACAGGTTTGTTCCCAAAAAAAAAGGGAGCTTGCAAAGGTTCAGGGACTTGAAAAGTTTTTATTCTCTTTTCAGCATCATATTTGGTCCTTTCAGAGTCTTTTAAATAAATCAAATAAATTATATTGATACTTTTCGATGGTTTTTGTTTTGTTTAGGACATTAAACATTGAAGAAAATCAAGTGAAAGAATAAATGTTAAAATTTTGTTTCTATGAACTATTTTTGCTTTTATGCAAAGTTAAATCTTCTGTTTAAAACTTATGTAAGTTAGATTATTAAAATGAGAAAAAAAATATTTTTCCACACATCTAGGCAATGTTAGATAGGTTAAGGAAATAGTTTGTTGAATAAATGCTTGCTTTTGCTTTTTATTCCACATTTTTTTGTCCTTTAAATTCAGATTTACAAAGCTTACTAAATGACCTTCACTACAAAATTTTGTTTGGTTTTAAACTGTGAAAGAAAACCTTGGTAATCTCACATTTCCACTAACCTATATCCTTAAATTGACATTTCTAGAAATTACATAATTTTTAGTGTTTATCATAATTTTAAATTTATGCTGACTCTTACAGGTTTCACAATCCGGCGGGTGAGATCAGCTTAAATTTTGATGTTGTCCCTCCCCTTAGTGATGATGTGCAGTTGACAGTTGATGAGTACAGGAGTAAGCTTTATGAGGTGAAGAAAGTTGTTTGGAAAGCCTTGTAAATTTGGAAAAAAATAAACAGAGTAAAAGAAAAAAAAGAACTGAAACATTTCATTTGCTATGGACCCATTCCCTTAGTGACCAGACTTGGCAGCTGTACCAATAGGCAGTCATTGGAAATATGTAGAATTATAAAGGAAGTTCATATTTTTTTCTTTTATTTGGTTACTTACAGTGTTACTGCCAATTTTTAAATCCTGTCCCTATTCATGAATTTTATTGTTATTCAAAATTTTGAAAGTAATTAGATATTTATCAAAAAGCCTTTAATTTGAAATCAAGCAGAATGCTAACATAGATCAATGGACTGTGTTTGAAAATACCTTTTCAGGCTCACTAGAAATATATCGTACTGTACCTAAAATCATTTAATCTCTCACAGTGCCTTAAAAGAAATTCTTGCCTCTTATTAATGCAAGAATTTGTGAACAGAAGTAAATAACTAGCTATAATAATTTCTCAGAAAAAAGAATTTCAATCATTTTCTTCTGAAGATATAATTTATAACTATGCAGTTGTTTTTCAAAACAGAAGCTGATGAAATAAAACAAATAATGAAGCTATTTTTAGGCTTAGCATTGTTCTTTGTTTTGTTTGTTTATAACACCTTGTTTAATTTTTATGTTTAAACTTTTTGTCTTAGATGATAATTCAGAAGAAGGCTGAGCGCAGACGGAGGCGTAGAGAAGAGGCACGCAGTGCAGCACTGCAACAAGAAGATTATGTAGCTGAGGACATTCCCTCTGAGCCACCAGCTAAGGAAAATGTTCATGCCTCCCCCAAACGACCATCACCTAAAGCTGCACATAAGTATGGCCAGATAGGGGATCACCCAACCCACCACCATTCTTCTTTCTCTGGTGAGACTTATTTGATAAAAAAAAATCCCAAAAAACTAGCACAGCTCCTTGATTTTAAGTAAATGATGGATAACTAAAAAGCTACTCCTTTAGTGTGAGTCTACACTTATGCTGGATTATGTTTACTCTGTAACCACTTTGTTTGCATTACATATTAATGATTGTAAGATAATGACATGAACAACAGTACATTTTCGAGCTTTTGAGTAAAATTATCATATTGTCAGTAGATAGTTAAAAAAAGAAATATAATTACTTTCATATGATGTTTTTCCAATACAAAATTTTTACAACCATAAGTCTCATGGTTATGCAGTTATTGAGAATATTACTGCAGAAAACCAAAATTGTGATATGTGCAGTATTACTACTATTAGATTATTTGTTTCAAAGCATCCCATATTTGTTTATTTATTTTTTGTTGCAATTTTTAGCTTTTGGACGCAGTGCAGCCCATGACCACCAACAAGCAGGCCAGAGCAGACAGAAAGCATTGTCACGACAAAGAAGCTATGAAAATATTCAGGGATCACAAGCAACAAATGGAGTAAGAATATTGTGTCATTTTCCACAAAACTTGTTTTCATTACACTTCAAGGCCTATTAAGGTATATACTATAAAAAAAAGCATCAAAAGTACTCATTAGTTGAGCTATAAAAAATATGGATTAAATTATATTTTTTTGCAGTTTGTTCGTACAAAAGCACATACCTAGCACCTATCTTTTTTATGGTGCCAGAATGTACTGATAAATTTGTGTTAGTACTAAGTATAACCATCTTGCAAATGCTTAGTAAAATGCTAATGAAATAAAAAAGTGGCTGTGGCATATATGATGCTAAGAGATAATATACTAATATTATTTTTTTTTGTTTAAAATCTATATCAGATAAAATTAAACCAAGTTTATAGTAGCTATCCATAAGGTCTTAATTCTTTATTTAGTCCAAAGAAGACTATATGTAACGAAGTGGCCAAGCAGTTAGGAAGAAGTAATAATGACTTTTTTTAATTATGTATAATAAGATAAGAAGCTACCATTTGTAAATTCATTTATAACTTTTTATTTGATGGCAAAATGATTTTGATGTAATGGAGAACATTTCTTAAATTTTTTAAAAGCATTGCCAGTATTGTTTTTCTTGATTCACATGGCACAGTTTGAACAACTAATAGATTAAAATATTGTATACTTAATCGTGATCTTACATATTTTCTATATTGAACTCACAAGAAACATTTATCCCATTAAGTCAAATAATATATTTTAATTTGCTTTCTTTTCCTTTTCAAGATTCATTTGTCAAAAAGCGAATTAGACACCATTCAAAATTTTTACTTTGAAACCTTTTGGCCTTCATATTAAATGATATTTTTTCCTTCAATCGTTTCTCTTGATGAGATAATTTATCTAAGTACAAATAGAAAATTCATAAAGATAGAAAATATGTTTGTACTAACAGAGAGCTGCAACACAAAAATATTCAAACTGAATCATCCTGCACTGCACCCTTCTCATTTTCTTTTCAGCTTTTTCTGTTTACAATGTTGCCCTAAATAAATTCTATTTTTTTTAAAACAACTAAATCGTTTAAGGTATCAATAATACAGTTTCTATTTTTGGCTATGGTAAAGCCCTCTAAGTGAGGTTAAAGTATCTGATATATTCATTTTTTCCAAACTTCTTCAGCTTTCTTCCCTTACTTTGATTTTTTTTCCTTCCTGTTCAATCCATTAGTCTTTTCATGTATTTCTAAGACTCACTGCAACACTTATTCCTACTTTAATTTGAAATGGTACATGATTTTAGGAAATAGCTTTTAGTCTTTCTTTATCAGGCTCTTATAAAATGAGTTTGGCCATGAGATGCAAAAGGAAACCACAGTATTTTAATACAATCAAATATCTTGAAGAGGTAAAAACATGTGGTAACTAGAAGGTGGTAACTGAATGCTGGAAATGTTACAATAACTCTTATTCCAATATGATATTACGTAATGAAGAGGATTATATTAGCACCAATTGTACTGTGCAGAGCACCTGATGATAATATGTTGAAGCAACTAAACAAGACCTGCCTTCATAGCAAAATAGTTGCATGAAGCCAAGGTTATAACTGCCAAAACCACTTCATCAAATTTTCTGGAATATGCTTTCCTATGTACTGCTAAGTCAGTAGGGTAATTCAACAAATGATTGCCTTTATAGTAATAGGCTCCCACCTTCTGTATACCTGTAAGCTACCTATATGGGGAGCATTTATCACAAGCAAAATCACAAATAATAGAAAACAGTGGTGAAAAAAACATCAGAAAAAAAAACTCACAACAAAGCAAATAGAAAATAAAATGAGGAAAGAAATTGACTTTTCTACTGTATGCAGGCTCTGAGGCTAAACATGTCTAGGCCTACAGCCAGCACATGCAGGTGCTTTAAACTTTGATTAAAAAAGTAAACAAGAGATTAACAGAAATAAATAGGAAGGCGAAGTTCACTTAGCCTATATTCTAGATAACAACCTTTTTCATATTTATCGCTGTGTATGTTTTTCCTTGTCTCCCCCTTATAGCAAAGTAAAAGAAATTGTGGTCACTTTTACACTATTTCGTTCAAGTAAAACATCTGGAATTTTTTTGTTTGAATATTTTTGATGAAATGACAAAATCAAGTCATTTTTTTTCTGTAAAGGTAGAGGATTGCTCTTGATCTGGACAAGACTTTATTGGGGTCGTTCCCTCTTTCTGAGATTTCAAGAAAAAAATCCCCTTTGATTATACACGAATCTCGAGATTAGTAAGGATGAACATCAGCCCTGCTTTTTCTTTTTTTCTTTTTTTTTTTGACTCAATGTAGTCCAAGGTGTGAATATAATATCATGACTGTTTTCAGCATAAGAAAAGTGTGAGTTGGTTGATTGTGTTTGAAAAAATCACTAATATGAGAACTAACCTAACATCTAACCCTTTACTCAGGACCCATATCCACCTTTATCTCAGAAGGGCCGACAGACATCTGCACCCGCTGCCATGCGTGGCCAGGGGAGACCAGCATCAGGTGTTTATCGTGCCCAAAGTAACCCAACTATAACACGTGAAGAGCGAGCAGCCAATGGTGGTGGACTCATGGTGGCAAGCTCTAGGATGGTAAGGCTCTTAAAAACTCAAGCAAAATTTCCAAAGGTCTTTCTTTTGTGGGAATATTATTTTATCATTCTGTGCGAAGATGATCAATAATACCCCTAAGAATATTTGCAGCCATGTTAGTTCTAAAAAAAATGAAAAGAATTCAAGATGTATGATATTTTTCTGTTTACAGGAAACAGCCTGTGTAAAAGGATAAAAGTAGGCGACATATTGATGTTGTTTCTTTTTGTTTGCTGTTTATAACTTCAACTACAATATCGAAAGATGTATTGGAGTTGAAACTAACCAAATTATTGATGCCATTGAGTTTTTTATTTTATCGTTCTTTTAACATGAAAACATCATTCTCTCCATCTTCACATCCAGACCTCACCATTATCTTTAACAAAACAGTATTCTTATTTCTGCATCTGATATATTTGGCTAGACAAGTCACAGCTTTTTTTGACGAGATACAATGTACATATTATCTTAATATAATGGATTATTAAGATCATTTGGAAAACCCTAAATATAGCTAGAGCAAATCTGGATCTATTATACAAAATTGTGTATGACATGAGACTATTTTATAGTAGGTGATTTTCATTCCCAAACAATCATAAATCTAGATGGAAGTGTAAGATTGAATTTTCTTATTTTTCTGTCCTATTTTCTGCAGGGCCTGGTGAGAAATTTTAGACCTAATAAATATTAATCATAATCAGCTCAAATATCTTTTAAGAAATATAAAAGGAGAGCAGTGCTCAGTATGCCAGGTATTTAGAGACTTAGTAAACCTGTATGATGCTTCAGTTGAGCCAGTGAAATAAAGAAAGCAGTGATACTTGGGAGATACTGTAGTAGATGGGCTACAACAGGTCATTCAACCCCTTACTCTCAGCACAGAAGAAAATCTGGAAGAAGAAAAAAAGGCTCCACATGGCTCTGTTTTCAACTTATTTTTATAAAAATTTTGTGGGGAAGAAGAAAGAGAGAGATTCTCCTGCCTATACCTCTCACATTGACCAAACAAAAGTTCAGTAAAAAAATTTGTGTCCAGTCCTGATCTTTGACCCTGCTAGACAAAATAAAAATGAAAAAATGGAGAAAAAAAAATAAAAAAACAAAACTATTTATTCTTACTCTTTTGTTTTTGTGAATTATCCAGTTTTATTTTGTTTTCAGCTCTTCAAATATGTAAGTTATCCAATTATGGAAAAAAATCTAGGTTTATTTGATATAAGCAAAAAGATAGGCTGCAACTGTCTGATTTCCATAACCAAATATCCCAAAATTGATTAGATCCTTGCTTATTCTAGCCAATATCTAACAGTTCTTAGGAACACTCTCTACTGGTGTCTGATGTGGACCCAACAACTTTGTTTACTCTTTTCCCAACAAGAAGAACTTTGTTTTCACTTTACAAGCTTTTTGTGTTTATAAAAACAAATTTAAAAAATGAAAATATCTAAAAATGTAAATATTCTAGAAATAGGGTGAATGAATTTCTTTTTTTTTTTGTTGCTGAAAGTTAGCTCTTAATTTTTGAATGAAAAATATATGTTTTTTCTTTCAGATCTTTGTAAGTTTTATTTCAGCAGCTATTAATGCCAAAATCTTCCAAGTTCTTAATAAAAATAAAGAAAATAGACAAATATCGGTTTTTTTTATTTTTATGAAATACAGTTTCATGAAGGATTAAAAGATTGATGGTTCTTCCATTTTGCATAGTGATTCATGTAATTATTTTTATACAATCATCAACATGTGATTCTTTCTAATCTAAATCTGGTTTTTAATCTTCATTAAATTTTGCTTTCTAGGTACCTGGACAGCGCCCAACCTCTGCTATTAACCCAAGGGCAAAACCTGTGTATGGTCGCAAGCAGTTCAGTAATGCCATGAATGCACCTAGTTCAGGAGCACCAAAAGCAGTTTTTGGGAGTTACTCCCAAGCTTATGGTACCATCTCTTCCAGCAGTCTGGCTGCTCTTCAAGGCCGTAAGTCCTGACTAGCACCAGCACGCACTGTTTCCAGAGACTACCAGCAGCAGGACAGCTACCTGTACGCCCCTCTGACTCCAACACCTCCCCCTTCCTACCCACAAAAGCCTGTCTCAAGACCCAAGGCAAGGGACTTTCCAATGAGATTTTCTCCTGCACCCCCACCAAGGCCAAGGGAACTGTCAGAGATTCATCCTCGCAGACCCTTGGACTACCATTACCATTACTAAATTTGGCAGGAGATTTCAGAACATTGGATATGTCTACAGGAAGGGAGTGAACAAAAGGAAATACAGGTCAAACTCAGGTTCTGGTGTAGAAAAATATATGATTTGAGATAAGAGAGTTGGGGAGGGATGGTATGAAAAACAGCAGTTTAAGGTTCAAATATGAAGGCCAGTCTATTTAATGAAAATGAACAGTCAATTCTTAAGCAAATTTAAAAGATAGAACTTTAAAGTAAATCATAGGAATTGAATTAAGATATAAGTAAAAAAATGTGCAGATAAGTGTGAATAAATTTTAACAAAAGAACAAAAGGATGAGGAATAAATAGGAATCTAGCAATTAACACACAAACTATGAATTTTGGGTTTAATAAACTATGAATTCACATCACTAAATCTTGCAGTTTGAACTATTTTTAATTCTTTTTTTGCATCTGAATTTGTCATTTGTGCACTTTTCCATTTTAAGATTAATTGTCAAGACTTGCATCACTTTTTTTTTTTATTAATGAAGAAAAAACTAGTTAAAAAAAATTCTTTTTTTGGTGTGAATAGTTGAGCATCTCTTGCCCTCTTGTTTCTCAGGTCTTTAAATTCACCCACCTTCTACTCTCACTGAGTTGCTGTTTTGCTTATCTCAAGCTGGTTCATAGAAATTGTGTGTGCTAGAACTGAAATGAGAATACTGTGATATTTGGTATATTCCCAGCATCATGAATTAACCCTATTTGTATTGTTGTTGCTGTCGCTCAAAATTTCTGTTTACCCCAACAATGGATATTCTTAAAACTCGCATATTTTTTTTAGTCTTAATGCACAGGAGCATTGTTGTGTTCTTTTAAGAAAAAAGTTGAACTCTGATTTACAATATTTTCTTTAATCCAAGAGGTAATCCCTATCACTTCATATCATTTCTTCCTTAAGTTTACATTTCAGTTTTTTCCACTCTCATAATGTAAATCTTATGCAGGGTGCATTTTATAAATCTGTTTTGCCCATTGCAAAACAATTTGAGCAATTGGAGTATGTGTCACAATTTTGACTGTTGTCATAGTGTTGGGATACACTGATCTCACTGTAGTTCTTGAATACAAATTATGTACATAGGCCTTTGTAACATTTGTTGTTCATAATTATATTAACTTAATTTAATCATACCATACTTTAATTTAATTATACATTTATGAAGCATTTCTCTGAGATGACATCCCAGAGGGAACATGCATACTTTGTAAAATTTTATGCTTCTGCAAGAGGTTGCCTTGGGAAAAACAATGATAAATAATTGTGGTAAAAGATCACATTCGGCACCACGCCGTTATTAAAGGAGAACTTGCATAGGAGATATAGTTTCCCTTATGTGATAACATGTTACTCAGCCTTTAATTGTATGATTATCTGAGACAGAATTTTTCTTTCTTGCTTATATTTCATACAAATATCCAAATTCCAAGTCACATTCATAAATTAACTGTTTCATAACCCTGCATTTCTATTCTGGTTTAACTATAATGTATGGAAACTAAGAGTAAAAAAGTAATTCATGTTCATTTTGTAAATCAGTAAGAAAACAAATCAGAAAGCAGCCATGATACCTCAAATAAAGAGCATACTGAAGAAAAGAAATTTATTCCTGCAATATAGCTATAAGCTTTTTTAACTATAATTGTTTACCTTTGTGTAACACTTTTTTTAAGCTGCATAGTAAAACTGTAGATTTAGCCATTTTACATCAGTGCTCCTACTTTTGTCACCTTTATAGCAGCTTTTTTAAGCAAATTTCATAAGATTGAAATAGTTCAAACCTTCACAGTGCCAAATGTTTAACCCTCCAAGTGTTGACAACTGGTTAGATCAGACGTAAGTACACTTCTGTGGCATTACGGCAGATACGATCAGCCTTAAAGTCGACTGCTTTTTCGCCACTTGTTTGACAAAATATGCACTATTTCATAAACTGACCATCTTTTTCTTTCAAGAAGAAAAGTTCCGTCGAAAACAAATTGAAACTTCATTGTTTGGACATTTGAAAGTGGATTTACGCAGATTGTTTTCATCGCTCTTAAATTACCCTGACGCCACACACCTTTATATATGGCGCTTGTAGGGTTAAATAAAGTGGATGTAGCAGCGTGGGCCATCCAAATCCGAGCGGTTGAGTCCTTTATGAAGTCTCTATTATGGTACCAGAGATCATTAAGTGAGCAAAGTATTTTAAACTGCTTTGAACTTATTTATATACATAAGATTTTACTTCCAGGCCTTTCAGTGTCATATAGCACTTTTCTAGGTTTCATTATAAAAAAAAATTGGAATCTTAGGAAGATTTTTTTTTATCTCATAAGATAAGAATGTCAAAAGACATTTTCTTCTAACGTTCATGAATATTTTTGTCTTCAATTTCATTGTTTTTTGACAATATGAGATGTCTTTCTTCAACTTCTTCTTTGATAAGAAATGTATTTCACCTTTGAACCACCTAAAACACAGCTATGAAGTTAATAGCTTGACTTAAAAATATGCAAAGACAATTATACGATTTTCAACCACAACTCATCCCTTTTAATGCCAATTACAGAGAAGACAATTTGGGAATCAAGAAAACAAATTACAAATATAAAATTGTAATGAGCTTTATCTAATATTAATTCCTTCTGTCACGTTACTTTTTGACCTTCTTTGAAATTCTTTAAAAAGGTTTGAAGTCCAAGTTAAAAAAGTTGAAATTTGTCTTGCTGCATAAGTGCATTTTGTAGATATCATTTTTTTTAAGCTGAAGTGATGTTATTTAAAGGGAGAGCTATATGACTTAGGTGTTTCAGAGAAGCCAAGGTAATGTTAGTGGCCAAGCATGAAATGAGGAAAAAATCTTAAACTTTTTGATAAATTATATAGCATGGCAGAATATATTAATACAAAAATGTAAATTTAGAATAAAACGCCAAACCATTCTCAAAGAGACAATACATTTTGTTTGATATTAACTTTAACAATTCATGAAATAACATGAAAATAAGAACACTTTTATTTCGATTCAATGCTTGAAACCAAACTATATAAGGCTCAGTCTTTGAGCCCTTAAGAAAATATTGTGTTCATTGAATTTTCTTTTGGTCAATGATTATGATTTAAATTTTGATATATTGTCCTAATAACACTTTTGTTTTATTTGCCCCATTTTCCATCAAGTGATATATCATTTCTGTTTGGAATCAACTCAATTGAGTAAAATCTTGCAAATTGCATAAATAACAATCCTCTATTTCAGTACACTTTCTAAGGTTCACAATTTCTAAATGACTACAAAGTTATTTCAAAATTCAAAAGAGGAGTTTAATGTTAGGATAGAGGGGAATTTCTGTTAAGCCTATCTCTGAAGTGAAACTTACAGTATCAAGCTTGTATTGCTATCAACATCATAATTCTATTTCATTAGCAAACCTATTTTTTGTTGGTTCAAAGATCTTGCTGACTTGGTGGCATTTTCCACCAAATGAAGTTAGAATGACTCTTAATTTACAAACATGTTTCCACCTACAGCAGTTTATTTTTTCTTCTCTTTCACTTGAACTTTTTTTCTCTTTTTGATGTATTGTATATATTTAAAGTACCTCGTGTATGTAACATAATGTACAGTAACATTACCATTTACTTGCTGTCTTAAGGATCAATAAAAGCCTGATATATAGGATTTTTTTTAACTTATGTCTTTTGATGTTATGTTTAAGGTTGAAGTGCCTTATGTATAAAAGAAATATTAAGCATTAAGGGTTTTAAGTACTAAGCAGATGCTGATTTGGAAGTCATATTGATAACATTTTTTACCTCTCTTTGCAATTTTATCCAAAACCACTGAAAATATTCTTAATGACAAATTGTCACCCCTTGTCTCCTAGTTAACTATTGCATTTTAAATTTTTTAGGAAACTTCTGTTTTTCTTTTTGGCAAATGTTGTGTTAAGCAAGCTTTTGTGTACATTTGATTGAAATAGTTCAAGGCATGATTGATTCAATAAAAATAAATATAAACAATCTTTTACTATCATAATTCACAAAGCCATTGACTCAAAATGCTAGTCTGGAATAAAGATATATTTTTAACTGTGTTTCATTTCTAATTGATCATCATCATCATCATCATCACAGTAAATATTTAATATGCAGCACTCTCATGATTTGATTATGCAAGTTATCAAACATAGGTAACATTTTGATGCACATTTTGTGTGAAGTTATGAGGAATATGATTGCAGGTTAATAATCCTAGGTACATCTACTATGCTGTAATCTTGTAAAAAGGATTTCCACAACCAGTTTTATGTTATTTTTTAAAATTGAAACTTTTCCTGATGTGTCTGTTCAAACCCTCGCTTCAATATTTATGGTTTTTGTCATATCTGAGGGCTCAGATTAAGAGCTCTTTTGTTCTTCTAAGTCTGTGATTCAAGCATAATGTGACATACTTGTATCATAAATGCATACATGTGTTTGCTCATTTTTGTACTGAAAGTGTAATGAGCTGTTTTGTCAACTGTGAAATGTGTTGGCAACTTGAAAGAACAACCAGTTCTCATAGCAGTTTTTTGTCTTTATTATTTAAACGAAAGATGGGTTGAAAAAAAAAACTTTCTTAAACTTTGTGAAGGAGCAAACATCGCCCCAGAACTGTCAGATATTTGTTTTTGTTGAAGGAAGGAGGAAAAATATTGTTCCTGTCATAAAGAAGTAATGTGATGTTTTTTGTGTGATTTTTATTTTTATTATGGATGCATTAGTTTCAAGTAAGATTTCAGAAGTTTCATAAATTCAAGAAAAGATATTAGATATGTACCTGGCCATCTCACTTCTATTTGTGAATATCTTAAATATTACTCTTAAGGGTTCTTGTGAGGGACATACTTTAATTATTTTTCTTGAATATTATTCCCTTCATCAATGTTATATCTCTTCTATTTGAAGGTGTGATAAGGATATATTCACAATAAAATCTTGAATGTAAAGATTCACTGTAAATCTGGACAAATAGTGTTGCTTTATAGCAACTTTTGACACAATTCTTTATTCAAAGCCAAGTAATAGGATCTTAAAAAATAAATGATAGGAAATTCTTATGTTATCAGTATTCCATGGGTCAAGTTAGGTATTTGTTAGGTAATGTTGCTGATATGTTACAACCTATTTTCTCAAAGGTTAGTCTCAATCATATAGTTTTAAAAGTGTTTTAAAATTAAAAAGGTAAACTGCATTAAAATTAAAATGAGCTTTCGTTTGTTAAGTGCTTTGAAATAAGAAATAACTTTAAATTCAATCTCTACGAAAGTAAATGTAAAATGTTATGCAAATTGATACATATGCATATGATTTCGAAACCAAACCATTTTATCCAATGTCTGATGATATCTATGTTTCAAGGTTATCGCAAGGCAGCTACAGGTGAATTATTGATTAATAAAGTGTTTAGCACTAAGAAAAGAAAAGATCAACAGCAGACAAAATTCATTATTGAAAAGGAAATGTTGATGTATTAAAAATTCATTTTTGTTGCAAGGGTTGTTGATTAATATTTCATAAAATCAAACGTCTATTTCTAGATCTTTGAACTGTGTTTTAACATGTGTTTTTTTTTAAAGCTAGGCAATAGATACAATGCACCTTTGAAAGTAATGAATAAATTATGTTCAATGCAATACCTCTAACAATACAACACCTCTATTTCTTCTATTTTCAAGTTTTCCATTGTTTCATGATCTACTTAAATTCAAAATCACACATTTTTTTCTACTTGAGAATCACGTTTTGTTTGCTTATATTATTAAAGTTTCCGTCATGTTGTTTCTCACAGAGCAATAAAGATATTTGAAATCATCATAATCTATTGAAGCAGAACATTTTTTAAAGTTATTGAGGTAAATTTTCTATGGAATTCCAAAGAGATATACTATTACCGCACAGTGTGGCTCAATGCCGGTAGTACGTTTTTTATCACAATTCACTTGTTTAAGTATATTAGTAACAAAATAGATTTTTATGTCTTATATACTTTCTCATGTAATATTAGTGATGCTCCTTGATGTAAATCAATATGGCATTTTAGATGAATCATCTTTGTGTGTGAGATCTGTCATAGCCTGAATAATTTGCAACCACCCTGTTGAGGGTGTCAGAGAACTCTAAATGTGTATTTGTGATGTTATTTCAACTTGACTTTGGTCTTTTCAGTATTGCA
The DNA here is from genome assembly GCA_033675545.1 of Elysia crispata. Taxonomy (NCBI): domain Eukaryota; kingdom Metazoa; phylum Mollusca; class Gastropoda; family Plakobranchidae; genus Elysia; species Elysia crispata. The sequence goes on along the minus strand of JAWDGP010006763.1, from coordinate 510,048 downwards.
TTGCTTCACAAGGCAATAAAAATATCATATATTACCGAGTAAGGTGTGAATATGTATAATGCTGTAATTTATATTTTTATCTGTGTGTGTGTCTTTGATACTTAAAGATATACATGATCCACATACATCTGTGTTTAAGAACAAAATGGAAACGCGCACAGGTACACGCTTGTAAGTTAAAACTTGAAGTCAATAGGGACACGATGACCCTGAATTATTTCCTGAAATGTCATTTCTTTTTTGCAATTTCTTTTACCATTTTTGTCACAAACTATCAGAATAGAAACTGTCAGGACGGACGAGTGCCACACCAAGGTGACACTAAGCAGTGCTAGATGTGCCTTAAACTGTTCTTACTGCTTTATGGATGGCACAAAAATAAAAGACTTGAAAGGGAGGTCGTGAAAACCAGTTTCTTGTAAGGCTTATTATTCAATCCCAATATTTCTTGCACCTCTGAGAATGTCCGTATTGTAACAACCAAATCCTCCATCAGGACATGTCCCATGGAGAGTTGAAGGTTAAGTCTTTTGCAATCAGAATAACCACAGTGCTGTTCACCTAAACTTTCAAAACCCAACAAAGTATGTGCTATAGAGGAGTTGTATGTTAAATCTTATAATGAGAAAGGAAAGCCAATAAATGATAAGTACCGGTTGATAAGGATTCGACTCTAGAGGTAACCCTTGCTTTGGTTGTTACCAATAGCCCTCAGTGTGGTCAAGTCAACACATCCTTTTGGTTTACTTGATTCATAGACCACAAATTAGAAAAAAAGGGATCTAAATACATGGACGACAGTTTAAAAAAGAAAATGAAAAGAAATGATTAAAAGTAGATTTAAGGTCTTTGTATTGATAAAGAAAAGCATCCAACGAATAAATCAGAAAACCTGATACCTTTATAGTGAGACATGAGATAATTCAACTGTTTCGCACACAAAGAAATCTGAAGCAAATCAGAACAACTTTTTAGAGAGGGTCCAAGTGTCATTTAAACAAGTATGAACAATCTATGCAAAGGATAACATGATATACGAACAAAGCAAAGATAATAAGAGATGCCACTCAAACAGGAATCCTGTTTCCCTGAACTCTCTCACTGCAATCACAAAAATAAGTTAAAAATTTTAAATTTGAGCGTCAGAGAAATAACAACCTTCACTGATAAAGACAGCTTCGTGTTGAAAATATTAACGAGGGATAAAGTAAGCTTAATATGAAGTGTAGCTACCAGTCTAGATAAAGTGTTGGAAGGTAATAACTGTATCGAAAACATTTGTGTTTGACAAAAAAGCACGACTTTTGATTTAGTCTTAACGTTCTTGAATGGTCGAACAGGTGCACCATTAAAATTAAAATATATATCACATCTCTAGCAGTATCTTTCAGAGGGTTCAATTCTTTTTTGAGAGGCATCACGTTTTAACACTCGCGTAAGTGTCGAGGAGACAAAACTTCACCACCGCTTTACACTGCATAAGCTCATTTCATTTCTCATATGAGGCACGTTGCGTAAAATCATTTGCACTCTTTTTTTTTGTAAAATGTTTTACATTTTGTTTCCGACTATGAAAAAAAAATTGTCATATTATCTACGCCGTCCCAGCGAAATTATTACTGCAATTTGTAATCAGACAAATATTGAAATAGACACACATAATAATAGACATACAAAAGCATGAAACAGAAAGCGATAAAGGTAAAGATTGAGAGATAAAAATTCACAAAGAGATGCAGACAGACTGGTTGAGAGAAAGCGAGAGGGAAAGACATAAAAAAGTGAATGAGTGAGAGGGAGGTAAAGAAATATGTTGAGAGAGTCTGTAAGAATGTAAAATTTGTGGCAAGAAAGGAAACTTTACCTTGTGCATTAGTTCTCCTTGGGTTCAATGTTGAACGGAAAGCACGATTTTGTGTAAATACTGGCGAAGCTACAAAGTGAAATGTTTATAAGTTAAATTGACAATAGTTTTATCATTTCTTTTTGTCCCGTAATTATAAAGTTGTGTGCCTATCTCCTTTGAGAGAGAGAGAGAAAGAGAGAGAGAGAGAGAGAGAGAGAGAGAGAGAGAGAGAGAGAGAGAGAGAGAGAGAGAGAGAGAGAGAGAGAGAGAGAGAGAGAGAGAGAGAGAGAGAGAGAGAGAGAGAACTTTGATCGAAGGTATAAGAATTAAAAGCGATACTCAAAATAGGCATGGCTAGGTAAACGTGCCTATTTTTACAATAAGATATTTAAGCCCCACGGATGACGGCATTGCATGTTACATGCTAATTAAAAGTATTTTTGGACAGCAAACACTGAAAACCTTGTCTGCTGTATTAAATGATTAAACATACCTCACACACTGATGTTGCATTCTTTTTGTACTACGTTAGCCATTCTTGGGTGGGTTCACGAGTACATAAAATATATATATATATATATATATATATATATATATATATAATTATTATTAGAGAGAAGCCGATATCTTTAAAGTGGGTGTGACTTTCTGATCCTCTAAATAAATATTATACTTTTTGTGACTTTGAAATCTTAAAATTCTTGCTCACTTTAAAAGCTTACAATTGAAAGTCTGTTCTAAATAAATATCGTACAAGACTGAAAACAACTTGACCTTTGATGTAAAGCTTACATAAAATCGAAGATTTATGCCAGAAATAATGTTACGGAACAAGTCAAATTAAAGTCAACACCTAGTTTATGCCATCAGCAGTAATTTTATCTCGATCTCTCCTAGAACAGTTATCAGGACAATACTTGTTATATGATCAAGTAAGTTCTAGTAAGAGTGCGAAGATGGTATACTATCGTCACTACATACAGGTACATTGTTATCAGCTGCTTAAAGTTCAGCTGTCAGAAAGCTATTTCAATTTTTATTTATTATTCCAGTGCGCTTGTGCCACAGGATGAGTGGCTTATTAAGGAATATTTTCGTTTTCTTTTTCGGATATGGTTGGAAGCACCTTAGACAAGGCCTTATTCCAAAATCCTGTTGAAAAATACAAGAAAAAAAAAAGACAGACGAAATCATAACAAGATACCCCCCAAAACAAATAGGAAATGAAACTTGGCTTAGTAAAATAATCATTACAAACACACGTAAATGGGTCATAACTAAAGCAATCTTGCCGTGTTTTAAATTTGTTGTAAGATTTGCGAAAACAGAATCAGAGAGGGGAGGAGGCATGAAGATAGAGATAGATACATAGATAACCAGAGGAGAAGAAAGAAAGAGAGCGAGATGAATTATTTTAGGTTTTAATCTCAATATCTAGGGTTCAATGTCCCCCACCCTCCATCTCCCCCCTCAGAACTTTGCAAACTCAAATCTTTTACTTCTTTCCCTCGACAGGACTGAACACACCAAGTTAAATTCAATTCATATTAATTTCAGAGCATTATAACACAAATCCTTTAAGGCGCTCATTAACCTCACATATATCAGGCACTGTCTACAGCCTGGTCGGGTACCCATATTACCGACCACGAGTAGAGTGGACACAATGAGGGCGGTATTTAGTCAAGACAATTGCAAGATAAGCTGTCATTGAAATCGAACCCGCAGGCCCCGCAAGACTCATCAAACTCGCTAACCGGTCACGTTACTGCTCTCCAAATATACCTAGGTTATCTTAGTCTGGCAGTGTGCCATACCTACATGTTGTCGTTATCGCTCACGTCAGGTATTAACCACCTGACCTCTATTGTTTCAGGTGCAAGGAAATTTATCTGAGCAGTATCGTGGTATCGTGGCATGTGAAAAGTGAAGACGATAAAAGACAGATCACAACTCCTTTGTTCTGCCACCTAAGATCCTATTTTTACTACAAATTGATTTTAGTTCGGTAAATTAAAAAAAAAGAAAAAGAAAAATATATTTTAATCATTGATCAAAACAAAAAACAAAAAAAACCTGAAACGTTGAGGACTTATTGAAAGTAATGAATAAAACAATATCATTTGTGCCTCTGGGGAGACTCATATTATCTATTGTACCGTTTGTGTGAGTGATTTAAGTGTGTTTTATACGTAGGCCTATATGTGTAATACACAATAGTGAATGTAAATTAATTATAACTGGCACACCCTTTATTTTTTTTTACCTAATGTGAGTGATTAAACAAAATAAAACCAAAATCTTAATTTTCTTCACAAGAATCACAGTTCACAAGATAAGATATAAATAATTTTTTTTTCACATTGCTATTTTAGTTTTACTTTTACAGTTTAGCTTATTTGATGCATTACGACAATTTAAGAAATAAAACCATTTCCGTTTCACGTTTCGCTCTTTTTTTTTTTTAATGTTGACAAACCATAGCCACCATATTAAGAGAGCTCTAGTACTTTTTGAGATAATGCAAAACAAATCCCGCACAAAACAGACCATCTTGCTTCAGGAGACTGGTTATTTTTACGGGAAAACACTAGTTTTTTTCCGCTTTCTCGACTATTTAAAATAGCGCATACTTAATACAAAAGGTTGATTTCCTTTCTTTTATTATTTCACACTTTGAAATACTTGTAGCTTTCTACTCTAAAAGTTATACATAGTGCTAAGCAAGGCATGAACAACTACAACAGAAACAAAATCGCGAGAGTTCTCATACCATGAGAAAGATGAAAAGCAAGAGTAAAGTTTACACAATGCAAACATAAGCTCTACCAACAGCGTGGGATGCACGGATGAACTTAAAAAAAGGCAATAAATCTAAAAAATTATATCTCCGATTTCAAATAGCCTTATGCAGATCTAATACCACCTGCTTTTAAAACAAAAGCAGTCGCCGTCAAAAAGTATGGCTCCATTGAAAAACAATTATCAAAGGGAATCACCTATGAAATTGAAAGTTACGACATTCTTTGAGCAATGTTTCACTCTTTGAAACAATATCGACAAATTAAAATGTTTGATATGAAGTAATGAGAAAGCGCAACATGAGCGCAATAAATGCTAAATGCCTTAGCACCTAAGGAACACTGTAAAAGAAAATTATAGGAAGGAAAATAAATTATTAAAATCACAATAAATAAATTGTTCTTAAACATCTAAGTAATAATTAGAAATCAAGATATATTCCAGCTGAAAAAAGTATTGCAAGCTCAAAAGAATGGGAGTTGGAAATGTCTTTTCCTAACTCGTAGTTCATTGAAAGAAAAATTTTGATTTCATCAATTTTACTCTTCATCTACTTACAACCATCTATCATACTGCATGATAATTGATATGGATCCAGAAAATTGTTACGATACCGACATACCAAATAAAATTTTACAGCCTCCACTTATTAAATAGTATCTTACAGTTATTATAACGTATGAGACCCTGAGCGAAATGTTAAACCAACCAGAATTACTAAGAATTATTGTAGGGCTCCAAAAAATTGGGAAATAATTATGAGAGTTGCACTGCCAAATGATAAGGTAAGGAATTACAAGGAAGACGCTTAAAGAGGCAAAAAATATCCACGCCAATTCAGAATTATCTGTTTAAATGTCTTAGTGACTTGTTAAAAATTCTATTTCATTTCCAAGACGTTTTTGGCCGTATTCATCAAAATTAAAGGAAGCATTAGTTTGAATTCTCATCTTTCAATTGATCCACATTCGGTGGCAGATAGATGTTTGCAATGTATATGTTATTTTTCTTCCAGAAAAATTCCAACTCCAATATTTGATGGATATTTTATTCACAAAATGAAAATTCCTTTTTGTTTATGAAAAATTTAAATGAATAATCTATATGAACTTTAGAGCAATTGTAAAGGAAGAAAGTCCAGATTCGATGCTAGAAGACTTTCGCCAGGTCCAAAAAGACTTCAGATAACACGCAGAAGCACCGCATGGTTGCATGCCAGTTTCTTGGAGATGGCGTAATTAGTGGTTTATCAGTGTGTCAGCTCGCCTGTCGAATTTATCATTATCATCTTGACCGACAACACTTTGGCTTTGTCCTGGTAAATAACAAATAGCATATCTAAAATTAATTGGGTAGATCGATAGAGGTCAATATTTAATGCAATGTGACCGAAAGCAACTTGCGCCTCTTTTTCAGGTCGCTCTCTCTTATTGCGGTATTCGTCGGGGACAAGTGGGGAAAATCAAAAAACGAGTAAGCCTTCGATCAGTCGAAACATATTGCACAAATGAATAGAAAAATGAATATCGGCCACCGACAAAAGCTCGAAAAGACGTATACTCATTCATCATAAAAATCTTTATTGTTCTTTATCCTCATCACACTCACACACACACACACACACACACTCTCTCTCTCTCTCTTTGTCATTCTATATTTCTTTGAGCTTAGAAGTTTCCTGACTTCTGAAACATTATAGTATTATTAAAAAATACGCATTTTCAAAGTCAGTATTTAAAACATATTAAAAAAAAACTACATGAATTTTAGGCATTGGAAACAATTATAGGGTGCCAGCATTTCCTGATCCACTTCTATAAAATTACATAGATCTTTATAAAGCGTGAAGATAATTTATATTAAACTTTTAAACTTAAAAAAAAACTTGCTTCTAGATCCATATATTTCCTCAAAACCATGAGCCCTGTTACTGCAGAGAAAAAACTCAGATCAGGAGATTTTAAATCCAGATTAAATTTGGGTACTGCACAATTAAATGAGAACGAATAGAAGGCTGAAATAATCTGGATCATATCAGAAAGAAAAATATACCCTAAAGCACTTGGACGAAAAAGATTTTTATAATGATAGATAAAACATCATTTAATGATTGTGGGTTTGGCTTATCTATTTGTAGGGTTATCACAAGGGAAAACTTGCTGTAAATTCATCTCCGTACATCAAGAATAAACTAGAACTGAGCGCTTATTTCGACAATAGATGAGTAAGCTTCTAAAGAGGTTAACCGGTTGACCTTTAGAAGACGTGGACCCTTGGATTCTCACCGTGCTATCAGCTCTAGAGGTGAGACTTTGCCCCACAGTAGAGCTATAAAAGACGAGGTGCTGCCCAAGTGAAGACAATTCGACAACGAGACACAACACATCACGATGGAGCCCAGATTTCTGGTGCTCTTGGCCCTCGCCTCTGCGGCGATTGCTGGTAAGTTTGGTATCTTGCTATTTTTAAATATAAAAAGTAAAGAGATAAAAACTACACCCCCCCCCCTAAAAAAAAAAACAAAAGACAAAAAGCAACAACCCAAAAAAAAAAATAAAATAAAAACAAAAACACAGCAACAACATACAAACAAAAAGACAAAAAAAAAAAAAAAGACCCCACACACACGAAAAAAAACCCAACAAAATAGCGACAAAAAAAAAAAAAAAAAAAAAAAAGACACACACACAAAACAAACATGGAAAACAATGAACCAACAACCCCACAATGAAAAAACATTACTGTGCGGTTTTTTTTTCTGAATTAGGAGATCATTCTTCATTTTTTAGATTAATAATACAAACTTAAATTAAATTAATGCAAATAATAGGCATTTAAATTTTATAAACTTTCCTCTGATAATGATCAGAAGAAAACTGAAAACAACGGTAAGTGATCAATACACCTTTTTCTAGAGATACTTACACTTTAGGTCAACACCACTGTGGCATGCCATGGACAACTTGAAAATTAATCGAGTTATATCAAAAGAAAATTTAATTCAGCTATTTAAATATGCAGGACAATTCAGAACATTATTTTGTCTCTTGTATCTAAAAAAAAAGTTTACGTTTTGAAAAGTAGTTTTCACAGAAAATGAAATGAAGTTTGTCGATTTTCTTTATCCGCCACGAATACTTAAACCTTAAAGTCAAAACTCAAAAGATATTTTTATGTGCGACGTTTTGAAACGATATGATTGTTTTCTATTTAAAAACAATGGGGTTCACAGTCCTATAAAAAATGATAGCCCTTTGAACTGTTGCTCGATATAGCAAATTCCACTTATACAGAATGAATTGTAAAGAACAATCACCATAAAAATCTACTTAGAAAATCATGCGAGCTTCTTATTTTCCAGGCCCTATCACAGTGAAAGAAACGAATAATTGCGCTACAGAATGCCCAACCTCAACAAAACTGACCTATGCTCCCGGAACGACCTACATCTACGACTACAGAGTGGACTACAGCACCAGCATGTCCGGTGCATCGGAGGACTCGGCCAAAATGACCCTGACCACCACAGCAGAGCTGGAGGTTCTCGGCCCGTGCGAGATGGCGCTCAGTCTAAGAGACACTCGCCTCTTCCACTCGGACGCCAAGGGTGGTCTCAAGGCTGCTGACAGGTAAACCCGTGACAATATCAATCTAAATCATTCCTTTGTTGCGAGACTTTGAGACTGTTATACTGAAGGCGTGCAAACAATTTGTGAATTTGATATAGCAGAGAAGTTAAAAGAGATATTGCGTCGATACCTTCTTAAGTTACAGGGCGAACTTGAGGTCTTTTTTCCATTGGAGGACCATTAAAATTATGCGAACTCTGAAACTAGATTGCAATATTAACCACACGTTCACAATTTTTTTTTTGTTGCAGGGAAGAAAATTTCCGCAGAGGCTTGGAGGGTTCCGCTCTCAGATTCTCCAACCAAGACGGCGTTGTAGACCATGTCTGCGCAGGAAACCGAGAAGAAGCCTGGGCTTTGAACATCAAGAAGGGAATTTTGTCTGCCTTCCAGAACAGCATGGATGATGTGAGCCAGCCCAAGAATGTCACTGAGGTAACAGCCAGCTCCGCTCATGCGTGTTTATATGAAATATTCTCCATTCCATGTAGAGCATAAACAATTTCATATCAACTTTGACTCTTAAGGTGTTTGAAAGTGGGTGTGATTTCGCATCGTAACATATTTTTTTTTTCTGCAAGCTAAATAAACATAAGTTCCTAGGAGGCACACAATCTCACAGTGACAAACTTAAACTGGATGTGGCGTAGAGCTTTAAAAAAAAAACTTATTACGAAATTAGTGTTTCGCCATACGAGACGTGTAAGTACTGAAGATTTTATCGCTTTCCTTGTACCGAAATCTTACATAAATTTAATTTTATGCTGAACGTCTCAAAGCTATTAAATAAACTCATATATTATTCTCTGCAGACTGACGTGATGGGCACCTGTGAGACCCGTTACGAGACCGTGAGCAGCGGCTACTACAGCAACTCTGTAAAGAAGACCAAAGACATTCTCTCCTGCACAGACCGCCACGACTACAAGACCAATTTTCAGATGGTACCCTACAATGTGCCTTCGGTAATTGATCAACTATGTTTTTTTTCATAAGAAGCCAAAGGATCAGTTAATAGAAAAAAACAACAACTTTTATTTTTGATTTTATCTAAAACTAATAAATAACGTCCTTTTCGAAATTTTCAAGAAAACTTGAAATTCTGTAATCCTCCCTCAAAATTTAATGTATACAATCAATAAAATATTTAAAGTCCAATCTTTCCTTTTTATCAACTTTGGGGTAACCAATTTGTCACACGAGAGTTTAAGCAATATTTATGAAACTCAGTCAAAGAAACCTGTTTGCGCTTAGTACCTATTCTAACTCATGCCCCTTGAAGGAGCTTCAATCCATTCCCCTGATGAAGACAAGCCACGAGTGTGACCAGGTGATCCAGAAAGGTGGTGTTCTGCAGTCAACCACTTGCACCGAGACACACGTCTGGAGGCCTTTCTCCAACGATCAAAGCGGTGGAGCCACTTCAGTCAAACAGACCTTGACCTACAAAACTTACAGCAGAGGAGTCTCTTCCAGACAAGGTGAGCTGGCTTAAAAATTTGCGTTGGTTTTGTATCTCCTTTAGCTTTAAAATGTATCGGATTATGGAACAATAAAGACTAGACTCTTCGTCGTGGCTGATGATATAAGATCAATGAAAAGGGAATTCGGTCAAACAAATATCCTTCTTTTAGATAAGGCTGTTTTAAGCATACTATTTACGCATTGAGTAGCAATCAAACATGAATGTCCAATTTGGAGTCCTCTTGTTCCAGACTCAATCTCCAGCCGAGACAGTCTTCTTTTCGACCACTCCGCCTCCAGACCCAATGCCGAGCAAATCCGCCAACAAGTGGAACAGAAACTGAAGGAAATCTGCGAGAGCACTTCCTATGACGTGAGACCCGAGACACCACGTCTTTTCTCCGAGCTCGTCTACGCCCTGAAGGCCCTGGACAAGCAGACCATGGATGAGATGTTCCGTCAGCTTAAAACCAAGAGTATCTGCCCAAGCAACAACAAGGCATAGTAAGCTTATTAACGTGGAGTCTCATATATAATGGCGCTTTACATGCTTTCAAGTATAATATGCGTCTCATCTTAAACTTGGAAATATAATTGAAATATTGTCGGCACCAACCAAAAACGTCTTTTTCTGATCAAAAATATAAAAAGGGACGCCTAGAAGGCTATATAGCTGGCGCATTGACTTGCGTATTTCATAAAGCAGTTGCCTTTCCGTTTCAGACTCGTTTATCAAGGTTTTGTATCGCATTAACTCCACTGAATTCTCTCCCGTGGCAGCAAAATGTTCCTGGACGCCTTACCCATGGCAAGCTCCAGCGCTTCCGTCAGCTTGATGACCTCACTCATCACTAACGAGGATGTTCAAGGTCTGCACGCCAAGGCCTGGATTGCCTCCCTTGCTCTGATTAACGCACCCACATCTGAGATGCTACTTGATGCTAAGGTCAGTAATGGTAAATGATCTCTTCCCTGTTCACAGTTTTGATGACACATGTTTGCAAAATATTTCTACATGGATGAAAGTACAAATACCACATAAGTTTTTTTAGAGTAACGAAAGGGAAGATTTTTCACTACCCACAAATGTTCAAATGGCGGAAACATGTTTGCAACAATTTGTAGTTTACGATTTTCTCTTTTATCTCTCAGATTTCAATCTTTTTCAAGTACTCATCTATAAGTAAAATAAATACTCCTACTTGCTTTATTCCTGTTGCTGTAATTGGAATTATTATCATTGCTACTGATGAAACATAAAATGCTCTGATTTTTTTATGTCCCAGGCTTTGGTAGACAGTGATAAATTCCGTGAGGATGCCCTCCTGCCTGTTTCTGCCATGCTGAACAACTTCTGCTTCAGATCCAGCGCGTGTGATCAGAGCTATGCCGTCCTCAGCATCATGGCTTCCTTAGAAAGGAACATTGGGTCTCAGTGTGACGCATCCGGCAAAGACTTCCAGCAGGTTATTCTCAAATTATGGCTATTCTTTGTCTTCTGCAAGGTTAAAGTTATACGACAATTGCAAAATTATTTATGGGACCCATATCTTTATTAACGCTTCATATTAATTTCAAACATAAATAGAATTATCTTAGGAAAAAAACCCTGCACTTTCGATTCCTGCTTTTTACTCTGGTTACTCTAGAGTAGGATGTAAAATTATTTACAACTGTTGTTAACAAATGGGAACAATTTTAACGAAGAAAGCATTGACGATGTAGTTTAGTCCTATCAACATATTTTATACCAATGTCCTCGGGTTTCTCCAAAAGATCCTGTTGACCCTGCGAGCAATCGGTAACGCCGGCCATGCCAGTCGCGCTGTGCCTGTGATCAACAAGTGTTTGACCAACTCCTACAATCCCCTGGAGATCCGTGTGGCAGCTGCAAACGCGTTCAGGCGCATGCCTTGTGATGCTGAGGTGAGCAGAGAATATTTTCGCTAATTTAAGAGCTTCTATAGCATGAATTACTTATTGCATACAATTGTGAAAGGATGCTTTATCTCTGCTTTTCTTTTAAATTTGCTTTTTTTGCAAGACCGTTTAAATATAGCATGTCACATGCTTAAACTTTTACAAAGAAACTACTTTTGTGTAGAAATCAATTCTATTTCATGTCCGACTAACCAAATGCCTCAAACACTGGATTAAAAAAAAATTTAAGAGTGTCCCGGAGGGTGAAGGGGATTCGTGGTCGGAGTTTCTTCTGAAGGGCAATTCAATCTTTTTCTTTTTCAAATTTTAAGTAAAGAAACGCATCTTTCAATGCTGGAAAAAAAATCAACTCCTACCTAGAATTTTTTTTTTCGCTTTATTACGACTGTCTACTTTTCCAATTCAGAGCGCCGATCTATGGAAAACCTACGAGAGCTCAGACGTGGACTCTGAGCTGAGAATCGCTGCCTACCAGGCTCTGATGCGCTGCCCTAGTGACGCAACTCTAGGCAAGATGGCAGCTAGCCTGGGTGGAGAACTGGACGAGCAGGTGGGAGCCTACGTCTACAGTCACATGACCAATCTGAAGCAGACGTCCGACCCACACAAGCAGATGGTGGCCCGCGCTTTGGACAAGTGAGTACACATCACGTGTCGTTCTATATTTAATTTGCCTCTAACCTTATGAAGAGTAGAGCAAAGGCAGTGGCATACTTCATCAGCTCCAGATCGAAATTCCCATGTAATGTCACTAGGATATTCTGATTCTAAATGGTGATTTATTGAAGACTATCTTTATTGAAGACTGGCATAATAGTTTCCCATTTTCATTTCAATCTCTTTCCAGTCTGGTAATCCCAAGCAAATACGAGTCAAACCCAATGAAGGCATCCGTCAATCTGGAAGCTTCCGCCCTCATCAACAAGATCAACACTGGCTTCGTCGCTGAGAGCAATCTGGTGTGGTCTAACAGCGCCCAGGTGCCCCGCTCGGCCTCTGCTAACCTCACTGTGGAACTTTTCGGTCAGTCTATCAATTTGGTCGACTTTGGAGGCCGTGTTGAGGGGCTTGAGCATCTTATCAAGAACTTGTTTGGCCCATACTTGGGTGAAGAGGAGGCAAAGAAAGCCAAGGTAATTGTACACAGCGGCATAACTAATAGAATAAATCGAGCTAAAAAATCTTTAGTGAATTCATTAAGCTGAAATACTCATTAAGGTTATGACGAGAAGATCATTTTATTGCCATGTGAAATTAAATCAAATCATTCCGTGCAATATAGAAGTTAATACGATGCAATTAATATTTGTGTTCTTTCCTCAGCCTATTTCCTACGACAATGTCCACGGTTCTGTTTATGGCCGTTTCTTTGGCAATGAGATGCTCTTCATGCACAGCAAGCAAGTTAGCTCTCCTCTAGAGAAACTTTCCAACAAGTGGCTCGATATGATCATCACTCTCTCCAAGAAGCAGGAAGTGGCCTTCACTCAAGGAGGACAATTTATTGATGTCAGGTAAGGATATACTACCTTCTTAAGCCTATCAGATGTGCGGAAATGTACAGAAGATGAAGAATGCTTATGAAAGCGAAATTGAAAGATAAAGCAACCCCGTATCTTGGGCAAAGTGACTGATTTATCAAGACTTTGGCGCATCATTGACACACAGTGTATACACAACATAATTTTGATGATCAGGTGGATGTTGAGATTCACGAAACAAAATTAACCACAAAAGCCGATTACAGAATGAAAGCCGTCGTTATTAAACCGAATCAAACTTTTTGCTATCCGAAAGGACTTTCATTCCACTTCAAATAACATCTCAGTGCCAGGTGGTAAAGAAATGCCTTTTGCAGAGACAGTATACATTGTTGTCGATGGTTTAATTAAGAACATGACCATCGTACTCAAGTAATATTCCTATCATGAAGCTTTTTCGTACATTTATTTCAGCATGATCATCCCAACGGTTGCAGGACTGCCCATTCACGTTGATGTAAATGGATCCGTTGTTGTAGACGTGCTTCTTAACGGCAAAGCCGACTTCCGTAAGGTCCGCTCCTCCCCCAGATCTTTGGATATAGATGGAGAGATAAGACCCAGGTAAGGGGAAAAAGAGAAAGACATTCGATTTTTAAAGTTTTGGTATTGACAATGAAACATAAAAAACAATAACAAAAAAACCCCCAACAACAATAAAAAAAAAAAAAACAACAACAAAAAACCAAACCAAAACACTCAACTAGCGGGTATCAGAACATTATTTTTTGTCAGAATAACATTCGATGACATATTATAATAATAATAATAATAATAATAATAATAATAATAATAATCATTTATAAAGCGCCGTATATCACCTTAAATAAAATGCTCTAGGCGCGTACAGATTTTTCACAATAAAAACAGTAGATATATAATTTGACATCAATAAGACCCTAAAACATGAAAGAGGTCACACAAAGGCTTGTTTAAAAAGGAAAGTCTTTAAATGTCGTTTAAAATTGTCGTGTGTAAAAGATAGTTTTAAACATGCCGGGAGGGCATTCCATTTAATGGAAGAGTAAATTGAAAAAGCCCTATCACCTAGCGTTGAATGAGATCGTGGTACAGCTAGTTTATTATTACCACTTGATCTTAAAACTCTATTAGGCCTATGACATTCTAAAATTTCTTGAATATAAAAAGGAGATATATTTTGAAAAAATTTATGAACAAAGGTCAGTACTTTAAAATCAATTCTTTGCTTAACTGGAAGCCAGTGAAGATCTTTTAAGACAGGTGTAATGTGCTGATGCTTTTTAGCACAGGATACAATCCTGTCTGCCTGATTTTGTACTCTCTGAAGTTTAATTATTGAGTTAAGAGATACTCCAGTAAGCAATGAATTACAGTAGTCTATTCTGCTCATTACTAAAGAGCTGACTAGAAGTTGAGCAGTATCTTTATTAATATAGCTTCTGATCATGCCAATATTCTTAAGATGGTAGTACGATTGCTGACATATGCTATTGATCTGACAAGACATAGTAAAATTTGCGTCTAAATAACATCCCAGATTCTTTACTGAACTTGAAACAGGAACGCTGGAACTTTTTATTTGAACACTATTAAAGTTAAGATCTATAAGAGCTTTGTTCGTCCCAAACACGATCACATCTGTTTTATCACTATTTAACTTAAGTTTGTTAGAGTTCATCCAATCTGCAATTTCAACCACACATTTCTCGATTGACTCCTTTTGGTAAGATGCAGTCTCAAGCGTATTATCAAGTGGTACATAGAGCTGGGTGTCGTCTGCGTAGAGATGATAATTTACTCCATGCCGCTCTGCAATGTCAGCTACAGGTGCTGTGTACATGGTGAAAAGTAGAGGTCCCAGGACAGAACCTTGTGGGACACCATATTTTAGAGGAGATGGAGTTGCTTTGTTATTGTCGATGGATACTGTCTGCGTTCTGTTCTTAAGATAAGCATTAAGCCAATAAAGGGCTTTTCCATCGATGCCAAAACGTGAATGCGCGCGAGCCAATAGTATATCATGGTCGATTGTGTCGAAAGCAGCGCTTAAGTCCAGTAGAATCAACAGAACAGACTTTTTATTATCGATGTAACGGAGGATGTCGTTGGCAACTCTTAGCAAAGCAGACTCAGTGCTGTGATATTATACGTCTTTCTCGAATTTATCAAGTACTCTTTAATACCAATTCCTTTTTGGATCATCGTGAAAGATAGGTCGAATTAAATGTCAAAACTTATTTTGTGCTTATCTTTCCTCGGGTGCATTATGAACGTACCAGCTACATTGATGAAAGTGATTAATAGTAGTTTGAATATCTTTAGTCATATCAATGCATTTGACTACCTAAAGCTTTCATATGATTAAACCTTGCTTGCAGACTGTTATTTCTGTTCTGCATTTTAAACCATCGAATCCACTGTTTTCCTTTTCTTACATCCAGTGCGGCTATGGAGGTCACCGGTGCTATGTCTGTTAATGCTTTCGTGACAAGAACAGGCCTGCGCATGCGCAACACGATGCACACAAGTACATCCTTGAAGGGCCGTATCCAGCTTGAGCGCGGACAACAGTTGAGCATTGAGCTCGACACACCTAGAGATAAAATGGAAATTTTCGATGCCAGGTAAATTATTTCCCTTCCCGTCTTAGATGCAAAGCTTTTAACAATCCTCAAGTTTTGCTTAGGAAAGAATAAAAATTCCACACAATGATAAAATGTTATTTTACAGCAAAGATAAAAAATAAATTAAAACTCCTTTATCTGGTGAATTGAATGACTGGGTATACACAATGCATTAAAAATCCCTGCTCTTTTCAGATCAAAATTCTTCATCGTGCACAACAACGTAGAGCAAGAGCAGAAGATGATCACTGAAAACAGGAAAGAGTTTGAGTTGTGCTCGTGCGATAAGACAGCCGAAATCACCGGTGCAGTTCTGTGCGGTCAAATCAGCTTCCCTAACGCCTCTATGCTGAGTGAAGGTCCTTACTTCCCCTTGACTGGGCCCAGCAGTGCCAGCCTGGTTCTGCGCAAGACCGACACCCACTTTGGATACAAGCTCCTGGCAAAGAGAGTCGAGGTAACCGGCTCTACTTATTTTGACACCAGGATATCAAACTACAAACACAGAAATTATCAATTAAATGCGTCAGCACAATTGTGCTTTTCATTACTGTTTTTACGAACACAAGTAAACTTTGCAAGAAAAATACATGCACTTGAAAAGCCATGACACCCTGTGTGCGATGATGATTCTAATATTGTGTTTAAGGAAGCTTTACACCCTGAATTGTGAATGTTTTTTGAATTGGAGAGAGAGAGAGAGAGAGAGAGAGAGAGAGAGAGAGAGAGAGAGAGAGAGAGAGAGAGAGAGAGAGAGAGAGAGAGAGAGAGAGAGAGAGAGAGAGAGAGAGAGAGAGAGAGAGAGAGAGAGAAAGGGGGAGAGAGAGAGTATGAGAACAACTGTAAGCAATTAAAAACGTACAGCTTGAATCTGATACAAAGTCATCTTTCCAAAGGAGGTTTTAAAGTTGCTTTTTTGTTTGAGAGCAATTTGAAAAGATAGCCTTGATAATACATTAACCGTGTTGTATGATCGTTTGCAAATCTGTGTATTAAATAAATTCTAACCAATTCTAAATTTTCAGTTTTCATACTTTTTTACATTTTGACTTCAGAACAAGAAAATGAGTGTAGCCCAGATCTCCTTCAACACTCCTGGCTCGAAAGTGAACCGTGTCATCCTGATTGACATGACGATGAACTACCCTCGCCAGTCTATCGACGCCCAAGTAGTCACACCTTGGAAGAGGGCCGCTTTAGCAGGTAAAACGGAAATATATGAAAAAAAATCTACATATATCTATTGACAGAAAATGATTTCTTCTATCTACTCATCTTCTTTTCGTCATGTCAGTGTTTGATTCATTGACTTTAATAAGTTCACTGATTAAAGGTATTTGGTTGACTCCTGTAAAATACTTCATTTTTTTTCATTGAAGGCCAAATTATGAAAATCACATAACTTATTTCCAAAATATGTTAACGAATACTTTTCTTAAATATAAAGTTTTGAATATGCCTGTTTTGAATTTTCAATCATAGGTGCTCTGATAAACAAGAAAGACATGAAGAGCTTGTCTGGAAGCATCACTGTTGACGAATCAAATGTCTATGCCTGGACATCTGAGGTGAAGATCAGCAAGTCCAAGGGCAAACTCCAGTTGAATCCTATGTTTGAGATCAGACAGCCTGGCATGGACACCGTTCAGATGAAAGGTTTTGTTTCAATGGTGAATGGAATGAAATCACTTGACATGGACCTCTCTTTGACAGGCCTACAGGAACTTCCCTATAACCTTATGGGTGGGTGTTTCTTCCACTTGAATAGCAGCTTTAGGTTCATCGCTGTATGCCTTCAGAATAATATATTAGAGCTTGTCATGTTTCTTTCTTTATCACCGATCAATTTTCCATTTTGATTGTGGTCCAGTGCTAGTGATGAAAGTTAATGCCATAGTGTGCAAACGTGTACTTGAAGTCCTACGGTTTACGAGGTGCTAAAAATAGAGTAGAATTGACCATATCCATTCAAGTTGATCAACTTTTCCGTATCCGTCACTCACTATTTCTTATCGTTCCATATCGAAACACATAATTGCCCATCTAGATTTTTTACAGTTAACACTTTTCCCAAGCTTCATTCATTGATTATATGATAGACACTTTTTACGTCTTGGAAATTTGCATGTTTTTATAGAGTATTTCATATACAGGAAAACAGCTAATCTTGCACTTCCTCAGTCTTTTTACAGATCCTTCCAAATGCTCGTAACGAAACTAAAATAGGTGCAAAAGTGTTCTTAGAGTCTCATTGAATTGCATGGATCCATAGCTACCCATTTCTTTCTAACTATATAATAATAATAATGAACATTCTAAAGGAGCTATAGAAAGACTTTAAAGAATATAGCCAACTATTATTACAAATAATCGAAAACTTGAATCTTCGCTGTCAATCTATTTACAGTATCCGCTTCCAACACGAAAAAAGAGCGCAGTGTGAAGGCCAGCGTGAGCAAGGATGGAGGGAAGAGCCAGTACAGCATGGAGGCCACCAATCGTTTCTCAATCATGGGAAAGAAGGCAACTATCATGAGCACAAGCAACCTACTCAAAGTCAATACCCCGAAAAAAGAGATCGTATCCATGAAGGCTACGGCTGATTATAAGGAAGACAAATCTCTTAAACTGGCTGGGGCCCTTGACATTGACAGGGTCATGAGAAAACCTGCCTCCTTCAAATGTGAGTAAAAATTTAAAAGATTTTGGATTTTCTTGTACGTCAAATTTTACTTTTCTTTTTATTCTACTAAATAAACATTGCAAAGAAAGTGTTAAGGGTCTTTTAACCGGTACAAACTACACTGTTTTTAAGCTATCGATCCTATGCCTCAAAAACCTATTCATCTATGCAATATATAATTATCTTAGAGTCAAAGTGGATATAAATTTTTTAGCATTACTGATCAACACTTTCATCCATGTCAGTGGACATCCTCAAGAACGCCAAAAAGCGAGGTTTACGCTACGACTTGGATGCTAACGTGAAGTCAAGTGTGTTCACAAGCCGAGTGGATAGCAACATGTTCATCAAAACCTCTGGTCTGATGTCCGCCAAAGCTGCTGTGGACTACACCATCCCAAAAGTGGCCAAGAACAAAATCATTCTCAGTGGAAAATTAAACGATAGGAGTACCAAAGCATACACTAAATACATTTTAAAGAGGTAATGTTTGTCCCATAATATTAATCTTCTGTTTTCATATTTTGTATACATTTTTTATTATATACAACGTTAACTTACAAATTTTTAGATTTCAAAGTTTTGTAAAATTTATTGAGAAGAAAAGTTATATTAATTCCCCATAGCTGCAAGTACGAACAATACCTAAAACAGTTTCGAACAATTATAAGGATTTATAAAATTACTTAATATTTTTTGTTTTATCTCTTAGCAATCTGGATGTGAAAAAGAATCCAGAATACAATGTTGGTATCAACTTTGGATTCGACCACAAGAAGAAACACACTGAGGCGGAACTCGAAGTCAAATATGGTCCCAACCCTAAGGACAAGACTAAGAGGCTTTATCTGATCACTGCGCTCAGCAGAAAGATTCCCAACTACAAGAATGCAGTGCTCGTTTACAAGATGAAGGCGCGATCTCCTGCCCATGTAAGTTTCTAGCTCTTAAAAACGCAAAAATCAAGCAGTCTCAGGCACCAATATTCTTGTAACCATACATTCTTTTTAAAAAAAAATCAAGACTAAAAAATTTTAAAAAGGTACATTACTTAAAAGAAATTGTATAATACACCATATTATGATGTACTTAAATATGAACTCATTGAATTTCATGCACATTTTCTCTCTCAGAAAATCAACCTTTTCTTGACTGGAAAGCATACTCACACGCCTAAGATGGTCGACTCTGATATGAAACTTACTTATGCTAAAAACAAGGCTGTCAGCGCCTCTTTGCTCCTGAAGGACAAAAGTGGCAAATTAACAAATGTTAACGGACGTGCAAGCGTAGCTTGGCCTGGCAGTGAATATGTGCTGAGTTCAAAGCTAGACAGAAAGTCATCCAAGCTTACCCATGAAATCAACTTGAAGGGAACAAACGGCATGAAGCATTCCATTGATACTGTCTACAAAAAATCTGGCTCAAATAACCACATATTTTCGACTGTTTTGAATCTGCAAGGTCTTAAAAAAACGATAGTCTCTGGATCGGCCAATTTGCAGTCTAAGAATATGCAAGTATCTGGCGAGGTCAAATACGGTAAAGATGCTTATGGACTTAGCACCAAATCTAAACAGTCCAAACTGCCTGGCGGCTCTTTCGTCGTTGAAGCGTTTTACCCTGACAGAAGAATCATCGTCAAAATGGTTGGCGAAAAGGCAAACAACAAGCTGGAAGGAAACATCGAGACAGCATGGGATCCAGAAAAGGACAAGAGCAAGAAAATTTTCCTCGGTGGTTCAGTTTTTAGCAAGAACACAAGAAAGTATGTAAGCCTAGGAGGAGACATGTCTTTTACCTCTCCGTTTGAGAATTTCGAAAAGTTGGCAAGCACTTTCAAGTACGGCAGTGATTCCTCCCAGCATGATATCAGCGGAAAATTCAGCTGGGGTGGAAAATCAAAGCAAGTCATGTCAAGCCTTAACTTGAAGAAGCCAATCACAATCAGCCATTTTGTAGCGTCTATTGAGACTAAATCTCCATTCAAAAAGATGCGATCTGCTTCTGCCGAGATTGCTCATACTTGGGAAAACGCTCTCACAACAATCCTCAAGGGAACTCTAAACAAAGAAAACGCCAAACTTGTTATCGAAGGAGATGGAAGCATGAATGATTTAAAGGGAAGCGTCTCACTTACAAGCACAATTAAGAATGCCGAGGATTTGTCTGGCACGATTTCTCACAAGTGTGACTCTGAAAAGATTGCAAGTAGCATTGTTGCCATGCATAACGGCAAACCCTACGGCTACAACCTAAATATGAATCACAATAGGAATGGATGGCAGTTCAATACCAATGGCGACCTTTTGATCACTATGCCTACGTCGAAAGTGTCTAGCACCTGGATGCACAAAAATGATGACAACATGATCAAATCACAAGTCTCCAGCAAGTGGGGAAATGAGAAATTGAATGTCTTCCTAACTGGATCACATGACTTGTCCGCGACGAGAAACATTCATGGAGAGCTGAAGATCAATAGCCCTTGGAAATCAGTGAGCGATGTGGCTGTATCTATTAATCACAAGCATGGAAATGGCCTTGTCAAGAGCAAGGCTGAGCTCGTACAAGACGGCTTGAGGAAAGCTTTCTCAGAGGTTAAGTTTGTAAACAAAGGCAAAGCTGTAAATTTGGACTTTACCATCACTCCTATTTTCCTTGAGGATATCAGCGGCAGCTTTAATGCTAAGTATGACGCATACCCTTTAACTTCAGCCGGAGAACTCCAATGGAATCCTCGCAGGAAGATCACAGCAGAAACCTCAATAAATGCGGAAAAATGGGCCAACGCTGCTGTTGATTTTAAAGTTATGACACCTTTCCGTGGATACAGAAATATCAACATGAGAGCCTCCAATAAGAGAGATGGAGATGAGATGATCTCACAAGCAAACTTGGATTATGGTGCAAGAGAAAGTATTGATCTCGAGACAAGACATGCCATAACTGGCCAGAACAAAATGGCCCGCCTCCGGCTCTCAACTCCTTTCGAACAAGTCAAGTCTCTGGAAACTGGGCTCAGGTTTGATGGAAAAGCGACCGACTTCGACAGCAGTGCTGACTTCGAACTGGTGCCACTAGTAGAAAAAGTCCACGGCTCTGCCAAATTGCGTTATGACAATGATATGACGGCTACTCTGCGACTAGATACACCACATCCCGAGTACCCCTATTTCGAACTCTCTGCTTCAAGCAATGACAAAGGAAGAGTTCGCAAGTCCCGCATTGAGGCCAGGCTTCATCCTCGACAGGTCTACAGCGCTGACGCAACTTATTCCTTTGATCTGCCCATCTCCGTCGAAGCTAATATCAATTCTCCTTATCCTGATTATGACAACCTTGGTCTCGTGTTCCAGCACAATCACTCTCCATCGAGCATTGCCTCTCACAGTGAACTCAGATATCAGCCTGACCAAAAAATTGAGGGAGATCTTAACGCTGACTGGTCGTCTGGCATTGAGGGCAGCATGCTCTTGAAAACTCCCTTTTCCGGCTATGAAGAGAGCAAAGTCGCACTGAGGCACCAGGGAGACATTAAGGATTTCTCAAGTCATGGCGAGATTAACATTGTACAAAAGAGTATTGTTGCAGATGCAAACTTCAAGGCAGGCCACAGCACAACAGGAACATTCACCTTGTCAAGTCCAATACCAGGAATGGAAGCTGTCGAACTAAACCTTAAAAAGAAAGGGAAAGCAAAGAACTTTAGAGGAGAAATGACGCTTACTGTGAACAACAACAAGATCGATGCTGACTACAACCACAGATTCACGAAAGAAGGCTTGAAGTCTAATTTCAAACTTACTACCCCGTACACGGAAAACATCAAACTGTCTCTTGAACATAATGGGAAAGCTCAAAAGTTTACAAATGAAATGTCTGCTAACTATGGTCGTAAATACGATGTAGACACTGTTGTATCGTTTGACCTCAATCAGCCTGATGTCTCAGGTCATGGTATGATCAAATATAAGCTTGGTGGGCGCCGGCAGACAGCTCGTGTCCACTTCAACAAGAACGGGGATTTGAATGATATGACCTTTAGTGGATCAGCAGGCGTGAATGACGACGAAATCGATGTCTCTGGCTCTTGGAAAAACCGCAGAGGTATGGAAGGATATGTTAAAATGACCACGCCGTTTAGAGGTTTTAAAACCACTGGTCTTACTCTTTCCCACGATGGCAATCTCAATGACTTCAGGAGCAGTTTAGATGTAACATACATGGACAACAAAAACATCAACGGAAAGATTGCTTTAACCACGCACGGTATCAGACACATTCGTCTTGACTCAGAAATTGCTACACCATTCACACAATTGCCCTCTGCAAGTCTTATCTTCAATCATAATTACGAAGATTACAGAAACGTGTTGAATGGAGATGTCTCTTTGACAACCCCCGCCGCGAGATTTGGATCTGGAAGCCTGGTCTATACGAAGACAGGTAGTTTGGACAATCTTGATATGGTCACAACCGCCATGAGGAACGGACGAGAAGTCGGAATTTTCAAACTGACTCATACTATGGCTGGTCAAGAGGTTCACAGCAGCATGCAAGCTCAAGTATCTGAATATCCCACACTTGCTTTCAATTTCGACCACATGGGCGATCTCGGCAACTTCAATACTAAGGCCTCTGGCAATCTTGGACGCGACAGTGTCTCTGGTGAAGTCTCTAAAAGAGGACCACTGGATGACCTTTCAGTCAGTGGTAATGTGAAGTACAACAATGATGCAGTAGAAATGAGTGGCTCTTGGAATAGTCAGAGAGGTGTCGATGGAAATCTTGAAATCAAAACGCCTTTCGATGACTTCAATAACGTAGGTATGAGTGTTTCTCATACTGGTGACGCTTCTGATTTCCTTAGCACGGCAAGAGTAGAGTTCATGGACAACAAGGCCATCAGTGGAAAGATTGAATTTAATACTGACGGAAGATTTGCCTCTGAATTGAGCACTCCATTTGAGGGTTTCGAGTTTACAAAAATGGAAGCAAATGGGGCTTTTGACAGCTACAGTGGAGACATGAACGCTAAAGTTAGCATTACGTCACGTATCAATGATTTCGGCAATGGGGAAGCTATTTTTAGCAAGTACGGAGCTCTTGATAATCTTGTGGTTGATGGCAGCATTTTGAGAAACAACGTTGAAGTGAGCAGTATGAAACTCACGAACAGTCGAACCAGTGAAGAACTGCACTCTACATTTAACGGAAAGATCAGCGACCTTCCAGAAGTATCACTGACTCTGGATCACAATAGAGATCTAGCTAGTTTTAACACAAAGGCACATGCTAGTGTTGGTGAAAAGAACATCGTTGAGGGTGAAGCCAAATTTAACCAAATGGGCTCGATGGTAAGCGCAGATGCAAATATCATGTACAACATTGAAAGTGTCGGCTCCAACCAGGGTGAGTTGAGCCTTACCAAAGATGGAGAAGCTGATGACTTCAAGATGAGAATGACGGGGAAACTCAACGATCAAGAATCAACAATTAGTGGCGAAATGAAAATAAAAGATGAAGTCACTGGATCTTTGACAATTAACACGCCAATGAAGGGTTACAACAATGTTGGTGTCTCCTTCAAGCACACGGGAAACTCTTCAAGGTTCAACTCTGAATGTCAGATCAACATTGTTGATGGAGAAATTTATTCAGGAAAAGTTATCTTCTACCGCAACAAATATCGACTCATTGAGGCAAATGTGGAACTGAGCACTCCGATCAGAAATGCAGAGTTCACCAAGTTTGAGTACAGACATGAAGGAAGACGGGATACATTTAAATGCTATGCTGCTTTAGAGTATGGACAATCCAGAAAAATTACCTATGATATGTCTGCATCAACGTCGCCAAATCTCGACTTTAGCGTAGCTCTGAAAACTCCTTTCGAAAACTACGAAGATATGATGGCGTCAGCTACCATTAAGACAACCTGGCCACAAGTCTCTATTATCAGCAACATCAATGCGGGCAATGGCCGCTTGGTCACTTTGAGAGGTTCACTAGACGCTTCTAGACACATCATTGGAAGCCTTAATCTAAACACTCCGGTCGAGGGATTCTCAAATGTAGGGCTTAGCTTTGAGCACTCCGGAAAAGTAAGGAGCTTCAAATCTGAAGGGCGCGTCACATACATGGATGGCAAGGAAATATCTGGAAAGGCTGTTTTCAAACAAAGACGCCCATATGCATTTGCTGAGCTGAAGACCCCTTTCTCAGGTGTCGAGTATACAAAGTATGAATGGAGCAGAAAAGACACTGATTTCGATTCAACAACGGAAACTCATCTTGTTTATGGCAATGGCAAAGTTACCAGCACTGAAACTGTCATTACATTTAAGCCAAAGCCAGGGTTTTCTATCACAGTCAAGTCCCCGATGGAAGGTTACGAAGAGATGATGGCCGCTGCTTCATTTGATAATTCATGGCCAAAATTGGAATTCAACGGCAAGGCAAATGTTGGGAGGGATTTCCAGTTCTCCGTTGATGCTGCTTTTGATGCTTCTAACGATATTTCTGGATCAATTGATGTAAAGACTCCCATGGATGGTTTCAAAACAGTTGGGATGAACTTTGCTCACTCTGGAAACAGCCAGAAGTTTGATTGTGAGGGCAAGGTCACATACATGGATGGCAAAGACATAAGTGGCAAAGTGAGTTTTTATAAGTACATGTGGCGTCGTTTGACTGCTACAGCGGAACTAAACACGCCGTTTAGAAGTGCGAGAAACACAAAAGTTGAAATACACTATGAAGACAATTCAAACAGCATCAGCGCTACTGCTGCTCTGGAATACGGCAGAAGGCAGAAGATGGATGGCAGTATGAAGCTAACATACTCACCAAGCTACGAAGCTCTTGTCACTATCAACACTCCTTTCTATGATTATAGAACAATCCGTGCTCAGGGTTCCCTCGATGTGACAGCTCCCTCTTACAGTGCCGGATATAGCATTAACTACGGTTACAATACTGCAGCCTCAGCCAGTGGTAAACTAAATCTCTACTCTGTTGAAAATGTTGACGGGTCATTGGAGATTGTTCTGCCCATCCAAGGAATGGAATATACCAAAGCTGATTACCAGCACAAGTTCGGTTCAAGCCGTGTTGACGGATCCATGTCCTTGACATACGGTGCCAGTCAAATTATCAGTGGCGAGTTGAAAGCTTCCATGATGCCCAACTATGATGTCACTGTCGTGGTCAAGACACCTTTCAATGGCTATGAAATTATGCAAGGATCTGCTACTTACGACAATAGCTACAACACTTACGGTGCTTCTAGCTCTCTCAGTCTAGGTAGCGGTTACACCTTTTCTATTGTGTCTAACCTGGACTTGTCTGCTGAGCCGTTCCGTGCCTCCACCCAGATCAGTACTCCCTACAGCGATTACCGCAATATGGAACTGGTCATCACGCACGAGGGAAGCATCCGTGACTTCCGCTGCACTGGTTTCTTGTCATCTCCCATTACCGACAACATCAACGCCGCAGCTAACATGAGATACAACACCCCCACCGACATGGAGGCTTCAGTTTCAATCAAGAGCAGTTTTGAAGGAATGGATGACTTGATGGCAGAGATCAAAACCTCTGATATTGCCGCCGAGAAGAAAACTCATGCCGCTGTGGGCTGGACCAGAGAAAAGCAAGTAAGAAAACGATTTGTATTCTCTTGAAGTACTTGCATATCATTCGTTTCAAGTAATTAAGAAAAATAGAGACAAAACCCTACCCATTCACCCACCATAAAAATCCACACTCACATAAATTAAGTTTTCATATTTGATGTCATCTGATCAGTTAGCGTCTTAGTTCTGCTTCCGAGTTGCCTCGACTACTTCGAGCAATCTCATGTAAAACATGCATCAATGAACAGACCTCTTATCAGATTCTCCAAAATCTACGTTTGATAGAAATAATATTTTATCAATAAATTAGTTTTAAATTTGTAAGCTAGATTTCGTTAAAAATTGCTTTTTTCCAGCAAAAATTTGGAATTTTTTCCCTTTTACGAAAGATCTTCACATCTGTTAAAATAAAAATGTATTTTGTAATCTTTTATTTAGATTGTCGCCGATACCTTAGTCCGCCAACAAGAAAGCTGGTATGAGAACACATTATATGGAGAGATGAGTCTGACCACACCTTTTGACGCTATCCGCAATATGGCTATTCAGGCAGAACACGCTGGAAAACAGGAAGAGAGCAGCCAAGTAGTTGCTCTGGAGCTAAACGGTGAAAAACTGTTGGATGTTGACATTCAGTACAGCTCAAAGAACAAGCATCAAGGATCTGTGACTTTCAGGAAGCCCCTGGCAATGCAGTACACTGTGTCAGCAAGCAGCAACGCAGGCGTCACTGAAGCCGAAGTAATGGCCAACTGGAACAGGTGAGGCTTTAGGATCGTAAAGACTACTGTTCTCATTTTGATGACATAAAATTGAAGTTAAAAACCATTGAGAAGAAAGGGAAACGTCACATCGTTTGATATTTCTTCTATCATCAAAATTTCTCAATACATTACACACGGGTATACGTGTCTTGTAATCAAATTCTCCTCTAATTTAATAATTAAAAAAAAAGATCCATTACATTGTATCTGTTAAAACGTTAAAACAAAGGAGGCCCGAGAAAGTTTAGGGGCGATTTAGCTTAGAATTACTGCGTTTAAATTTATGTATTTTATTTTACTTATGAAATGGCCCGAGATTTAGAGGAAATTTCGTTCACTCCAAGCAGAGATGCGACTGACAGCAACGTGCTCATCACAGCTTCTGTCAATGACCAGTCTGACAGCTCCAAGACAGAGCGCAACGTGGATGTCAAAGTTGAGTACGCATCTCGCAAGATGGGCGTTGTCCACAGGCTAAGCAGCTCCGAACCTCTCACAACCAGCTTTGGCAAGATCTACTGGGACTCTGACGACAAAAGCAAAGTCTTCTACGATATGCAAATTAGTGACAATCAAAGGCGCCGCAAGGGAGTCAAGGAAGGTCACTTCACGGTTGGCTTGCCTTTCAGGACTCTTGGACTTAGTGGATCCTACAGGTATATGCATATTTAACCTTGAAGATTTCTGCATGCTAATTCAATAACTCTAGTGGTATATTAAAAAAAATATTCGCCCATAGCTAAAATTGGAGGATTTATAAGTAAAAATCTAGTATTTTAGCAGTATGAATAGGTAATTTTGATTATGGCAACAGCATCTGAGCGCAATCGTTATTTTACTTTGAAGATTTGATCAGTTCAGTAAAGTCTTCTCTTTGTGCAACTCTAGCGACAATCAAGTGGTCAAGAGCGGAGATGCTACGTTCAGTTGGGACGCTGACCGTGACGACAGGCAGATAGGACTCAAGGGAACCTTCAGACAGGGCGAGCGTATCAAAGGAGATATGACACTCAGCATGCCAGCAATCAGAAAGGTAAGAGAGGAATAGAATTTAAATATATGCAGAATGATAGAGAAAGAGAGAGAGAAGAAAGGAAATCTTGCAGTCCATCTTTTGTTCTAAACTGCATTTTTTAATTTTACAATATGAATGCATCATCTTTTGTATGGCAAATAATACAAATGTGATCACAAATGTTTATAGAAATATAACACGTTATATATCGCAAAGGATGTTTCCCAAATAAAACTATATACTTATAAATTTTTCATATTTATCATTAGGAAATCCGCATTGATGGTGAACTGATGTCTCAAAATGGTCGCATACTTCTGGATGCCAAGACAGACATCTCCTACTCTAAGGATTCCAGGAAGACTCTAACCTTGACCTCTAAGCTGGAAGACATCTCAGACTACTACAGCCGGTATAACTACAGCCTGGCAGTGGGTGTCAGTCACCCATACACCAACGTGGACATTCAGATGACCTCCCACTTGGGCTGCTCAGATGAGAAGACGACATTTGGGCTTAGCACCGACTATCTGACAGCCCGCAGACAGAACAAGAACTTGGGACTTTTGGCTGAGATCAACAAGCTCAAGAGACATCTGAGTTTGCAGGTGAGTTTTGTCATGAAATAGAAAGCTACATTCAACAACCGGTACAATAAATTGTCGAAGTTATTTAAATATGACTCAAACAGTGGCGGTTTTTCCTACACGGCGCAGATACTTTTTAGGACAGCTTGATGGCAGATTTCTTTTTATTTTATTCATGAAACAATTTTTTTCAAGGCAAGGCAGGGAATTTCGGACAGAAGATCAGACTACTTATGAAGTTATCAACTGCCTTTAAAGATGTCATGCATCTGTACTTTAAGGCGGGAGGTGCCAAAATTTGAAATGATTTTCTTCTTACATATTTTATTTTAACATTAAAAAAGACTTAGGTATAATTTTCTATATTTTTAGAAATACAAGGGATATAAATGTATAAAATCAATAATAGGATTAATTTTCTTTCAGATAACAAATCCCACCAACAAGGTGGAGATCGGAGGTGGACTCGACAGTACAAGCCCATACAAAGTAAACATGTATAACAAGGTGGATGATGTTGAAATTTTTCATTCTGACTTTACGTTGGACGAGGACAAGAAATCCGTTGAAGTCAGCATGTTTGAAGGATCTGGTGAGTTCACTGCACATGGAAGAGTCTGAAGAGAATGATAAAACCGCTAAACATCACGCAAAACTGTGAACTATTTGTGTGGTGAAAGTATAGAAGACATAGCAATGCCTAGTTTTTAAAATTCTTTGATAATATTGTCTTATGAATGCAGGGAGGTATTCAAGACCATCATTATTGTCGGATAATTTCAAATGTTATTTAAGTTTTGAACTGCATGAACATAAAGTGATTTTCAATTAAGCGAGAAGGACCGCATTGTGAGAGACATTTCAAATTGCGACATTCACATTTGATCTAATTCCTATCAATTCCTAATTTACAGAGGGCCTCAAGCTGTCTGCCGGCTACCCTAGCCTCCAACATTTCCTTGGAGAAATCAGCCGTATCAGCTACGGCCGGGAAACAACTGAGGCTCTACTGGCCGTGCGCCTCAACACCACCCGCCTGATGCATACCCGTCTCCACTGGGACTCCAGCATGGCGGACAGCATGTGGCAAGCAGTGGAGGATCGTGCTGTGGTTGAGGGTGCCAGGGCTGCAGAAGTTTTGAATGAGCTCAATTTGGCTTTCTCTGAAGAGGTAAAAGTAATCTCCACTTTTTAATAATCATTTCTCAAATTCCACGAGAGATTGGCAAGATGAACATAGGAAATAACAACAGTTCAAATAATTATATTATTTTAACTTAAACCCTTATTTCTGTCGATCTTGTTTTTTTCATTAGTGTAACTGTAAGCTAACATTTTACGGTGCGAATCATTCAGCTTGAAGTTCTTTAAAATTGACTGTCATTTAAGTTTTCGTTACAATGTGCCTCTTTTAAAGCTTGCTGGCAAGTATGCAGACATCACCAGCGTCTTCAGCGAGGAGTTGAGGCCCCTCATTGATGAGCTGGAGAAGGAGATGGCTTTTGTTGCACGTGGGATGAACAAATTGTCTAGAAACATGAGGAAAGCTTACCAGAACAATGATTTCTATATCCAGGACATGGGTCAGTCTGCGACCGAGGCTTATATGAACACTCAGTGAGTATACAGTGCCACTAAGCTACTAAACTTAATCTAGACTGGTGGTTGCGTTTACAATGAGAAAGCAATGCGTAGAAAATTCACCTTCACTTGGAAAATAAATAAAAGTTAAAACTCTTAAGAATCAGGTATTCAAAACTTCATAACTAGGATCCACTGGAGGTACAAATGTTCACTTCGTTTCTAAAAATATCTTATTAGCTAGAGATCCAATATTCTCAATAAGAATTTTTTTATTTCCGGTGCTCCAATCATCTCAGATTTTTTGCTGTTAATCATATATTATTTTACGTATATTTCCGGATCTTCAGAGAGAGACTTGCGTCACTCACCCGTGAATACAGAGAGACATCCACTCAAATCATCCAGTCCCTCAGCAAAGGTCTGCAAGAGATGACCAGCTTCCCAATCAAGCAACATTACTCTGAGTTGGTCAGCTCAACTACGTCTTGGTTGAACGAAAAAGTTTACTCAGCCCTTTCATGCTTGGAATCTTGCCTAGCTAAAGCAGATGCTGCACTGACAGAATACCATAAAACAATCACTGATCTCAGAGAAAAAGCCAAAAGTAAGAATCGCCAAGCTACATTATGCAACTTAGACTATCCAACAACTTCAGTAAGTAAATGAGTGGATTTTTAAACATTTGAAAGTTTAATAATCTTTAAAAATATAGATTGAATAAAATCTAAAATGCCTCCTCTTTTTCAAGATTGTGTCAATCTAATGCTAATATATTCCTTTTCAGACTCAGTTTACAATGCTACTTACTTTACGTACATCTCTGACCGTCTCAACGCTGTTGACTTGAGCTCATACGTCCCATCGTTGGAGATTCCGGAAAAATATACAAATGCCATGTACAATGTCCATAACGCCATCAACACCAGGGTTGGTCACATGTTGGACGCTCCCGGGCTTCATTACGTGAAGAGCGGTTTGAACGAGGTCTACCAACAGGTGACTAGTGCCCCGCACGCAATATTTTCATAGCTTAGTGACGAACACATATAATTGCCCCCATGGCCTAATCTGATCTCACCCTTTCCACGTTTGCCAATAAGTTATCTGGGTTCTTTATCAAGGATTTCCTGCGAAAGCTGATCCAGGAAGTGATTTTAAATTGTAGGAAATATCTCTCAATCATTTTTGCATACTTTCTTTTTTATGTAATTCAAGGTACGTGGAACGCGAAATCCCCAGTTATTTCATTTTTTAAAAGCCTATCTGACTCTATCTTTAATTTTCTTTAACACTAAGATGTGCGCGTTCATTTACTACAGAAATACTGCGACAGAGATCCTATACTGCCCTTTCCACGTCCTCTGTAATTATCTACCCTTTTCTTTTTCCAGGGTGTATGGGCATACAACTTCTGGCAGTTGGAAGAAAACATTCAGGCCCACGCCCAAAGAGTCCTGAACTTGATCAAGGAGATCGTGGAGGAGGAGCTGAAGGAATATGCCGAGGATCTTCAAGGTCTCTACCAGAACCCGATCACAGTGTGGCAGCCAGATAATGGCGAGGTTCAAGCCGAGTTCAGGCTGCCGATGGACGTCTCTCGCCTTGACCAGGTGCCTGACATGAGTCCCTTGATTAATCAGATCAGCGCCCAAATGCCCGATATAAGTGCTGTGGAGAAAATTTCTGAGGTATGCTTGTCAAACATATTTTTTTTGTAACGAGGTCAACATATACGTTCTTAGCATGACGGAAAACTTTTAGGCCTAATTGTCAAAATACATGTCAAAATAATTATAATGTGGTGTAACATTAAAGTAACCTTTCTAAAGTTTTAGCGTTTTAACGCAGTTGCTTTGTCTTACCTGAGCCGTAAATCATCTTAGAGTTTCTTTTAGGTTTTGAATTTCTTAAATCACGTTGCTCATAACGCAGACCCAAGTTCTAAAGACAAGAAATCGTGGATTTAAATCGGTTCTGACAAAATATTTATTTATGGAGGCATATTTTACTCTGTTACAGCAATTTTGTATTATTTTAGGTCTTTCAAACAAACTAACCTATAAACGAAATCTGATTTCAGACCCTCTCTGACTTGTGGGACGCCACTGAGGACGAAGATGACATTAGTAAACAGCTTAAGAAGTACAGACCCTCAAAGAAGATGCACAAGGCCAAGAAAGGCCGCAAGTACAAAGTGCGAAGAGCCAGAAACTGAAACTGACCACATTGAAGGAGACCCCAACAGTTAACGGACGTGTCACTTTCTTTTTCTTAACTTATTTTTTTCATTATTTAAATAAAACAATTTATCAATGGATATGCCTTGAGGGAGGGGACACTTGAAAGAAACTCAAAATTATATTATGTTATATTTTTTCATCATTATTTTTTTATTATGAATAAATAAAAGCATATTAAAAAATCAACTCCGTTTTTTGACCTACTTTTAAGAAGAAATTTGTGTGTTGTTTACATTTTAACGACGCTTTTCTACCACTCGAAAATATTTAGCCGCTTTTCACACACTTAATGAAACACCTCACTTCTTGGTTAGAGGATCCGGATCTGAATACATTTCCATAAAGCTATGATTTATTTAATATCATATGGTAAATGATCTTGAACGATAAGCATAATTATTAGGGAAAATGGAACAGTATTATCTAATGATGACTATATTTATATAAAGACCGCAAAAGTAATGTTGCCAACTTTCAAATTGTCTGATTTGGTTAATCACAGTGAAATGCAAGAAAAGATTTAAAGAAATGACAAACAATGAAATGAATAAAAATTTGTAATGCTAAGGATGTCACATTTTTCTTCCTCTAGGCTTTAACCCATCAAAGCAAAGCAAACTTACAATAAAGAGCCAATGTCTACCAGCTACCATTATTTCAACTACTTCTACTGCTACTATTACTACTACTGCTACTACTACTACTACTACTACTACTACTACTACTACTACTACTACTACTACTACTACTACTACTACTGTTGCTGCTGCTGCTGCTACTACTACTACTACTACTACTACTACTACTACTACTACTACTACTACTACTACTACTACTACTACTACTACTACTACTACTACTACTACTACTACTACTACTACTACTGCTATTGCTGCTGCTGCTGCTGCTGCTGCTACTACTTTTACTACCGCATCTGTTATAAAGTTAAAAATTATACCATGTTGGAAGTCTTTCGAATATCGGCTTTTTTATTAGTATTTTCATGGCTTATCTTTTAACTTTTTGATGCGTCGGCCGACATGTGTTTTAGCCTTTATGATTCTGTCTCTATCTTTTCTCTTTATAACATGTAGGTGCTTTCGAAGGAATGAGGAAATTGGGGGTCCATGAGGTGGGTGTAGTTGAACCCCAAAATAAAAAAAAATTGCATACCTTTATTCCCCTCCACCACGCTAGTTGTTACAACCGGGATACACAATACGAATCACTTTGAACTAACAGTTTATTGACTTTGTTTAAAATCATGATAGCGATCATTAAATATTAAATTTGTTTGATAGTTTTTCTACTTGTTTAAAAGACTCATGAGAGTCTTTCTCTATACCCGAGTGACCTTATTTCTTTCTTTTTTTTCCACTTTATTTCCCTTAATATGCTCGCTCTCTCTGTCTGTCTTTCTGATTCTGTCTCTGTCTGTCTGTCTGTCTCTTTGTCTCTCCTGCTCCGTCGCTCTTTACTTTTTCTTTTCTTTGCGACTCTTTCTTTTTAAGGGTTATGTCCATTCCACGCTCTCTCAATCTTTCTCTCTCTCTCTCTCTCTCTCTCTCTCTCTCTCTCTCTCTCTCTCTCTCTCACTTTCTATTATCTTAGCGCCTCTTCTTTTATTTATTAATATTTTTTTTATCTTTACGTCCGTTTCTAATTCAGCCTATTAATCTTCCTCTGTAAGTGTGTATTGCTATTTCTTCCATTTTTTCCGGTTCTTCTTTTTTCAAACTGTCTCTCTCTCCCCCTCTCTGTCTCTCTCTCTCTGTCTCTCTCTCTCTCTCTCTCTCTCTCTCTCTGTCTCTATCTGTCTCTCTCTCTGTGTGTATCTCTATATCCGTCTACCTATCTCTATGTCTTTAATGAACACGCGCCAATGTACACGCTCTGTCTATGCCTATGACTGGTCTTCCATTTTTGGAAGGCAGTTTTTCTCGCGAAACCTTACATGGAACACAGCGGTTATATGGTTACAAATTATACCATGTTGGATGTCTTTCGAACATCGGCTTTTTATTAGTATTTTCATCAGTCGTCTTTGATTTACTTACAGTCTCATCGAGGCAGAGTCTATCACGATTTTAGTACTGAAAAGCAGATATGACGTGCCAGTCACCAGTGGACAGTGCGACAGTAGAGTAAGGAAAAAGTATATTAAATTTCTCTAACGTGAAAGATAACAAATAAAAAAGAAGGGTGTTGCATATTAAATGGATAGTGCCCCTTTCAAAGTTAAAAAAAAACAAAAATACTTCTCCCCATAAAGGAAGATATTCAGCTCCCCATAAGGAGAGAAATGTCATAAGATTGCAGGGGGTGAAGGGTTTCAGCTCTGAACCTCCGCCATATAGACACTCTCAGGATAGCCGGCCCACCGACACCACATCGACGAAGTACCCAAGTCGCCGGTACCTCTGAGCAGGTTGTGCTTATCACACAACCCACGACAAAACTTCCCTGCCAGCATCCAAGCACCAAAGTGATGCACACAAGTGCGCATCCCGGTGTTTTATGGGAGGAGCCACACCAGACCCAAAGCATAAATGACGACAGGCGCGGGCCGTCATAGTATGTGGACCTTGACCGTTTTACGGGCCTTAAAACCGTTGGGGCTTGAAGCCAGATACTGGCGAAGTTACCTAGCCAGGCAAAATTCAACCGCTCCTGATTCATATTAAGTAAACAGTGGCACACTTTCTTCATGCGGTTTACTTGCGACGCATTTCCTTACAATTTTCTTTTAAATCTATTTGAAAAAGGTATAACCCTGTGAAATGTAACTACAAAGTCCACTTCTTACCGAATATTAAATAAAAAACCCAACTATTTCTCTGTCCTGATACATAGTGGGATGAATGTTTCAATTTTTCAAGAAAATCAGTTAAATCAGTGTATGATACGTAACTCTATACCAAAACTGATTAACTTGAAATAGCTGCCCTTCGTATCTAGGGGTGAGTTAATTCAGTTTGTCAACACGGATGTGGGTTTGTTTACTTTTTCCTTTGACCTTGACTGCCTCGTGCGTGGTTAGCGACTCTTCCTTCTTCCACGCTCTCTCAATCTTTCTTTCTCTCTCTCTCTCTCTCTTCTCTCTCTCTCTCTCAATCTCTCTATCCGTCTAACTATCTCTATATCTATCTCTCTTTTCCTTGCCTTTATCCTGTCATTTTCGAAATTTTTTGATTTTTATTTTTACTGGATATGTCCATGGCAGTTCATTAGTCTTTCTTTCTTTCTAAATTACTATGAGTCGCTATGTATTTCTTCTATTTCCGATTTTTCATCTTCCACACTATCCCCCCATCTGCCTCCCTCTGTTTCATCTTTTTGGGCCTCTGTCTACTTCACTTCCACTTACTTTCTTTCTCTCTCTCTCTCTCTCTCTCTCTCTCTCTCTCTCGTTCTCTCTTTCTTTCTCACTCTGTCTGTCTGTCTATCTGTCTGTCTGTCTGTCTGTCTGTCTGTCTGTCTGTCTGTCTGTCTGTCTCTGTCTGTCTGTCTGTCTGTCTGTCTGTCTGTCTGTCTGTCTGTCTCTCTCTCTCTCTCTCTCTCTCTCTCTCTCTCTCTCTCTCTCTCTCTCTCTCTCTTTCTGTTCATGATTCTGACCTCTTTATAAACCTTTCTAAATATGTCTTTCCTTTTGTTACATTACATGTTATTTCTATCTCTAATTCTTTAATGAACACGCATCAATATACACGATCTGTCTATGGCTATGACTAATCTTCCATTTGTTTAAACAACTGTTCTCTGCCTATGTGTCTGTATTTCTGTGGTTTTCTAACCTCCATCGAAATTAGTCGTTTTCATCTTTCTTGTCTTTGAATCAATATTTACCTGCGATCCTTTACCGTTACAACTTTATTGTCACCAGTCTCCTTGCTTTACGTTACGGTTCTAATTGCAAGCCAATTTTTCTCGCGAAACCTTAAGGAACGCATCTGTTATATGGTTACAAATTATACGATGAATTATACGATGTTGGATGTCTTTCGAACAGCGGCTTTTTTTATTAGTATTAACCATCGCTTGTCTTTTAATTTTTTGATGCGTCGGCCGACATGTGTTTCAGCCTCTATGATTCTGTCTCTATCTTTTCTCTTTGCAACTTGTGGGTACTTCCGAAGGAATGAGGAAATTGGGGGTCCATGAGGTGCGTGTAGTTGACCCACAAATTAAAGTTGCCTAGGTGCTACAACTGACATATATAATACGAATCACTTTGAACGAACAGTTTATTAACTTTGTATAAAATCATGATTGAGATCATTATATTTTATTTGTTTGATAATTTTCTACTTGATTTAAAAGACTTATGTGCATTTATCAATTTAATTTAAAAAAATTAATACAATTTACGACACAGGCCTACCAAAAAGGCGCATTTTGTATATTTTTTCTTCTCATAATTTTTATAAATTAGTTTTCGTTAATTTTGCATTACAGCAGTTACTTTCTTCTAAATGTAAGGCCTACACACATTAAGTAGAGTTCATGCCCTTACCGAGTGAATAATTCGTCAGGCTATTTCTTTCTATTGTGCCTGGGTCTCCTCTTTCACACTAGCTGTTTCTCTGTAACTCTATCTCTCTTACTGTCTCTCTCTTTCTCTCTTTGTGTCCATCTCTCCCGCACTCTTAGTTTCTCTATCTCACAATCTTTTTCTTCACATCTATTTTCTCTCACTTTCAATACAGTGTTCTATCTTTCTGGATCTGTCTATATCAGTTATAACTCACTATTTCTATGCAACTGTGTGGGACAATTTCTGTATAGTATTTCTATTCTTTCTCTTCCATTTTCTCTCTCCCTAACACCCCTTTGTCTCTGTCTCTGTCTCTCTGTCTCTGTCTGACTGTCTGTCTGTCTGTCTGTCTGTCTGTCTGTCTGTCTCTCTTTTTCCCTTAATGATTCTGACCATATTATAAATCTTTCTAAATATATCTTTTCTTTTTTTACATGTTATTTCAATCTTTAACTCTATAATAAAGACGCGTCAATGTACATACATGTCCTTTCTATGCCTATGACTGGTCATCTAATTTTTTAAACCACTGTTCTCTGCTGATGTTTCTGTACTTCTGTTCTTTTCCAACCTCTGCCGAAATTAGCCGTTTTCATCTTTCTTGTGTTTGAATCAATATTTACCAGCAATCCTTTACCGTTACATCCTTACTGTCATCAGTTTCCTTGCTTTACGTTACAGCTCTAATTGGAGGCCAGTTTTTCTCGCGAAACCTTACTTGGAACCCATCCGTTATAAATTATGGTTACAAATAATACTATGTTGGATGTCTTTCTCTTTGTAACATGTGGGTTCTTCCGAAAAAATTGAGAAAACTTATGGTCCATTACAGGCGAATCAATGACCCTCAGAAATGAATACTTCTATACCTATTCCCCATTACCACCCCAGTGGCTGCAACTGGTGCAGATACTCGTAATAATGAATCACTTTGCTCGAACAGTTTATTGGCTTTTGTATAGGAAAATGATTTAGATCGTTATATTCAATGTTTCGCTATCTTTCGCATTCTTAGTCTTTAATTCTCTCTCTCTGTGTCTCTCTGTCTGTTTGTCTCTGTCTGTCTCTCTCTCTGTCTCTCTCTGTCTGTCTGTCTCTCTCTCTGTCTGTCTGTCTGTCTGTCTGTCTCTCTCTCTCTCTCTCTGTCTGTCTCTCTCTCTCTCTCTCTCTCTCTCTCTCTCTCTCTCTCTCTCTCTCTATCTATCTATCTATCTCTTTGTCTTTCACTTTTTTTTGCGTCTCGTCCCCCACTTCAGATAAATATTTCTCTTTTCTTTTTTCGTGTGTGTCTATGTCAATACATTACTTTTCACTCTAACTGTATATTTCACTTCCTTTGTTCTCTCTATTTTTTTCTCTTCTCCACAGATCTCTTTCTCCCTATCTCTTTCTTCTTTGCCTCTCTTCTCATACTTTTGATAAATCAACTTTACCTTTATGTCTCTGTCTCTGTCAGTTTATTATAAAATATTTTTCCTTATGTGCCTCTATTTACTTACAGTCTCAGAGTCTATCACGATTTTAGTACTGAAAAGCAGATATGACGTGCCAGTCACCAGTGGACAGTGCGACAGTAGAGTAAGGAAAAAGTATATTAAATTTCTCTAACGTGAAAGATAGCAAATAAAAAAGAAGGGTGTTGCATATTAAATGGATAGTGCCCCTTTCAAAGTTAAAAAAACAACAAAAATACATTTCCCCATAAAGGAAGATATTCAACTCCCTATAAGGAGAAAAATGTCATAAGATTGCAGGGGGTGAAGGGTTTCAGCTCTGAACTTCCGCCATATGGACACTCTCAGGATAGCCGGCCCACCGACACTACATCGACGAAGTACCCAAGTCGCCGGTACCTCTGAGCAGGTTGTGCTTATCACACAGCCCACGACAAAGCTTCCCTGCCAGCATCCAAGCACCAAAGTGATGCACACAAGTGCGCATCCCAGTGTTTTATGGGAGGAGCCACACCAGACCCAAAGCATAAATGACGACAGGCGCGGGCCGTCATAGTATGTGGACCTTGGCCGTTTTACGGGCCTTAACACCGTTAGGACTTGAAGCCAGTTCCTGGCGAAGTTGCCCTGCCAGGCAAAATTCGACGGCTCCTGATTCATATTAAGTAAACAGTGACACACTTTCTTCATGCGGTTTACTTGCGACGCATTTCCTTACAATTTTCTTTTAAATCTATTTGAAAAAGGTATAACACTGTGAAATGTAACTACAAAGTCCACTTCTTACCGAATATTAAATAAAAAACCCCAACTATTTCTCTGTCCTGATACATAGTGGGATGAATGTTTCAATTTTTCAAGAAAATCAGTTAAATCAGTGTATGATATGTAACTCTATACCAAAACTAATTAACTTGAAATAGCTGCGCTTTGTATCTAGGAGTGAGTTTGTTCAGTTTGCCGTCACGCCTGTGGGTTTTTTTACCATTGACCTTGACTGCCTCTTGCGTGGTTATTTGAAATTAAGATGAGAAAGACAAAGAAAAAAAAAAAAGGAGACAGAGAGAGAAGAGAGAGAGAGAGAGGGAAAGAGAGATAGAGAGAGAGAGAGAAAGAGAGAGAGAGAGAGAGAGAGAGAGAGAGAGAGAGAGAGAGAGAGAGAGAGAGAGAGAGAGAGAGAGAGAGAGAGAGAGAGAGAGAGAGAGAGAGAGAGAGAGAGAGAGAGAGAGAGAGAGAGAGAGAGATCTAAATAGAAACGCAAAAACACCATACTTGGAGGACAACTTGGTAATAAAGGATCCAAAAAGGACGCATGTGTGTCTGACAATAGTGTGATACAGGATCTCTTTCCCGATTTCCTCCCAACACCTCCACCGCTATTTTCCCTCTAAACATCTAACTTAGTAGGCAGCCTTACTCAAACTACTTCCATCTCCTACACACACAAACACAGAGATTGCTAACCTCAAGTAACCCCTTATCAATGCCGCCACGCTGTATGTCACCACCACCATAGACATACAATGGACCCTGCAACTGCGGCTAGAATAGAAACAAACAATCATCTGTCCAGGCTGTGTCCAGCTTAGGCTACTTTATGTATGACTTTTGCTACTCGTCCTCTGTTTCTCATTGCTGTACTGAAGAAGTCAAAATAAAAGGCAAAATGTTTGTTTTTTAGTCCCGCAGTTACAAAGTTGTGTGCCTGTTTCTTTTAAGACCATGTATCATATTACTATTTACAGACACACACGCATCCTTTTTGCATCCTTTATAAATATCAAATTGTCCTCTCTCTTTCTGACTATGTCTGTTTATAGCTCGCTCTTTCTGTCTCTATATTTCGCATTAGTTCCCTTCCCCTCACTCTCAATGTTTCTCTCTCTCTCTCTCTCTCTCTCTCTCTCTCTCTCTCTCTCTCTCTCTCTCTCTCTCTCTCTCTCTCTCTCTCTCTCTCTCTCTCTCTCTCTCTCTTTCGCTCTCTCTCTTTCACACTTTGTCTTGTCTTTGCGCCTCTTCTTTTATTTACAAATACCTTTTTTTTTTTTTTTATCTTTACGTCCGTTTCTAAATCAGCCTATTAATCAGTCTTCCTCTGTAACCGTGTTTCGCTATATCTTCCATTTCTTTCCGATTCTTATTTTTAATTCTCTTTTTCCCTCTCTGTCTCTGCCTCTCTCTCTCTCTCTCTCTCTCTCTCTCTCTCTCTCTCTCTCTCTCTCTCTCTCTCTCTCCATCTCTCTACCCGTCTACCTATCTCTATATCTATCTCTCTTTTCCTTCCCTCTCTCCTGTCATATTCGAATTTTTTTAAATTTTTTATTTGATATGTCTATGGCAATTTATTAGTCTTTCTTTCTATCTATCTATATGTCGCTATTTCTTTCTTCTATTTCTGATTCTTCATCTTCCACACTATCCCTCCTTCTGTCTCCCTCTGTTTCATCTTTTTGCTCCTCTCTCTACTTCACTCTCATTGGTTTTCTCTCTCTATCTCACTCTCTCTTTTTTTGCTCTGAATGATTCTGATCTCTTTATACATCTTTCTAAATATATCTTTCCTTTTGTTACACGTTATTTCTATCTTTTATTCTGTAATGAACACACGTCAATGTACACGCTCTGTCTATGCCTATGACTGGTCCTCCATTTTTTAAACCACTGTTCTCTGCTGATGTTTCTGTATTTCTGTGGTTTTCTAACCTCTATCGAAATACGTCGTTTTCATCTTTCTTGTCTTTGAATCAATATTTACCAGCGATCCTTTACCGTTACATCCCATTTGTCACCAGTTTTCTTGCTTTACGTAACGGCTCTAATTGGAAGCCAGTTTTTCTCGCGAAACCTTACATGGAACACATCTGTTGTATGGTTACAAATTATACCATGTTGGATGTCCTTTGTAGATCGGCTTTTTATTAGTATTTCTGAGGTTTCGCAGGAAAGGCTTACGGCCCTAAGCTAGATTAAGACGTAATATTTTTAGACTGACCGTCATCATTTGATGTAAACAAATCAGGCCGATTTGCACACGTCACTAGGGAAACCACGTGTTTGTTACGTTATGACTCATGCTTACGGTACGTAACTCAATCTGCGAAACATGGCTATTTTCAACGCTTGTCTTTTAATTTTATGATCCTGTCTCTATCTTTTCTCTTTGCATCATGTGGGTGCTTCCGAAGGAATGATGAAATTGGAGTCCATGAGGTGTTTGTAGTTGAACCCCAAAATAAAGAATTGCATACTTTATTCCCCACCACCGCCCTAGTTGCTACAACTGCATTATACAATGCGAATGACTTTCCACGAACAGTTTATTAACTTTGTATATTAAATTTGTTTGATAGTTTTTCTACTTGTTTTAAAAGACTCATGAGAGTCTTTCTCTATTTCCGAGTGACCTTCTTTCTTTCTTTTTCTCACTTTATTTCCCTTAATACGCTCGCTCTCTTTGTCTGTCTTTCTGTCTCTCTGTCTCTGTCTCTGTCTCTGTCTCTCTCTCTCTCTCTCTCTCTCTCTCTCTCTCTCTCTCTCTCTCTTTCGCCCTGTCTCTTTCGCTCTCTCTCTCTCTCTCTCTCTCTCTCCCCCCCCCTCTCTCTCTCTCTGTCTCTCAATTTTTATCATCTTAGCGCCTTTTCTTTTATTTATTAATATTTTTTTTTATCTTTACGTCCGTTTCTAATTCAGCCTATTAATCAGTTTTCCTCTGTAAGTGTGTATCGCTATTTCTTCAATTTTTTTTTTCGGTTCTTCCTTTTTCAAACTGTCTCTCTCTCTTCCTCTCTCTGTCTCTCTGTCTCTCTGTCTCTCTCTGTCTCTCTGTCTTTCTCTCTCTCTATCTCTATCTCTATATCCGTCTACCTATCTCTGTGTCTATCTCTCTTTTCTTTGCCTCTATCTTGTCATTTTTGAATTAAAAAAAAAATTTTTATTAGATGTGTAAATGGCAGTTTATTAGACTTTCTTACTCTCTAACTATGTGGGGCTCTTTCTTTCTTGTATATCTGATTCTTCTTCTCCCACACTATCTGTCCTTCTGTCTGTCTCTATTTTTTTGATCCTCTCCCAACTTCACTCCCATTCGCTTTCTCTCTCTCTCTCTCTCTCTCTCTCTCTCTCTCTCTCTCTCTCTCTCTCTCTCTCTCGCTCGCTCTTTCTCTTTCTGTTCATAATTCTGACTTTATTATAAATCTTTATAAGTATATCTTTCCTTTTATTACATTTTATTCCTATCTCTAATTCTTTAATGAACACACGTCAAAGTACACGCTCTGTCTATGCCTATGACTGGTCTTCTATTTTTTTAAACCACTGTTCTCTGTTGATGTTTCTGTATTTCTGTGGTTTTGTAACCTCTATCGAAATAAGTCGTTTTCATCTCTCTTGTCTTTGAATCAATATTTACCAGCGATCCTTTACCGTTACAAACTTATTGTCGTCAGTTTCCTTGCTTTACGTTACCGCTCTAATTGGAAGCCAGTCTTTAACTACAACTACTACTGCTACTACTACTACTACTACTACTACTACTACTACTACTACTACTACTACTACAACTATTACTACTACTACTACTATTACTACTACTACTACTACTACCACAACTACTACAACCACCACTACGACTACTACGACTACTATTACTACAACTACTACTACTACTACTACTACTACTGCTACTACTACTACAATTAGTTCTACGACCACTTCTTCTTCTTCTTCTCCTTCTTCTTCTTCTTCTTCTTCTTCTTCTTCTTCTTCTTCTTCTTCTTCTTCTTCTTCTTCTTCTTCTTCTTCTACTACTACTACTACTGCTACTACTACTACTACTACTACTACTACTACTACTACTACTACTACTACTACTACTACTACTACAATTAGTTCTACGACCACTTCTTCTTCTTCTTCTTCTTCTTCTTCTTCTTCCTCTTTTTCAGTTTCTTCTCTTTCTTATTCAACTCCTCCTGCTGCACTGCTATATTCTTCTTTTCCTACTTCCCCCCATATTTGTTCTGCTAATTCTTTTCCTGCTTCTCTTTCTTTCTGATCTTGCAGCTGGTTTTTTGCTTCTTCCTCTTTCCTCTGTCTTTCATATATCAATTTCCGTCTAAATCAATCCAAAAGAATGGTGAAAAAGTCTTGTGTGGGCGTCTTTGTATTCGCGCTCTTTTTATGGGTGAGTGTGTGTCTGCTTATGTGTTTTGTTTCTTTTCCCTTTCAGCCCAACGTGAGCAATAACCTACACGATAGAGTCTGATAGGGCTGCGGCTAATATATTAGAATCAGAATGACGAGGATGGTTCAAATTGTTTTCATACCAAGTTCTTAAACTTCTTTACAGTTAACAAGAAGAGCATAACATTTTTTTAACGTAGAAAAACTGATATCTCCCATTTTTTTTTGTCCCAAATCGCACCTCTTGAGGACAAATTTAACACTATTGTACAGTAGACTAGCCAATTCCACATCTTGACATTTCTTTCGTGTTCTTTCAACGCCACTGTCTTAAACCCCGCATAAGACTGTGAGAGATACAGGAACGATAAAGATTTAGAACAGCGACCACTGTTTCACCCACTGCCTCGCCAAAGGTATCTGTTCTTAAACCTTATCGCGTCTGTTTGTTTTTATTTTTATAGAGTATCTCTATGCCTTATCCTAAAAGCGGGTGATTACGGAGTGTCCCCATTCTCGTGTGTGCATACGCGTAAATAAAATGAAACCCCTCAAATACTTTTAGTTCAAGATAAAAAAATGTTTATATGTAAAACAAAATAATAACAAGAAATGGTAATTATTATGGTAAAATAATTATGTTTATGAGAAAAGTTCAACCAGAGTTCGCTTGAAATACCAAATAAAACCTAAATAATTATAACCGACTCGTCCATAAGTCAATTTTGCCCATAGATATATCCCATTACAAAAAAAAAAGGTACCACTTCGTTAAAAATAATTAAGGAGCCAATAGGCCTAGAACA
Source organism: Elysia crispata (assembly GCA_033675545.1). Classification (NCBI taxonomy): domain Eukaryota; kingdom Metazoa; phylum Mollusca; class Gastropoda; family Plakobranchidae; genus Elysia; species Elysia crispata. Next base: position 465,731 of record JAWDGP010006763.1, on the reverse strand, counting down.
GACTTGTGTGTGTGTATATGTATATATATATATATATATATATATATATATAATATATAATATATATATTCATATTGAAAACTGCGGTGGGCCAGCCTAGTGGAATACAAACAACCTGAATAAAACAAATCAGTTGGGATATCTGGTAGAAAACCTAAATAGAACACCAGTCCGTCCCATACGCCTAAATAAAAAGCCAGCCTGAGCCTGGCCTGCTTTACTTCTTACAATGTAAGTGCTTCATGGACAACGATACCTGCAATCACAAATTGGGAAAAACGTGTCCTGATGAACCGGTGCCTGCAACCTTTACCTTTCCCACTTACAAAAGAATGGTGCATTTTACCATTTGCGGTGAAAACGAAAGTATAAGTAGATCTAGAACAAGATTTTAAACGATAAAAGTCCATCAGAAGATGGTGAGATATCTTGAGCTAAATCTAGATCTAGATTATATATATAAAAAACACTTTCTTTCGGACCAATCTCAGTCATTAATTTTCGTAAGCTACTCAATTTTGAGGACAGAAATCTCAAAAAAAATTTTACTCAATTATTTTGCTGAATACTAATACTCCCCCCTCCCTCTGTCTCTTCATTTATCAATATTATGTAGATCTAGATCTAGATCTAGATCAAAATGTAAATTTTGAGATATACCGCTTTTTACATCAGCTACATCTAGCGTATCAACGAGATAATAACAACAACAAATATCATCTTTTTTCTATCCAGAAAATATATAGAAATATCATCTATATTTCTCCTATATCGAATTCGAAAATCTACATACTTGCAGAAATGTTTTTAGTCCTCAAAAATTCAAATCTACATTCTAGATCTACAGCACTATACTACATTACAAAAGATAAATTTCCCATGAACATGAAAATAAAAGAATTTCGGTAATACTGCAGTTTGTGGTCCCGGTTGGATGTAAACAAATCACGCCAAAAATATCCAGATTGTAATTAAAAATAGCCAAAACAAGTTCAATATTTTGCACGGAAATGCCTCTACTGAAGAAGTTGCCCTCAAACTTTTGCAATATAATAATTTGATTAGATCAGTGCCTTCATTTTAATATGCAATGAAACCACCATGGCCGCATTGTCAACGTATAACTGGGACCGCAAAACTGCGGTATTACCAGAATCTCTGCAAAATTATCTTTATGATCTAATAGATCTAATTTGATATTCAGATCTTGCATTTGGATATCTTTATCTGATTCCAGATAATCACAATGAAAACACCAGGACAGAGGTCTTATGAACTAGATCTAGAGTTTCTATGAGATCAATGAAAATAAAAGTTTCACTCCTGCTTCGACTCCTCCTCCTCCTCTCCACTTCTACAAATCGCACAGCATATGATTCATTAAAAAAAAAAAACAACACTTGCAAAAAATAAGGAAATAAATAATTAAGATATAAAGAGAAAGAGAAGACACATACATCAAATACTAAAGAGGGAAAATTTTCTCTTTGAGAGAGCCAGGGAGAAAGTCCACCAGACAAATAAAGAGAATTAGACAAATAGAGACAAAGAACAAAAATATGGGTTGTTGCTGTAATTGTTAAATAGATAACAAACTTTAATTCATGTAAGTAGAAAATGATGTGAATTGAAATAAAATAAAAAAGGAAAAAAAACAATATTTCCATATAAAGTTTACATTTCAAAAGGGCAAATAGCAAGAACTAGAATTCAATTTCAAAATGAAGAAAAAAAATTGTGGTACGAAAGGCAAAAATTTAGGTACAAAAATTCTAACATGCTCATCAAATGCATCCATGCAATGGCACACTACATACATATGAGATAATGCAAATGGATGCATTCCCACCCATGTCTAAACCAATTGGAAACTATAGAACTTGCGAATCTAAAATTTATCAGCTTCATAAAAAATAAAATCAAGCTAGAGCGATGCTTAAAATTTCTTCATTTCCTGTTCATAATCACATTTTATATTGAAATTTGTCTCATCCTATGTATTTCAAGCTTTGTATCAAGTAAAATGGTTTTTTTTGCTTTATAAAATTAAAGATGAAAAAGTTAAAACTCCAATATTTCCTTGTATATATCTAGAAATATTTTATTATAAATGTTATATTTAAAAAAGGCCACATGTAAAGAATTTAAATTCTATTTAGATAGAGCTCTAATTCATAATTTTGCCCATCATTACTGACTTACTGACTTATTGCCGTGTCGCATCCCAGTTCACCGTCTGTGACGCTTCGGCAGCTTTCTCTATCCTCGCAGAGAGTTCTCTCCACTGTTTCCTGTCCTTTGCGAGCTCAGTGATTTTGACCAGATCATCGGTTGAATGGAGTCTAAAATGGTCAATTAGTCCTAGATCTCTGTTCAGTACGATTGGGAGAGTTGTTGTCGGCCGTCCTCTTAGTTTGTGGCCATATTGGATGAAGTAGGCTCTTGTTGCTCTGTTGGCAGGGATGTCGCTGTCTCTACGAAGAATATGCCCAAAGAGGTTCCACCGAATATGCCCATCATTAGTGTCTAAGTAAATGAATTGTCCTGGATGCCTCTCATTTCTGACCAATTGATATGAAGATTTTTTAAAGATATCTGTTTATAAATATCAGGACCCTTTGGATCATTGTCTTGCTTTTCCACCCCTATATGAGCAAACCTAACAAGTGATCAAGATCTTGTGGGGTGAGAAAAGGGAGGATATTCAGGTTTTTCTTAATTTCTAAATTTCTCGAAAATATTTGATTTTTTCAAAGCCAATTACAATTTAAGCCATCAGAATTCAACCATTTGAAAATTTGGAATACATGTTGGAAATGGAAAAATTTCCGTTTTCTCCCATCTGTCCTGTATCTGTACATTTTGCTACATTATATTCCTTGACAAGCTATTTGTTATGACATTAAAACAAAATATACTATAGATATGTTCAGATTTCTGCTATGTCGCACTAATCTGACTTTTTAAACATTTTGTTTTTGGTTCAGCTTTTTAGATACAGTTATTCTCTGATGTGGAGTTTGTCTCAGTTTTAAATAAAATTTAGATGGAAACATGAAAAACTCTGAGATATATATATATATATATATATATATATATATATATATATATATATATATATATATTTGAAATTGTTGTGTTTCTTCTAGGAAACATCAAATTGAGTTTGTGATTGTTTAGCATTTTTTTTTTTTTTTACTGAAAACATTTTCAAATTTTGTACTCTTGCAGGCACATATTGCCTATAAATCTCAATCTGGGCTCTCTATCAAATTCAAGGTGGTGGAAAAATATGAACAGTAACTCACCAAAATATTCTTTATCTTAAAGAAGATGGATAGAGATTATTCTGGAGGAGAAACAGACTTCATGTCATGCGAAGCTGAGGTTCCTTCAACTTCCCTGTCAAGTAATCAAGTAGTAAGTGTTGAGTTTACGTAAGAACAATTAAAGTCAAGTCTGTTTTTTTTACGTCTTGAAATTTTTTTTTGGTTTTGATTGAAGAATAAAGAAAAAATAGTTACCATCTATTCATGTGAATTTTTTCAATAGTTTGGACTTAATCATCTTTTTTTTTGTTTTTTAATTAGATTTGTGCCGTTTGTGATGAAAGTTTTGAATAATAAATTTATTATGAATTTTAAACTTTCATTTGAAAACAGTTCACAAAGACTCTTAAATTAAATAAAATAAACATTTTATATTGAACAATATAATCTAGAGTTTCTATCAGATCAATGAAAATAAAAATTTCACTCCTGCTTCGACTCCTCCTCCTCCTCTCCACCTCTACAAATCGCACAGCATATGATTCATTTAAAAAAAAAAAAACAACACTTGCAAAAAATAAGGAAATAAAAAATTAAGATGTAAAAAGAAAGAGATGTTGGAAAAAAACTCTTGTGTGTCAGTAGATCTGATTTTGTCATAGGAGTAGCAGTTTGAAATAATTTTTATCTTCAAATAATATTTCCAATAGCCTGAAAAATGAAAAGGTTGGATTTATAATACATTTTTTAGTCTTTATTATGATTTGTAACAGAGATATGAATCAAAGGTTTGAGGGTAGAGTGATTTAGTGGAAGTAATTGTAAACAATGCAGAAAAAAAATCATTTTCATGGGAAATATTCAAGAAATAACCATGGTAATGACAGAAAATTGTTGCGGAAAAATTTTTTTTACAGAGGTACACTAATGCATACGGAATGGAGAATAGTTCGTGAGGGAAGTTGCGGACGAAGAGTTAGGGATAAAATCAATCTTATGATGAAAAGGTGAACTGAAGTTCAAGATATCATGTTCATAATTGAAATAGTGGATATGTGTTAAGAGAGAAATCATGACAATGAGGGAAACAAACAAGGCTAGAACCAAGTGAGGGAAATTATGTAAAATCAATGATGGAATCATTTTAAAGATAGAAACTTTGACTGATATTAGTTTAGGATACAGCCATATGTTTAAGAGTTAAATTTAGAATTAGATGGATGAAACATATCCAAGTATAATTCAAACTTTGTTATGATCAAAGATAGACTCTTTATAGACATAAATAATGTTATATTGAGCTCAATCCTGCTCTTGAAGTGTTAAGTCTAAATTCACACCAACACTTTGTTACATGGCATGCAATGACAAGCATTTTTTTCCCTTGGTTTTATATTTCATTTCATTCCTAAAGAGAAGTGATAAGTAACTATAGAACCTAATTTTGCAGCTTGATCTTATCTTATCATAGGTTTCCCTTGAAGGTGAGACTTTAAAGCCCAGTAACACTGAGGAGTTGAAGGGAATGTTACAGCAAGCAGGAACAGATTTAACCGTGAAATACCTCACCGGTAAAGTTTTTTTTTTTTATACCATATACTGAATGTTTATTTTATGCTGAAAAGGAAAAAGAGAACTTTTAGACTAGAAAATAATCCTAATAGTCTTTACAAATGGAAGTTGAATTGAATGGGCAGCTATAAATTTCTGCATGACAGTGCGCCTTTTTCAGCATTTTCTGCGTAAACTTAGAGCCATTTAATAAGAATAAGCCATTTGAATAGAATAGGAAATAATCTGATTACCTTTGTAAAACTGTTCTGAAGACTGCTGTGTGCTCTTTTTGTATTGCACATAGATATATCCAGCTGTTTTGTTGCTGTCTTATTTTAAGGTCAAATCACCTTTGAAGAGTTTTCTCGTCAGCTGGATCAATGCAAGTCTACAAATCAGGATTCACTTAGCACCCAGACAGGCCACCAGACTGATATAGAACCTGAGGAGCCCTCTAATCTTCCTAATTTTGAACTGATGATGGATCAAAATTTTTCTGGTGATGAAGAAGAAAGTGATGAGGATAATGAGGAAGAGCAAATGGAAACAGGAGATAGCAGTAGTGAGCTTTTGGATTCTGGAGACTTTTCGGATTCAAAAGATCATGAATGGCTACCAAGTAAAAGAGCAAAAAAAGTAGAGAAAGGAAAAGGTATGGATGTGGTATATCGATTTAACTTATGATAAAAGTTGTAAGTAGTAACCCAAATGATAACCTTTTTTTTAATCCTAGAGGGGAAATTGTGTTGGGTACTCTAATACAACCATACAACACTTTTGTAAAGGCAAAGAGAAAATCTTTCTTTTTTTCTCTCCTTCTCTTTCTCCCTCTCTCTCTCTCTCTCTCTCTCTCTCTCTCTCTCTCTCTCTCTCTCTCTCTCTTTCTCTGTCTGTCTGTCTGTCTCTGTCTGTCTGTCTGTCTCTCTCTCTCTTCATTCTTCTCTCTCTCTATTAGTGCACGTGTGTGAAAATTCATGATTATGTGGATCTTTGATGCTTTTCAAAATTGACGTCTAATTGTGAAGACACTGTTGAGAAAGGATAGTTTTACATTATGACTTATGTTTATCTATTTTCCGTACTTTTTTAATGAATTTTGTTTTTGTCTCCATATTTCACTCTCACAACCCAACAGCTGATTGTACTATTAGTAGAACCTCCATCCCCTCCTCTACTTAACAAAGAGCAACATCTAAGAAAAATTATAATTGTGCTATAAAATATGTGAACTAATAAATTTGTGACCAAATTTATTCCTAAGCAAGTGCTGATCACATGTTGTTTGTTTTATTTTTTTTTGACCAACCAATTGAACATTACAGGAAAAAAATTTAACTTGAAGCAAGAGAAGGAAAAACAGTCTCCAAAGCCTAAAGAGGTTGCTCGTAAGCTTCGCCGGGTAAGTTACTCTCCAACTTGTCCTTAACACTCCTCTAGTTTTACTCTATTTTCTGTCTCACCATCCTTTTTTTTTCTTCTTTTTTTTTTCAACTGGATTAATAGGTGGTTGGTTTTAGAATTCTGATAGGTCTTACTTCATTCCTGCCAAAATGTTCTCTTTGTCTATCGTCTCCTTCTCTCAGGCTCCAGGCTGAGATCACTATTGTTGTGATCTTTGCAATCAATCATCAGTCAATTTGCTGAATTGCTATTTTGTAGTCGAAATCCAAAGAAGGTTATTCTTTTCATGTGAAGCATGAAAAAGATCTTTACCGCTGTGTTAGCAGGAAAATATTTTTATGAGCTAAGATTCTCCCCTCCCCCTTTTACCCCTACCCAAACCATTCTGAGGGAGGCATCCTAAGTTGAAAATATTTCTGATGTTAATTCTTAATCTATGCTTCCCAAGGAACAGGTAGAGTAGCCGAAATAAATTAACTTTTACAGTTAGTGGAAAATTGAGCTATGTCATTTAATCGTTTGGCAGAATTAGGACAGTTACAAATTTTTATTGTGTGGCCATATGGGCTGAAAAAAGAGGGCGTTCTGAGCACAATTCTGTCCTAAATATTCTTAAAATTTAAAAGAAATAGATCACTATAGCCCTTAACATGCAAAAGTTTGTTCACTGCGGTGGCTTGAACAGCATTTAAGGAGGCCTTTTTCCTTACCTATTCTTTTTTTGTTTGAAAATTGAAAAATGGACATGTAATTAGAAATTGTTCAGATTATCTTTTATGGTTTTTGTGCCATTATTTTTAGCAAAGGAGGAAAGTGTTTGATCTTCCCAAATTCATGGCTGGAACTAATGGCAAAGCCATGCTTCTGAGGGCTCAAGGAAAGACGGATGAGGCTGTTCACTTATTTTTTGAAGTAATTAAACAGGGTGAGTTAGTACACTTAGTGAAGCCGTAATTATTATGTATGCACATTAGTATTTTTCAAATTCATTACAGCCTCAGTCATATACTTGGAACAGTGGGTATTTGTAGGTGACGAGAAACTGCTCCATGTAAGTCAGTATTTAAACAATATTCTTTTGATGGAGGAGAGGGAGGACAGAGGGTATTTTGCCTGTAACATAATTAGCTTCTCAATTTGCATGCAGTGTGGCATGGACATAAGCTCGTTATCTAGGATGTTTAATTAGGAGAAGGATTGACTGAGTTTATCTCTGTTCAATTACAAAATTTGCCAATAACACAATACAATCCATCAGTCACAAATCATGTTTATCAGTATAGTTGCCCTATGTTGTGGAAAAGATCAGTTTTACATGAGTCATTTTTTTAAGCTCTACAATGGTTATTAAAGAATGACAAAAGAAACAGAACATTTGTTTTAAATATTTTAATGTATTTTTTACAAAAGCAAAAAAATGAAAGATCACATCTCACCATAAATTTGACTTCAATACACAGCCCCTAAAGCAGCAGCTCCCTATGAAGCTCTTGGCAGCATCCAGGAAGAGAAAGGCAATATCAGGGAAGCAATAAAAGTAAGATTGCAGTGGGTCATTGCTTTGTCAGTTTGTTTCTACTGCTGAAAGAACAAAATATTTGGCAAATTTATAGATGACATTTTTTTTTTATTGTAAAACAGTGTAAGCTTAATCTTCTTTTTTTCACTGTTTGAGAAATTAATATTCCCTCGCGAATGCTTGAAATGAAAAATTCAAATTAATGTTCAGAAATATTTGAAATCTGTATTTTAGGTAATTTTTTTAGTTTTCATAGAAAAGAATTGAACTTGTTTACAGCAAGTTTTGTATTATGGTGAACTTCATGATTGCAAATATAAAGCATGAAGCACAATTTTGTATACTCTGGAATCATATTCAAGATATTTCCCATTCTCTAAGGTATTTTCAATCTGGATTTTTTTCAGTTCTACATGGTGGCTGCAAATCTGCGTGGCAAATACGCTACTGAATGGCTAGACATTTTGGAAATGTGCCTAAAACTGAATGATGATAAACTTGCGATGACATGCTTTGTAAAAGGTAAATCTTGAACTAAGATCAGATAAAAATTTCTCTTTTTGAATGAATGAAGTGTGAAAGTTATCCCATTTGCATTTTACAAATCTCTACCTAACAAGTTTGCATTTTATTTAATTGCCTTTGAAATGACCAAATAGCAAGGCAGTTTTGCCAAAAAAATTGCACTATTTCTCCTGTCACTTAACTGACTGGAAGAATTTTTAAATAAATGAATTATACCAGTAAGAATGACATTTTTACATATTTAAACCACTGAACTAAAGACTGATTTCTTGAAAGAATGAGTAAGCTGTTTTTATGCATTAAACATAAGTTTTTGTTAATGTAAAATAATCAATTTCCATTTTTGTGTTTTGATTTTGTAGGCATCAGGTTCTATTAAAAAACAAGTAATGAAATCATAACATTTCCTGATGAGGTGCTCTGAAGATTCTCGGGATATAATGTGACGCATTTCATTCATTAAATCATTTGCAAATTTTAGTAATCATGTGCTTATTAATCTTTGTCTCCTACTAGGTTTGATAGCTGCTAATACAAATGAAGGAAAACTTAGAATCTTGGCAAGAAAAAGCACCTACTTTATCGAGCGGGATAATCATTCAAAGTCCCTCCAAACTCGGGAGCAGATGTTGCCTTTCTTGGACAGGGACAACCCTTCAAACACTCTGGCTTTTGCAAGAGATCTTGTTCATGTAAGCTGTAGTGTGATCTAAAGTTGAAATCTATAGATAACTAAGAAGGAAAAAAATAGAATAAATAAACAATGTCTACATGTTGTTTTTTCACTGAACAGGTTGAAGTATGGCAAGAATTAAACATGGCTTTTTGGCGATGTTAGGAATCCAGTGTACCATGAGCTCTTTATTCCATTTTAACTTTATAGTAAACCACAGTTAACAGTAGTTGCTTTATTTGGGGCTAGAGTGTCTTCAACACACAGAAGATGAAAGAAAGACCTCTGTCTCTTAAGTCTTGCATTTTGGGGCATTGAAACAGAAGATATTCTACAGGTTCATATGAGTAATCAAACAGTCAACAAAAACTGAGAGGTTTCAGGCTTGTTCTGTTCAAGGTGGAATTGAAAAGTACACTTTATGCTTTATTTTTTAGTATTTTTGCAGCATGATGGGGCCTTTTCGCATGGCTATTCAAGTTCAGCATTTTGCACCTAACATTCTAGTGCTTGGTAAACAATGTTTATTGTGACCAAAGTCAAATGTGATGATAAACAAAACTATTATTTTTTCTGATTCTGGTATGAATAAATGACACTTTATCATGTTCAATTACTTATAGTGATCCCAAAGTCATTGCTTTTTTTTGTATTACTTTGCAATAAAAAAGAATGCTGATCAATCACAAAGTGATCAGAAAGGGAGATGCATCTGTTTAATTATATAGCATATTGCAGTAGTGTCCACCATGTATCTCTCATCCCTTTACATTGTCCCTCTCTTTATTTGATTTTTCATCACAACTCGAACATTGACATGTTTGCTGTCCTAGTTGTGAACATCAATCTACTGCGCAGATTGAAATATTAAAGAAAAATCACTCATTCATGCAATGCCATGGAAAGCATGACTTGGACAAGTGATGGACGCCATATCGTCAGTCACCTTCTTGGATTATGTGTCATGTTTCAAATAAAACAAACAAAAAATCCTACAATTTTTAGTTTTGTCAGACATGTGATTGAATATAAACCTAGCTTGTTGCCAGACAAACATTAAAACTAAAGAGTTGTCCCAGACAATAATGACATCAGTATGCAAGATGTTACATGTGAACTTTTTACAAAGAAAAAAATTCTGTCTCTGTGGTTTAGCACAATCTATACTAAATTATGACATTAGCCAGTTTGATGTTTAGCATCACTATAACTGTATTGTGGATGCTTATATGATACATAGGCAAATTTTTGTTGTACTTATGACCTTCATTCATTGCTTACAATAATTTATTGGTTCTTTAGCTCTTATTCATGAGTACATTTTTTGAGCATATGAAGATATTATTTTTATCGTTTTTTTTTAATTTATAGCGTTTTTTTTTTAATAAGAAATAATTTATTAAATGTGGACTACAAGAAAAAAAAAAATTAAGCATTTGCGGGAAGTTTATCATGATAAATAGTGTTTGATGAAACTCATGGTAGTCTTTGATAATTTAAGATTTTTCCTATATTTGTATTTTTATTTTTATTATATTTGTATTCAATTCAAAATGTTTAAAGATTGTATATTTGTTTACAAAGATATGTATTTTTAGCTATGGAAAGGGAATGGACTTGTTATGTAAAAAGAGAGATACACCTTTAAAGTTTGTGAAGCTTTCTCTATCCTTTTTTAGGACTACTTGGAAGCAAAAGAGGTTAATGGTGCCATTTCAACTCTCCAGTTTATCACAAAAGAGTATTCAAACGACATTGATTCAGAAGGTACTAGTTGCTGTATCAGGGACACAACCTCGTCCAATAAATATCAAGTTTGTTTAAAAAAAATAACTTAAATACTACATGTTCTATATACTTTAAAGTGTTTGTGATGGTAGTACTTTTATTAAGTTTTATTGCCATGTAGAATGTAAAGTTATTTTTATTTATTGTTTTTTATTCGAAAATTGCAATTGCAATAAATTTCTCATTTTATGTTTAGGTATTTAAATACTTTTTCAGGTTTTTTTTTTTTTGTTTTTTTTTTTTAGCTTTGTGTTGTTGTTTTTACTTTATCAAAATTTCACATGTCTCTAGATACTAAGTTAATAATTTTAAAGCGCTTTAGAGATACTATTCACTATTCATTATATGATTTTTTAAGGTTCATTTTGAGTAAATGAAAGAAAATACTGAAAAATGAGTGTTTAAATATATTTCAGTTATCATTTGATTACTTATTACTTGAATTATTTAGCAGTTGTATTCTTCAGTCAGTTAATATCAAGTTTTGCACTTATATCCAAAAACTGCATAGTATCAGATTTTTTTCGAATACTCTTGTTTGTTTTAGATATTCACAGTCTTGTGGAACTTTACATGGATCAGAAAAATTTTCTCAAGGGTTTAGAGGTAATCCATGACTTTTTATTGTGTAGATGGACTGCTAAAATATTTAAGAATGTATGAGTATGAGTTTTAGGAGTCAAGTACTTGTTTAATACTTAATTGCTATAAAGAATCTATGTGGAGAGCTGTTCACTGCAAAATACTTACTGAGGATAAAAACCTCTTGATTCTTGGAGTGTCTATTAACAAGACCACATCACCACATTCTCTCTCTCTCTCTGTATCTCTCTCTCTCTCTTCCTCTCCCTCTTTCTCTCTTCCTGTCTCAACTCCCTTACCTGGGGTACACATTAATGTTACACTGAACATGTTTCCTCCATTAGACCATTATCAAGCACTGTGGTGTTGTTGCAACATTCTCATGTGGGGAGCCAAATTTACAAGATCTGTTTTCTGCTCTTCAAGATTTTTCAAGAAAAGAGCAGGTTTTGAAGAGGTATGAGTGTTTTCTTAATGCTGGTTAATAGCCCTTTTGAGCTGAAATTTCATTTGTTTTATTTCTTCATTGTTCACAATCAGAGGCCATTGAATCTCTGAAATTAAAACACTTTTTTTTGCTTATCATCCCTTTGTATTTTTTTTATTCTCCGTCAGTTTTTTTTTTTTGGTTTTTGTTCTACTATGACCGTTTTATGTTTATCTTTGTAATGTTTTCTTTTAAAAACCTGGAATGAGCTTGTTGAGTATGCATTGGATTATGACTTAAATCAATACTGTATCAGTAGCATCAATAGATCTGACAACTTATCTTTTATGCATGATTATGTTTAGCGTAACTATTTAATGGTAAATTTATTATGAAACCCACATTCTTCTAACAGCACATTTTACTGTATTGCCATACAGACACTCTTTTACATTATACTCTTCTAGCTGGACCAAAATACAAAAGCATATATACCAAATATAACTAATTCTTCCAGTAGGAGAGTTATGTTATTTTCTGTTTTTTTTTTAACTTGATGCAGAACAACAAAGTTTATATAAAGTATTTTATTTTAATGGAAAGAAAATTGTATGGATTTATAACTTTAAAATACTTGATTGAACAGAACCCATATAGGTTATAAATTTTGCTTTAAATATATTAAAAAAAAAATAGACCTAAAGTCCTTGATGTAGAATAACATGTATAATTGCAGTTGGAACTCTGGTAAGTCAATAACTAAACTGCTTAACTCTCTTGCTGCTGATTTTCTTTTCTTTTTTGTTAAAGCTTGGACTTTCCAGCAGAGATGCCTATTGACTTGAAGTCTAAACTACTGCAGTGCCTAGTGCGGATCAAAGTTCTTCCTAACCTGCATGTTCTTGAGGTAGCTGTTTTTCCTCTGTCGTCTCTTGAATTTACAAAAATAATCCTATTTTACAGTATTGAATTTCAGTGTTCACTTGAATACCAGCTATGGCTTGTGTGGAAAGAATTAACAAAAAAAGAAAATGTATTTAAATTTATGAGGGTTGCTAATGATTTACCATTGTGAAGTTGATAGAGTTTGTTATGTATTGGTAATCTGATTAATGAAACAATAAGCTTGAATCATGAAAAGCTGCATATATAATGGCATTGTTAGGTGATCATAAAAGTTTCAATTCTTGAAATCATAATATTTCAGCAGCGCAGACCAGCAGGAACCTTATATCACTGTATTAGCTACCCAGCTGGCAGTGATGTCTTATTTATTTATTTATTTATTTATTTATTTAATAAGTGCGGGATGTTTCCATGAGTGAAATTTCTGTCTTTGAAATAGGGCCTAATCACTAGCATTGTGACAATGGATGCTGAGGATTATGGTGATGTGTTCTACGATGTAGCTGAGACAATGGTGGTTTGTGATTATCACAGCACTGCTCTGCCCATACTGGAAGCTCTGGTTAGCTCAGAAAAATATAATGAGGTGAGCTTTAGGTCTTGACTGATTAATTCAATGAATTAACAAGCCCAATCCTTGATATAAAATTAAAGTGGAAGAGTCAAGAGACAGTTAAATTTCAAATTTTGTCCGGCATAATAAGGTTTTGATAAAAACTTGGGCTTTCAATCATCTTATTTATATGACCTGTAATACTTCTTTACTCTTTTCAGTATCTTGCCTTTTTTATTCAACCCTTAAAGCATATGTTTATCCTCCCCTTAAATGATTAATCAATCAAACTCTCTTTATTTGTATCTTAAGTCATGGCTTTTAGGTTGTGATTGAAAAAAAGAATTTACTATGCTTGATAAAATAAATATGTTCATAAATAAACACACACTCTTAATCCTTATCTGACCACACCATTCTTTTCAAGAGTTATGAATAATTGTTCTGGAACTTCAGGAAATAATACAAGTTTAGGCAAGAGATAGTTCTTTCTAATGTTATGTGAATCCTAAATTTTGTTTAAAAAGTAATGCTGATCGATATTTCTCTAAATCAGTTTTAAATTGTAACTGATTTCTGTGTGGTTATTATCATTGCCGTGATTATTTTTTAAATGCTTATATGGTACTTCACCCCTCAGGCAGCAGTTTGGTTAACATTGGGTCAGTGCCATAATGCACTTGGTGATCTGCCTGCTGCAATTGAAGCTTACAAATGTGTGGTGGACATGGCCCCAGGACATCATGAGGCCAGGGTGACTCTTTCCTCACTGTTGCAACAGATGGGCCAGAATGAGGTGGCCCTTCAGGTCCTCTCTCGAGGTGAGGGTTCTGGGACTTGAAGGTTACTCTTCCTGATTTGACAAGTCTCACCCGGCTTGACAAGCAGAAGAGTTTTTATACCTTATATAAAAGTGAAACATAAACATAAATGCGTCAGTGTGGGCCTTTTTTTTCTTCAGAAACTTGATATTTGTAAACATTAAAAGTACTTTGGTTTGATCAATACAGAGAATGGTATTCTCATTTGTTAAATGAAGGGCACTGTGCATTTTGAAAAAACAAATAAGTAAATTTTTTCAGAAACATTCTTTAACAGATGTTATATTTTTGCTAAATGATACAAATAATCTGCCTTGTGAAAATTCAAATAAGCTCTTTAAAACTAATTGTTCTTTGTCAACATTTTTTAAATGAATCATGAAATTTTGCATGATACGAATTTTGCAGAGGTGGCATGATTAAAAAAACCAAAACAATTTTCGTGAATTATTATAATCTTTGATTACTTTTTTTGTGTGTGGCTAAATTGCTTACTCTATTGCTGTTTGCTTTTGGTTTTTATTTTCTACCTGAAGCTTTATAATGATTGAAAGCATCTTTTTTTTCTTAGAATTTAAAGCTGTTGTTCTTGGAATCTTTGAATGATTTTCATAACCCTTTTCATTTTTTTGGGGCCACACATATCTTGCTCTAATTTTAAAAAAATTTTGGTTACTTTTTTAACATGTCTGTATTTGAGTGGCTGTTTTTTTTTCTTCCATTTTTTTAATAAGCAAAACGTTTATATTATAATTAGTTCCTGAAATAATATAGTGCAGGGTACCACTTCTTGGTTGTTTTTATCTCGCTATGTATTTTTTTTGTCTTAAAATATAGCATTTTCTGTTTTAGGTTTTCAAAACCTATTTACCAGACTACTTCTTTGTCCTTCCATGTTTCTTTTACCTGTCTTGGAGCGTCTCTGCATGCCTGCATATCCAACTGTCTTTCTACCTTTCTCTCTCTTTGTCGTCATTTTCTCATTTTATTAATTATCCTTTGCCCCATTTTTTTAAATGAAAACTCTTTTGCCTTCCTCTCTTTTCACATCTATGCAGAGAGTGAAGAAGGTCTCAGTCAAGGTGACCTGGAGTTGCTGCTACACAAGTGCCAACTGCTCCACTCACAAGGAAAAACAGAAGAATTCATCTCAGCCGCTCTTCGCCTGCTTTCTCTGAACTTGCCAAGCCAATTTAATCCTGACATGGTTAGATGTGAGTGAGTCACAGCTAATCTTAAATTTCTGACTTTCGAAGTGTCAAATTTATAGTTGTGAAATCTGCTTAATTATATCTAGGAGATTTTTAGATATTTATTAAACAAATTAGAGCAAATTATGTTAAAAATATCAGTCACCCAACTGATCTGTGACTCTATCAAGGATTCTTTTCTTTTTCCTGTAGCAGGTTAAATTTAAAGCCTTATCTTTGAACTGTAACTGGAAATACCAGATGTGATTAAGTAAGGAATGGCAGGTTTTGCACTCATGTTTTTTTTAAAAATCACTCTCTCTTTACTTCATAATAGAGTATAGAAACTTTAAGTGTTTTAAGAAGCATGCTTGAAATTAACTATCCTTGAAAAACTTGTTGGTAGTGATTGAACGTTTGATTTTTTATGATTTTTCGAAAAAAGGTGTTATTTTTGGGCCAATCTGAAAAAGAAAATCTAAACCTAGAGGTGAAACTTGGTCACAGAGAAAAAGGCTGGTCCATGGAAAGACTTATGACTTAGGCTCCCTTAAAAATCTTTTAACGTCTTATCTTATCTTTAAATAAAGATAAAAAGACCGGAAGATGTTCTTTTGGCTGGATAGTGTTGCAAAGCTGATTCCGCGTGTCATCACAAACTTCTTGAAATTTTTATTTACTATGGAAATTATCTTTAAAAAAAAGGAATTTAAAGGTAAAAAGTAACTGCTGACTGCTGTAGAGTATTGAACCTGAAAGTGCATCATTTCTAAGCATTTATTGAGTAAAAACAGTGAAGTGCTAACCCTAACCCTTTGGTAAGTGTACTCCTTAGTCTGACACTTAAACCTGTAAAGATTTAGTAATGGCATCCTGAACAACTTCTGATATCAGTTAAAAAAGTATGAAATTATCTTGAAATATGCAGATTTCTTGTAGACAATTTTTTTTCCTTTTGAAAATGCATGTTCATAAGAGTTATAAAGATAGAATTGAAGTTTTATTGAAGATAATGACTTCTGTAAAAAGAAAAAAAAAAGCAGCTAAGTCAAAGACTTATATCTGTTTTTTTTTTCCCCACCTCATTCTCTTTAGCAATCATGACTATGAAGACAACCAAAGCTAGGAAGAGGGCGTGTGTGCCAAAGGTTTCACAAAATGAAGGTATGAAAATTCACAATACATAGTCATTTATGTGATTTAGTTTCTTTTTTTACACAAGTTGCTGGGTATAGTTTTAACTTTCTAAGAAAAAAGAAAAATCATGTCTTGTACCGTAAATATATATATACGATGCAGCAATTGTATTTTACTGCTTGTCTTATTAAAAAATAAGTGTGAAATTTCATCTTATCATTTGTGTATATATCTGTTGATACCCATAATGATTTAAACTTCATTGAACCATGTGATACTTCATGAAACTATATTTCAGATCCAAAGCTTTTAGATAGTCAGTATGAGAGCAAAATCAGTAGAAACATGACTCAAAGTGATCGACTCAAATTTTGCAGCAACTTTTGGGACATCTTTTCTAAGGTAAAATAATAGCCAGATTGGTATTTTGTATCATGAGTGATTAGATATGCTTTATAAGTTCAATTTTCTTATCAAATTTGTGTCTTTCTTTTCTTAATCATACAGAGTGTTCAGTAGCAAGAAATTGTTCTCACTCAGTCTTTGAAATATTTGACCTAATGTATGTATCTTTTACAATCGAAAGGAAAGAAACTGATTGGGTGTAAATAATTAAATCAGAAAACAATGGGCTCATATTCATTCAAGATATATGATGACAAAGCAATAATGCTACTAATGCTGAGATTAGAGAATAATTTCTATTTTTTTCACCATGGTATCACAGCTGTGTCGCACTTTGAAGGACCAAGGAATGGATGATAAACTCATGGAGACAACAGCTCGTGGCATCACTTGTCCAATTTTTACAGTTGATACCACTGCTACAAAGGTATCCAAGGCTATATGATTTCATGTACATTTCCTTCAATTTTAGTCATGGCAAGATTTTGAACTGTTTTATTCTTTTCACACCAAGTAATACATATCAATATTTATACTGTTAACAATATTATTTGGATTCCATTTTGTTATGAATTTAAATCCAATAGTGTCATGTTGAAATAATTATGTATGCATGTCACGATTTCTTTGTATGACATTTTCCCCAGAAAGTTGAGTTTCTGTGTCTCAAAGCGGGTCCAGTTAGTGATAATGTTTACCGCTTGGCCAGAAATTTGGCTTGCGAGGTAAGCTTGTTTTGACTACAATAGATTATAAAGAGAATGAATTATTTCTAATGTGGTTAAGTTTGGTGTTTTTCTTAATTTCAAAGCTTTTATATGAGAAAAAGATAATTTGTTCGCTAACATACTTTCTTCAAATTAATTTGCTATTTTTGGCATGATGATATTAGCTGCGTTTATAAGTTAGTTGATAATATATCCTTACCTGAATTGCATGTATACTTAAAGACTGACGTTTTTTCAATTTCTATTCAAATGAATGCTTATGAACTGCTTTAGAATGAGATTGAGTCCTAAAGAATAAACTGTTATTTGCAAATCTAACATTGACCGTACAGGGCTTTTACACAATCACTTGCTTTAAAGAGAAGAACCACTCTATTGTTACATTTATGATATCCTTTACACTGTCAAGTAAGTAAAAGCTAGTTGAATATGAAGATTTTCTATGTACTGGAAATCAATACCTCAGTTCTAAGGAACTGTATGACATTTTTCAAGAGGTTAATTCCTCTAGGATTGTAAGTTACCTGAAAGAACTGTGAATATACATCTGAAGTTAAGGAATGTTTCATTTCAGGGTTAAAGTGCCCAATAAGGACTGCAATAACTAGAAATAGCCAGTTTTGTACTCAGATAATGATGGAACATAACAGTAAAAATATATTCTGATGTTCCATTGTTACCATTAGTGTGATTAGGCTCTATATTTAAAAAAAAAAAGATACTGAGGATTGATAAAGCACAAGGATGAAAGTTCTGACATCACTGCTTGAGATGGACTGGGCTTGTAAATATTTTCAATCAATTAATCAATCAATATACTATCAAGGCATCACATTTTACCTCTCATTACTTTGAAACATTAAATAAGCCAAGCATCTGACAGGCCCTATTATCAGACTTTGTTAGTTTTGTCTGATTTCCTGGCTTTTTCCACACTCAGTTTCCTTGCTCTATTCAAATTTAATGTTCTCCTGCTCACACCCTTGAATTCAAAATAATTAGGTATCTTCTTTACTTGCATTGCAAACTGAATCTTTTATCAAGACGATTGGTAATATTGTATAACTATCATACCCTTCAATTTCTTCTTTAGAAACTTATTTTTCTCGAAACATATGTCCTTATCTTTCCAAACTTTTTAAAACCATAAATCGTATGTTAAGAGACAAACAAATATAATGTCCTTTATGTTACATAGATCATGTTTCAATATTGCAAACAAATGGAACTTGCGTTTGGTTTAGAAATGGAAGCCTGTCTAAATCTAAATGCTTTGTTGTAAACTGCAGTCTGCACAGTACAATCACAGGTATTCTGCTCTGCCATGTGCCCTGTTCAGAAGTTAACTTGTTATGGCAGCAACACAGGTGTTCCTCCATTTCAGATAGTAGTGGTATATTTAGAAATGAAACATGTCATGACTAATAAAAAACATACCATTCAATTTGGTTTGTATGGAATGGAAAAACATGAAAAAGAATGGATAAATAGTTATTGGTAGGACATTGTGCAACCTCCTTTCAAATTAAATGATGCCCAAACTTGCCATTTCAAATAAATTAATCAAAGTCATTTCTGATGTCTCACTAATCTCACTACTAGCATTTTGTCTATGCTTACAGGACAGCAACAACCCACAGGCATGGAATCTCTACAATTATATATTAACACGCATGAAGGGATTTGGCGCAGACCTCAGGTTCACCGTTCGGAGTCTCATGAAGGTTAGGCTGCAAACTGCACAATAGTATCGAGTGAGTGAGGTACTAAGGGTGGGAGACCCCAGAAATACAGAGTCATGCAGAGTTTAGAAATGTAGGGCAATAGTGCTGTAAAGAAAAAAAATTGTGCAAAGTACATCAGTGAAAATAATATCTTGTATTCATGATAGTTTTGTCACAGAGAGGATTTTTTTTCTCTCCCCCCTCCCCTTACACCTGTCTGTCTGTCTGTCTGTCCGCCTCTCTGTCTGTCTGCCTCACTGTCTCTGTCTGTGTCTGTCTGTCTGTCTGTCTCCCTCTCTCTCTCTCTCTCTCTCTCATGAAGTTTGCTGGTGGCATTAGTAATATTATGGCACAGTCTTTAAGATGCTTAATTGTTCATCCCCTATCATATTTCTATGGTTAAATTAATGATACTCATATTACGTTTGTTTGAAACATTTTCAGAATCCAGACAGCATTCCTCTTTCTATCTTAAATGGAAATGAGCGTCTGATATCCTGCACATACACTCAGGCTGTTGGTAAGAACTTAGCATAATTCACTGTGAATAAAGTAACACCTTAATACCATTTACACAGTGATGTTTAGGATTGTTTTAGTGTGTATGAGAGCTCATAATATTTTTATTGTATATAATATGCCTATATAGTCTTTGAGATTTTCAGTTGAAGCTTAAACTGAAAGTAACTTTGTATTTAACTGCTTAGCCTGCTTTGAAAACCTAGATTTTGATACTTAGCTCTGGACTTGTAACTGGTATTTTACTGATAGAGAGAAAATGTCATTCATGCATTTATGTCACAACCTAATGATTTAATTACTTTTCTTGCTTCTGTCCTCTCATGTGGTGTTCTTTTGTGTGGAAATTGTATTGCAAGGTCATACATTATGAACATTATATCCCATGCCTTTTTCCTCTCCACCAAACAGCTGAGTATATGACTGTGTTTAAAAAGATGCCAGACAATGATATGGTGCTTCTCTGCTCAGCCATTTCTCTTCTCCATATTGCCTCAAACGCACATGTGGTCCGAAAGAACAGTCTCATCTTACAGGTAAGAGAGAACAGGACACAGTCACTTCACATTTGCATCACAGCAGAGCAACACTGAATTTCCAGAGCGAAAAAATTTATAACCAGGACTGATTTACTGATGTTATTCTGCATCATAAAGTAAAAATTTCTGATAAGCTTAAATAGTGTCGGTACACCTTATCAACAGCAAAATGAGTTTATAGGCTGAGGTCTATTAAAATAAGTAAATGATGTAAGATTGATAGGCACTTTTTTATATTAATTTATTTAAATTATTCTATAAATTATTAACTTTTTCTATTAGTGGAAAAATGTTTAATCCTTAGTGGCAAAGGAATTCCAAATTGTTAATGGACTTTTTCATTATGTTGCTAATGAAGGTATACATTTGTTATTTTTCCTTATCACTATTGTTTTACTTTTTTTTTTTCTTCTCAAGTTGTTCTTATTTTTAAAATATTTTCTTTTAAAAATACAAATATTTGTGAATTCGGATTCTACTTAATAGACTGCCATATTTTTTTATTTAATTTCCAAAGGTAGAAATGAGGAATGAAGATTGAAACATAATGTTATTTGTTACAGAGATTCAGATTTCCACAACCATTCTCATTTTCAACCAAAGTGTCAGTTCTCACAGTTTTGCATTTTTTTGCAGATCACATCCTTGTTAAATGCTTATCGTGAGATGCGTGGAGAATGTCAGGAAACGTACTACAACATTGGCAGAACATGGAATCAACTGAGTTAGTTTTATGAATTTCTCCTTTTCCCTCTAATATTCTTAGGATTATCTAAAAAATGCAAAGAAAAAAGAATTGAGAGGAAAAAAAAACCCAGGATATTATCTTCTTAAAAAGCTATGATGTCAAATTTAAATTTTAAAGATCCAGTTGATAGTCTGTACTTAGGATTGCAGGTGGAGATTATCTGTTGAGCTAAAAACTACGAATTTTTCTTTTCTCAACATAACAGGAATTTGAATACAGCTGTAGCAAAAGATACTTTGTTGAAATCTTTGTTTTTCAAATGAAAAGTTCATGTCTTCATACTGATTCCTCTTCAGGGCACCATGATTGATATATAAGAGATTGTCATAATTGAACTAAGTCTGGAGCTAACTGCAATAGTAACTTTAAAAATTACAGTTATTTATGTGTCTCAACTTTTGGATTACATTCTGTACACTTAAAATACACTTTTAGATCACAAAAGTGCTTCAAAAACACCAGAAGCAGCCACAAAGCATTAAAAACTTGCTGCTTGTTTTTAAATCAAAGACAGTGCAAAAAAAGTGATCCAGGCTAGCACACTTGTCTACCTCACACTTCTCAGTTAAAGATTATTGGTTATTCACAAAAGAGAGGAGAGGTGTCAAGGACTTTCAATTTCTCCTGATCACTATCAAGCCTTGCTGTCACATGAAACTGAACAACAACAAAATGCAATAATTCTTTACTTTTATTCTCACTTTTAAAATGAGGAGGAAAGATATGCTGTCGGTAACGTATTGATGAACCTTTTTTATCCCATACGTTCTTTTCAGACATCCAATTTGCTGCTGTCCATTATTACAAAAAAGCTCTGGAATTTCCTCCAGCAGTGATTGATGATAAAGTGAGTTTAACTCTTGTGAGACATTGTTTAAGACACATTTTATTTTTTTTTTCAAATTATCAACATGCACCAGCTGCCAGTTTTATATGGCTGCTTCAAATTTTTTTTTATACTGATTTCGTGATGCCCAAAATCTATCTCTTTCCTGTCAACAAATTTATTTCCCCAAGCATGTTATACGTTATTTCAAATTTGATAACAACATTAATGCTCTTCTTGACTGAAATGGGTCTTAGTTAATCCATGCTAGATACGTAATCACATAATTCGGAGTATGAAAGTTGGCAAAACTAAGTTGTTTCTTTATACCTTGATCATATGCCATAAGGTTACTATAGTAAAATAGTGAAATGCCTGCATTACCACTATTACAATTTTTATTGTAATAATTGAAATATGTATGTGGTGAGATTTATATATGCAAACTTATTTTAAACCACAATAGTCCTGTTTATTAACTAAGATAGAAAAAGATGGAAAGGCAAGATTCTTTTTAATTTTATTCTGCATTGCTTTATGAGGGATGGTGAGATTCATAAAAAATAAGGATTTAGGTAAATATTGGCTCTTTAGATAAGAATGTCTAAATAATTTTGCTAAACTTTAGTACCACTTTATTGTTGCCTTTTTGGTTTTTTTTTTGATAGCCAGTTTGACAATCTTTCTCTTCTCTTTTCTTTTGACTGTCATTGGAAAAAATCTTAGTCAAATCTGATAAATCAGCCGTATGCAAAAGCAAGTTGTATGAAAATATTAAATATATCATTTTATAACCCACACTATACTTAATGCTTTGTTATGTAAAAGGCACTTTTGAGTAAAGAAAGACAAAGAGTGAAAATGCATTATCACATAGGTGGATCACTTCAAGAAATGTTTCTGTGAAGTACTAGTGAATTTAAATTGTGGACTTTAATGAAATGGTTTGACTCAAATATTGATAATATTGATCCAGATTATGGTTTTGAAGTGATTTGGAGGCTCAGTCTTCTCTAGATTTGATTTAAACTTTGCCAGTTTGAAATTGATCTGGGTATAATGGAAATATTTGGTACATTAAAACATTGGTATATTTTGTTTATAAGGTGAGGAAAATTTTTTTCTGAAGTAAATGCTTAATCTCTATCTAAGGCCAATTTCTTCACACCATTCCATAATGTTCCAAGTCTTTCAAATTCAGTGTGTTCTACTCCTTTTCTTTGCTCCCTGTGGGCTCCAATCGTATGCTGTTTTTCTGAGGCTGATATTTATCTCCAACCCCTAGCCATCACATCCCCAGATTTCCTCTTTCTTCTGATCTTGTCTCTGTGTTCAGTCTTGAATAAGCTGCAAAGGCACTTAAAATTATAGAATAATTTAATGTTTCTCTGGAAAGACTTTCAGATTTTATATATCCTTTAAAAATTGACTTGACATTTAAATCTAACATCAATAGTTAATTTTCAAGCGAGAATATTTTCCATATTCTACCCCAAAAAAGTAAATGTGCCAGAACCTTCACTATTTTTGAAATAATCCAGGTAATCTTCTTCTGTGGAGTCTTAACTATCCTTTAGATCTTGATCTAGATTTAAAACAGACAAGATCCTGTTGAAAGTCCCTCTATAAAAGTAGGGTGGGGGGAGGGGGGGGGGCTGGTGGTCTTTAATCTTCTTTTCACATTGCACTTCAGCCTTACTTTTTTTTTTCTTAGTCTGCAGAGAAGACCTTGATTATAAGGCTTTTGTATTTGATAGGACTTTAAATACAGCAATGATTATTTTTAATCTTCAAATCTTTTTAAGTGTTTGAAAAAGGTACAAAATCATCCATCTGAGGTTCCTGTGAATTCAAATTATACCACTGTACCATGTCATAGACCACTCTTCTCTTTTGAGCCTCTAACTACAAAGATGTTAAATAATTAATGCCTTTCTTGTCTGGTATTGCCTAGAAGTATGTAATAGAAATGCCAGGCCATGTGCGTAATCAAAGTTCATCACATTGTGTTCAGTCTTCAGCAGCTGATTGGATCAATAGATTTGTTGTAAAGGAGATAAGAACATGAGAAGTGTTGTGTCATGAGCTGGATGATGTCAGCAGCAAAATTTGCGTAATGCCCCACAACCCAGCAGTTGATAAAGAATGGAAAGAAGTAACATTACTTCAGCATTTTGTTTCTAAAAAAAAAAGAAATAATCAAATTACTATGAAGGACTTTCTCCTTTAACCAGGAATTTATAATATGATTATAAAATCTCAAACTTTAAATACTGTGCTATGATTTTTTTTTCCCTTTGTCACCATTTTCAGGGAACTTTTGACTTGAGACGAGAAATTGCCTACAACTTATCTAGAATCTACGTACGATCTAACAATTATGATTATGCAAGATACTACATAGAGAAGTACTGCGTCATATGAAGGCGAGCTGATTTTTAAGTTTTTGCTTTACATCATTTCATGTTGAGTGAAACAATGCTGCCTTGGCTTAAGATGAAGTACCTTGGGACTTCAGATTCAAACGTAGCATTTCTTTTCAGTGTGCAGGAACATTCTTATTTTAATATCTCTACCTGGTAAACACAAAAGAAATTCAACTTGGTTTATAATGGTGCACTTTTGCACACCTTATATATTCTTAAAATATGTGTGAAAGGCAGAAGCAAGGCTTTATGTACTGACCAACACTGCCTCATCTTAAAGAGTGCTGACAAGTCACAGCTCTACTGATCTCAAAGGTACAAAGGCTAGAGTTTCCATTGATATCAGTTCTGCTCTTAATAGCAGTATCAATTCAACTGACACAGTGTTTGATATGAAATTAAAAAAGTTTCCTAATAAAAAAAAATGTTATAAAATTTTCCTCTTATTTTGTTATTTTATCTATTGGTTAACTTAAATATGTCGTGCCAGTGTGTTTTGAATAATTTTCATATCAGTTTTATTGGCAGCCAGTGTCATACTTGGTGTCAAAACTTTTTTAATTTATTGTAATATGGCATGAATTTTGGAATTATTATTTACTGTTATTGTTTCCTAAGAATCTTTATCTTAAAGAAAGAAAAGGGCAAATGGAATTTCAAGGAAAAAGACATTTTGCAGATTGATTTCTCTGGTAACCTTGTGAATTTGAAATATGAGAAATTAAACTTTGAAAAACTGGAAAAATTGAAACACTTTTCAAAGCTGCATTGTGTATTTGCGACTTGTCCATGTTTGTTACCCTCACGTGTGTGCTTTTTCATTATATTATATAATCTGCTGTAAGAAATTCAGGCCTTGCAAACAAAGAGTGTTAGATTATGACCAGAATGCTTTGACGTAATGAGAAGCTGATATGTTTTATCTCAGTATTGGAAAATTGCCCAGTGGGTCCAGCAGAGAAATCAAACTGATCAAGATAATAATTGGTTCAAAGTCAAAGATATCCTGCTGCCATGGGTTTATCAATTTAGGACAATAAACAAACTTCTCATGTAAGTTGTAGTGAAAGTGAAGAACGTAGTTTTTTGCTGATAACTTGAATAATACTAAAATAACCCTCTAACCCAGTTTACTGATATGATTCAGTTTATAAAAAAAAAGAAATAAAAAGTATCCTTCACCCAGGTGCGCATTTGAGCCAGTGATTTATGTTTCATTGAAGAGCAGCTTAGTTTTGTTCTTTGTCTTTTAGAACAGTGTGTTATGTTGTTTTTTTTTTAATAAATTTTTAAGTTAAGATAGAGTTACTTAGGTTAATGTAAAAAAAAAAAAACCCGGGTACATTGAGGAACATCCCACACATTTTGGTTGCTCCATCTACTGCACCTGCCTATACACTTACCATTTCTAATCAATCCTGCCATTAAAAAACGATTCATTTTTGTTAGTTGTTTGATATACCCCATCCACAAAACGATAATCTCAATTCTCAGGCCTTTTTGCATTTTTAACCTAAACCCTCGTCAGGCAGATAAGAACTGAAATGAAGAGGCCTCAAACTTATAAAACCAGGAAGAAAGTCTATGTTGTATCATGGTGGGTGCATTAACCCCTCAGCCACAGGCTACTGAATAAAACAGTGAATTTGTTTTAATGTTAAATCATATATCTTAATAGACACAAATCGACTCGATGTCGTGAAAATACATAATATAAACTGCAACTCAATTTTGGTAAGCTAAAACGGCTCATATAATAAAGATCACCATTATTTGCCGCTTTCGATTTCCTTCTATCTGGAGCGTTCCAGTTGTCCACATGTTTATCGTGTATGCTTATTCTGTCTACAAACATGTCCTGCATATGGCGTGTAGTCTTTCTCTTTTTGACCAGAGTGTTCCATTTCAAAGAGAGCTTGTAATTCTAATCTCAACAAATTGTACATCAGAGAAAATATGCTTATATTAAGAGAATGGGAGATAGGATTATATGGCGGAACTCAAAGACAGATTGAATTTCTCAGTTCAAAGATTTCACTAGTTGAGTACAACTATGAGGATAAGTCCTTTCCAAATCAAAACAAAATTCAAACTAAGTTATTAAAAACTTTTAAATCCGTGAATATTGAGCTGCAAGAAGCTAAGAAGATGTGAAACAGCTTTTAGCCAGTATTAGACAAACTCAGTAAACTTTTGCCTTAGAAGTAAAGGATCAGTAAAACTCAGATTTTTTTCCAACATTATTATAAGTTTTACATACAAAAATAAACTCAAGGATGAATCATAAAGAGTGTTAAGGAGATTCTGTTCGAAAGACACATAAGTGTTGATCATGCAAATAAAGCTGATATATGCCTCAGTTACTGGGTTCTTCTTTTCTTTTCTTTTTTACATATGTTGAAGAGACTTTGCCAACTCTCCTAGCACTTAGCATAGTTTAAAACGGAAAGTTCTATAAGTACTTACAATAAAGATAGCTTGATAAGGCTTTTACTGTGTCGGTTTCAAAGGTCATTTTCTGAAACAGAATTGACTTACAAAGGCAGCATTATAACGCCGTTCATGTATCTACAGAAGCATCTTCATTTTGTAACTGATAGGAAATGAGAACTCATAGTGCTTGAACTTTGTGTTTGAGAGAGAGAGAGAGAGAGAGAGAGAGAGAGAGAGAGAGAGAGAGAGAGAGAGAGAGAGAGAGAGAGAGAGAGAGAGAGAGAGAGAGAGAGAGAGAGAGAGAGAGAGAGAGAGAGAGAGAGAGAGAGAGAGAGAGATGCTCAACGTTACACGTGTTGTGACATTGATTATCATTCTCAGATTGAACAAATCAAAGTGCACTCTCTGGTACATACATATCATTCCTTGAACCCTTGAGAATGTATTAGTACTATTACTGATTCCCTTGATTAACAGTGTTGAAACGTTAAACAAGAAATATCAAATAAATCTAGCCACGTAAGGCTTCCTCTAAAAAGTATGATTCATAAATCTATTACGATCATAATAATTTCCAATATTTAAGCAAGCAGAGTAAGGCCAAGCTGGTTATTAAATGAAAAAAAAAATATAAACTTGTGTCGCACTAAGCTTAAGACCAGAATTTGCCGAGCTACATGCACATTCAAAAACTATCGCTAGATGAGTGTCTTTCTCATGTAGATGATAAATGAGTTGGAGTTTTGCGGCGCATGTTATTCAAATCAATCTTTTATTGTGGGCCTTATTTTGCAAAAACTCAAAAACTGAGTCCATGGTCTATCGTCAGCTATGACCTGTACATCTCCATGTGCCTGCTGTGTGAAGGGCTGTAATGTGACTTGGCGATGGCTTGCGCTAAATTGGATTTGTATACTTATGTCAAGGGTACACCACTGGTGTACCCACTGGTATGCGTGCTCGTGTTATAATTATATACAAGCACAACTTACGTCTTAGTGATATCACTTAGTCTCTGAAGCTAACAAAACCAAATGATGTTGTCACTATTGAGTCGTCTTCGGTATGCACTAAACCTCAAGTCTGCAATTCTTTTTTTGTTATTAGGGACATAGGTATCATCTCGTTAAACCTTGCAAATAGAGCAAGCCTTAATTAACACTGTCGCTTGGAACGGAATGGATGCAGCTTGAGAAACAGTTTATCATGTATCTGATCCAAGCACTGACTCCACTCACCCCCCCCCCCCCTTTCCCCTGCACACACACATACACGACCATTAGAAAAAGAAAGGTTTTACAGAGGGATATTGTTAGCACGCATGCGTTTTTTTTTTTAATCTTAAATGTTCACATCGTCATACTGCGATCGTTTCGCGACCACTCTCTTCTTATCGTCAGTCATGCAGGGCTCACTGGGCGGTATGCATGCTCACCATCCTGCAGCTGCAAACTCTGAGAAACGTCATCATATCTGTAACCAAGGTCTCAAGTTTGAGCGCATTGGCTTAACCCAGTTTTACAGACGGAACAAAGAGGAGCGATATAAGAACATTTCCAGGGCTCAAGGAGAAACGGAGTTGAAATAAGAGTTGAGATGGCTTTGAAGAGAAAGGGAGGAAAAAGAGATGAGAGATGAGAAAGAGGCGAATGGAGGAGAAAGAAATTAGAGTACATGAGACAGAGTCGATCAATAGGTTGATTGAATACCCATCCACTGAGTTGAAGTCTCCGACCATGTCTAGTATATTAAATCAATGAATAAACATAGTGATGCACCGAAGTGCTCACGACTGACGTCAGTCTCAGATCTTCCATGAGAAAGATGAGCTTTAGGCTGGACCTCATTATATCAGCCTAGTCTTGCACGATGGGAGCTTGCTTGGTTCTCACTTGCTGCATAACTGACTATGAAACTATCACCTAGACATATGACAAGTAAAATAAAAAGAAAATTGCATTTTTATTTTTTGGAACCTTTCATAATAACTTCTCAAACTCCACATCATTTAGCATATCTTCATTACAAAAAAAAAAAACAAAAAACAACAAAACAATAAAAATGAATAAATCTGGGATAAGGCTATCATACAGATGGTCATAAAGACAATTATGCAAGCAAATTTCTTAAGAACGGTCTATTGATCCATTTATTAGAGTAAGGACATAATTAAAAAAAGAATAAAATTAAAAAATAAAAAATGAAATCACTAAACTTTATATACATGTAGTGCCCAACAGTATTGTATAAGTGGTGGTGACACATTTCGCCACAGATCTACATGTATTTGGCATGCTGCCTAGAGAATACCAGTCCTAGAGATAAAGCCTTACTGCGTTTAGTGCAACAACTTGTATCTGTCACAATATTCCTAAAATACATACAGGTCAAGTCACCAAAACGAAAAAACTTAGCAGTATGTGTAAAACTGAGCTATATCATTTAACTATTTAGCAGAGTTAGGACAGTTAGATATTTTTGTTGCGTGGGCCTGTAGACTTGAATATAAGCGCGTTCTGAGCACAATTCTGTCCCAACTAAGCCAAAAAAATAAAAGAAATAGATCTAGATCACTCTAACTAAAAAAAAATGCAAAAGTTTGTTTACTTCGATGACTCGGCCTGTATGTATTTTAGGAATCAATACTTTCATAGGACAACAACCATAATAATAACAAGTGAGATTTATTAGGCCTAATAGAAAAATAACCGAACTGCGCTGTTTTGTTTTGACAGGATAGAAGTTACAAGTATAATATAAATGGCCAAGAAGCAAGAGTCAGAGTACGCTATTGCATCTTAAAATAAGAACATAGACATAGAGGGATTGACAGGGGCTTGACCAGAGGTTAATGAGTGGGCTGGACAGACTTTGTGATACTGCAACCATCCTTTGCGTCCTTGCAGGTTTCTATTTATAGAACTGACTTTTCTTTTCACCATCAATCAATGAACTGGCACATTGACGTTGAATTCACGTTAATCTGTGTGGTTTAAACTGATAAGATTAAAAAACAAAATCTTTCGATAGCTTAGATAACTCATGTAAGATGTAGTATCGATATGGATGATTAAAACCGGTTATTGAAATTATAGCCCCGCTTGGGCTAAATAAAATATTTCGCCATAAGGTATAGATAAAAAGATAATTAAAACAGATTAATGCGCAAGCGTTGAGAAAAGTCCCTAATGTAATCTTTAGGCAGCTGCAATGAGATGGAAATTATGCTTCTACTATGATTAATAATAATGATAATAATAATATAATAATAATAATAATAATAATAATAATAATAATAATAATAATAATAATAATAATAATAATAATAATAATAATAATAATGATAATAACAATAACAACAATAACAACAACGACAACAACAACAACAAAAATAATAATAATAATAATAATAATAATAATAATAATAATAATAATAATAATAATAATAATAATAATAATAATAATAATAATAATAATAATAATAATGATAATAATAATAAAACGAAAAAATAAAACCCAAAAAACAACACAAAAAAAAACAACAAAAAAAAAACAAAAAAACACCGTGGTATTATATTTTGGCTGATATGTAGAATTACATAACGCTGAAAACTGATTTTTTTACTAGAGATCCTTTGAGACACTCTTGCCATTTATGATCTAGTGCACCGTATTTATGCGGAAAAGCATAGTTGTGATACTTTCCACCCCTTTTTTTATTATCTCGTCTTTATTCTGCCAATAATTTCGTCTCTTGAGTAATCCGTCTCTCAACGCATTTTTCTTCTGCGCAGCTAAATTTAATCACATTAAAAAGAATAAAAAAAGATTATACGCTCTGACGCACATAGGCCTGTCAAAAACAGCCCTGTTAAGTAGACCTTAATATATGAGAATATTTGAATACCACTGTAACAAGGATAAATTGCATAAGAAGAAGAAGAAGAAGAAGAAGAAGAAGAAGAAGAAGAAGAAGAAGAAGAAGAAGAAGAAGAAGAAGAAGAAGAAGAAGAAGAAGAAGAAGAAGAAGAAGAAGAAGAAGAAGAAGAAGAAGAAGAAGAAGAAGAAGAAGAAGAAGAAGAAGAAGAAGAAGAAGAAGAATAAGAAGAAGAAGAAGAAGAAGAAGAAGAAGAAGAAGAAGAAGAAGAAGAAGAAGAAGAAGAAGAAGAAGAAGAAGAAGAAGAAGAAGAAGAAGAAGAAGAAGAAGAAGAAGAAGAAGAAGAAGAGGAAGAGAGAAGAGGAGGAGGAGGAGGAGGAGGAGGAGGAGGAGGAGGAGGAGGAGGAGGAGAAGAAGAAGAAGAAGAAGAAGAAGAAGAAGAAGAAGAAGAAGAAGAAGAAGAAGAAGAAGAAGAAGAAGAAGAAGAAGAAGAAGAAGAAGAAGAAGAAGAAGAAGAAGAAGAAGAAGAAGAAGAAGAAGAAGAAGAAGAAGAAGAAGAAGAAGAAGAAGAAGAAGAAGAGAAGAAGAAGAAGAAGAAGAAGAAGAAGAAGAAGAAGAAGAAGAAGAAGAAGAAGAAGAAGAAGAAGAAGAAGAAGAAGAAGAAGAAGAAGAAGAAGAAGAAGAAGGAGAAGGAGGAGGAGGAGGAGGAGGAGGAGAAGGAGGAGGAGGAGAAGGAGGAGGAGGAGGAGAAGAAGGAGGAGGAGGAGGAGGAGGAGGAGGAGGAGGAGGAGGAGGAGGAGGAGGAGGAGGAGGAGGAGGAGAAGAAGAAGAAGAAGAAGAAGAAGAAGAAGAAGAAGAAGAAGAAGAAGAAGAAGAAGAAGAAGAAGAAGAAGAAGAAGAAGAAGAAGAAGAAGAAGAAGAAGAAGAAGAAGAAGAAGAAGAAGAAGAAGAAGAAGAAGAAGAAGGATCATGACTTAAGAACTTAGTTTAAATATTTTTTTAAAGAAAACAATAGTTTACATTAAGCTTTAAAGCCACTAATTTGATGTTTTAGAAGCACTTTATGTATAAATGCTGTTTTTGACTATTAATTAAGTTTAGCAAATAGCCTACTTTACCGAATAATGTGAAAAAGATCACCAGAAGTTAACAATGTGCTATTGGGATGAAAAAAACATTCACAGTCCTGTCCTGTAAAAAAAAAATTCTTTTCAATAAAGATACTGTATTCTGGAACAGAACATTCAGTGGAGACTTTTATTTAAAGCCAAAGTACTGAAACAACGCAATGGTCGCCTCTATATAAGATTCCTCAGAAAACTTAGATAAATTTAAACTGTTTAAAGAACATGGAATGATCAGCCCATGGAGAAACATTTTAAAGATTTTTCTTGAGTTTCGGGCATTAAATATCTAACTAAGAGAAAGAGTTTAGTTAACATGACTTTGTTGAAACAGTGTCCCATTTGATTGTTTATCATTGAATACATGTCAATACAGTGATATATGGACTGATGAAGTCCATTTTTAAGATTACAAAAAGCTTTTTACAGTCCATGATCTAGAAATAATTATCAGATCCGAACCAGACCACATCCTCCAGTTCTTGCCGTTTTTAGTGTGCGACCTTCACCACATACCCACTGGTATTCTTAAGTAAATAATAAAAAAAAGAGATTAAGCAGTAATGTCAAATCCCAAGGCCAGATAATAATTGAACGAAAGGACAATCGCTCTTGTTTAAACTTTTGCCTATTTTACCCTCTCCACAGTTGGTCGATACCGAACTTAGTTTCCTTCAATGATCAAACATAATTATTACGAGGGGCTATCTTTTCTCCAAATATGTAGATAGTTCATAAGCACTAAGTCGACCTTCCCAAAAACATTAAGCATTTTTGCAATAAACAAAACATATTTTTAAGTTTGGATAAAAAATATGTAAGATTAATAAGACTATCACCTACATGGCTGTAGAAAATGCCTGCTAAATTGATAAATGTCATTTCTTCTCTGTGCAATCGAATATCAAGTGCACAACATCGATATCTTATTGATTTTCAACTGTTGACTTCTTTTTCTTTTCGGTCTAAATATATTCTTCTTCTCATAAGACTGTAAAAGAGAATTAGGGAACGTTAAACAATTTAAAACTACAATAAAACATTGTTAAAACGTTTCTTTGTCGAAGTACATGGGTAAACCAAATGGATTTTCGATCAACAAAATATTTTTTCCATTATTAATTACTAAAGTTAAAATAAAACATCCATGTTATTTTTAGCAATAGTGCTACTTTATATTTTCCAAAGCTCAGAAAATTTTTATACGCTTATTTAAAAATTTCATAACATATGATTGTCCTATAAATTATATAAGTATGTAGGCCTTGAAAATATCCTTGATAAATTAATGTCACAGCGACCGCAATTAGATGCTTTGGTGGACTCAATCTGTTACTTAAGTATTTTGACCTATATGATTATAACCAGAGAAGGTTTTTTTTTTTTCTTTTTGTTTGGTGATTCTGCCCTTAGCTTGTTACCGTTTGCTCTGGTTTAAGGTGACTGTGTGTCAACGTTAACAAACCAAATGGATGCTCTCGATCTCGTCGACCGATTTTTTTGCCGTTCAGTCTTTTTGGAGCCTGCCAAGGAACATAGCACTCAACGCTGCGCGATAAAATTATGAATATAATTATGTTACCAGTCCAAGGTTTCACCAACACTGATTGCTATGATTGTATTTCTCAGGAACTGGTTGCTTGAAAGCACGTCTTCTGTGAGTGAAATTGGGCGAACAAGTTTTTGAATGCAATATTATATACACATGTATGGCATTGAAATGTTGGCGACTATGAGAATGATGATGTTAACGATAAGAGTGTTGTCTATAGTGATGTTTGCGGATGGAGAAGTTGATAACAAGAGGAGTGATTATGTTGATGAAGATAAGGGACATGATGTTTGTGAGATGAGATTGAAGTTGACGACGATAAGATGGCAGATTTGGTGACGATAAGGATGATGACTTAAGTGTCAGTAAGGGCGATAATGAAGATTAAAAATGAAAGGGATAATAAAGGATAAAAGAGACAAAGTTTGAAAAACAGTTAAAACTATGCTTCTTAGATCTGCACGAGCACACTCTAGCATTACAATATATTTACAGAATAGTATTACAGCGCTTATTTCATGTTGCCAGGCAGACTTTGTCTAGCCTCAGGAATACTGAAAAAAGTATTTTGATTGTTTTTGGTAATGAGGTTGAAGATCTATATTAATCAAGCATCACGAGAATCATTAGAAGGACCACACAATAAAGGGGAAAGAATAGGGGCAGAGAATGATAGAGGGAAAAGGGGGGGGGGGGAGGAAGAAAGAGAGGATGGAAGAGACATGACCACTAGGAAAAAAAATGAGGTCAAAGAGCAATTTTGTATGCGATGCAGATCAAAAGAAATGTAATCATTATAAATTAACGGAAACATTTCTATATTCACTATCAATGCAAGCGAAGTTAACCTATTTATGAGAACACCCAAAAATGCAAATTTTTGCAACGGCATCATCTTCCATTTCCTGGTTCAAAGGTGCTATTTATCGCCTGCAAGGTTTTTTTTTTCTTACCAGGTAACCCGAACTAGAAATTTATTCATCTCCCGTTAAAAGGAAAGTTACTATTTAAAAGCAACGAATCTGTCTCTATTCTCTTGAAACTTCAATCAAACGAAAAAGCAGTTCCTTGTCAACCACAATTGGCAGAGAATCATTATAGGTTCACTGTATTTCATTGTGTTTTTAATTGGTGATTTCCTAGTACAGATCATAACTCCACCCACCATGCCAGAATAAAATCATAAAAAGTTCAAAATCAGAATGAACAGATCAGTATGTTCTTATGTTGTAAAAGACGGAATTCTCAAGGCTCGGTTTGCTTTGGGCTGTTACGACACGTCTTTATGTCGTTTTGACCAATGGCTGACAAATACAAAAAAAGAAAAAAAAAATATTCGAGAGATTACAGTATTTGATGTATATGCAGTGCTCAAATTCTAATTACTATATCTTAGTTCATAAAGAGGTTTATGTCAAACTCAGTGCAATACATCCTTTTTTGTGTCTAAAATGTCACAAAACAAATTGGCATGCATTCAAGAAACCACGATAGTACTTGACGTGCATCCAGATCACTAACAAAGCATTTTAAGACAATTATCATTTTCAGCTCGGCCTTGGTACCAAGTTCAACAAACCTCGTATGTCAAGCGGCAGCGGGATGAGCTCAAAGTTTATTACTGTTATGTCAAGCTGCTTGAGACCAATGTTAACTTCAAGGCTTTAGTTTCTGCAAAGTGCATCAGGGCAAACTTAGGTGCATTTTTTGCAGTATAGCTGAGTTACAAAGGGACTTAGAAGTTAAAAGTATTTCCAGACAAACGGGTTTGATTGGACCACCGATCCCGCCCACAATAATTATTTTTAATATCTGTTCACTTGATAGATTGGGTCTTGAATTTATATTTTGGAATATTAAATTGCGCAAATGAGACAGATTTTCACAATACCCCACGAACTGCAGAAACTATAAGGTTCAGATTTACTAAAGCTGGAGAAAAGTAAATCTACTGTTTCGTAGATCTTAGGAATGAACACGTATGTTCGCCTAATTAAATATTAACGGGTGATAGAAAAGCCAAAATGGCACAAAGAAATCGCTCTAAAAGAAATTAAGACACGGTTCCGAATAATCGGCCAGTTGTGGAATGTGGTGAGGATGAGCAGCGATAGGGAAGGGGAGAATTTTGGTATTTCTCTGAATCCAATGGAAAATCACTAACTTTGGTTCAGCTGAATATATCATTTTGCCTTTTCCAGTTCTCAAACACTCTCTTCTGCGATTTTACCTTTTTTGTTGTTTATTCAGCCGCTTCCAATTCATTTTCTTTGTTTTACTGACTCTGCATTGCGGTAAAGTTGCCTACTGTGATTTGTCAAATAACTGTGCAACCATAACACTTATTCCACCATGATCCACACATCCTCTGCAATAATTTGTGTAGATGACAGTAATGCTTTATGCTTCGTTCTTTCTGGCTAAAGTGTAATATTTTATATTTCTACTTTTCGATAAGGCTTACCCAATTTTCACTCTCTCTATGTCTCACGTTTTACATTTTCAATGTGCGACCAAAGTTAAGATTGAATCGAGCGAAAAGTAAGCAAATATATATTTGAAAACAATGAGCTCTTAATGCCCGAGTGTTCTGTAAGAGGAGAAAAAAATAAAAGAGAAAGTGAAGCAAACACTTGTAATTGAGCTTTGGACGGTCTCACTTCTCGCTGGCAGCTGATCACGGATACAAAGCGTGGTGGCTGTAAAACTACAAGATCTAATCAGCCAAAGCTGTCACACTTCGTTCTTACAAAACAAAAACGTTATTCTTTTATTTTTTACACAAAATAGGTCAAGACTGTCACAATTAGGAACGATGCAGAAATTAGTAATCGATTTAAATATACAAGATTGTCAAGTGGGGGCAAAGACCATACTGTGTTATCTGTGTTTAGAAACGCAAAACGGTGAAAGTGAAAGGAAAGGTTAACCCTCTAGAGTCAAAGATTGAGGTGACTGGGGTTAAGGTGCAGGACGCACTAAAGGAAGTTATCAGCATCCTAGCGAGACTTTGCCCTAGACCAGAGGTATAAAACACGTCCGAAGCCTGGCACCAAACAGATTATCACGAGACACAACACATAACGATGGAGCCCAGGCTACTGGTGCTCTTGGCCCTCGCCTCCGTTGCGATCGGCGGTAAGTTCCATAACTCTTTTCCCTTTAACATCGCACTTTTTTA
Source organism: Elysia crispata (assembly GCA_033675545.1). Taxonomy (NCBI): domain Eukaryota; kingdom Metazoa; phylum Mollusca; class Gastropoda; family Plakobranchidae; genus Elysia; species Elysia crispata. Next base: position 429,304 of record JAWDGP010006763.1, on the reverse strand, counting down.
GCCTTCCGTTTTTTGTGTTTCTTCGTTTATGAAAAAAATAACAGCAATAAACTCGCATTTTTGCCTTATAAATATCGCTGTATCACATAGCTAATATTTTGAAAATAAAGAGAATTCTGTTTTTTCTGTAATATTACACAGCTAATACCTTTCGTTTTCCTTTTTTCCTGAATGACTTTAATGAAGGGAAAAATACAGCATTGAACTCGCAGTTGTGTTTTTTCTCGAAATATCGCACTATCATATATTCGAGAAGTTTCAGATTCTGAAAAAGTTATGTTATAAAACCAAAACCGATGAGTTGTAGCCTTTAGAAACATTAAGACGTCCGCTATTTTTTTCACCGCGTGTCATAATATATTATCTTTTCTTAGTTGGATTTGAGTTCGTGTGAACTTGCAATTTTTTTAAACAGCAGTGCTGATGTGTTAGAAAAACGAAAATACTGATGCACACTCTAATTTGTTAAAAGAATCAATCGAGGAGATCTAGAGAAGAAGCAATTCTCTTCTAGCAATTATGACTAACTTGAGATGAAGTCCGCACGCGTCTTGACTTCCAGACCGAAGAATTTGCTAACAAAAACTGTCGAAGTCCCGGTTGGGGGAGGTTGCGATGGAATCGCAGTGCACGGGGAAGGGCAATCCGTGGTCGAAGAAACGGCTAAGACAATGACGGTTTCCTAGATGAAGGCTCGAGTAAAGCTGGCCACACACTGCACAAGCCTATTACTCAAGTGACTTGTCTCAAGCCATATTGCACAATCACAGTTTCAAGTCTAGTTCAAGTTCCACCCACACACTACGCAATCTTTTTTCTCAATTGACTGGAAGAAACTATGGCGCCCACGAGGAAACAGCGGTTAATTCTATGCTCCTTGTATATTCAATTATAGTTAAAACAGCGGAAAAATAGATCTTTCTGGGCAAAAAAGTGGCTTCTAGAGAAGAGTAGAATTAATCATACCACACTATTAGAAGAATTGAGGTTGTACCCAGCTGATTTTACTAATTTTCTTCGAATGTCAGAAGAAAATTATTTAGAGCTTTTAAGCATATTGGACCCTGTTCTTAAAAAGCAAGACACGGTGTTGAGGCAGTCTATTAGTTCCCATCCTCGCGATTAGCACTACTGTCAATTTCTTTGACAAAATGAACCATTTCCACGTATGCCTTGTCTTTTAAATTTCTATTACTGTATTCCTTGGATTTGATACGCCATAAACACTCATAGGATTTGTATAGTTCGATAAATTTTAAAACAGAGTCTCTAGACCAGGATGCCATTTTAATTCGCCTCGACAGAATCATCGAATGATAGACTAGAGCTTCTACAGTTCTTTGTCTGTATCATAGGCCTAGCAGGCTAGCACTAACAAGAATTTAAAAAAAAAATTATTTCTCAAAATACTTTAAAGAACAGGAAACTGCCTCCCGACATGGATAATTTGAGGTCGCTGATTTCAAATATGCCCTTAGTTTTTTTCTACGATAAATATTAATAATTGTAGGTCCAGTTAAAAAATCCCCACTACCCCCAAGGCACACCCATTTCCTGTGCCCACCGTCGGCCAAGAGCTGGCGAGACGATCCCGCCAGGTGTTCACGTGCAGCGGCTTGAGACTTGAAGCCTCAACACCAAACAGAGTCTGGTCTCCTACAAGTCAATCAAACTTGACCTAAATCACATGCACAACTTTCCAGTATTACCACACACCTACAGGTAAACTTGGGCAAATGACTTGTATCCAGTCAATTGCCCCAGTTCACTTGCAGGTATGTGGGGCGCTTTACTCCAAATACGATAAAGAATTATATTAATTATCCTGCATTCAAATTTTAGAACTCATTATTTAAGAAAAGCCGAGAGTTCCATAAAAAAAAGGAAAAGAAAAAGTCGGTTCACATATTATTTAGATCTTCGCACATCGAGGAATACCCTTGACTTATATAAGTCATTTATCGTTTGAAATTTTAGCAAAACTATGGAGGGAGCATTTTCTTATTCCATGCATGTGATTCTTTAAAAATAAATATTCACAAATTATAACCATTTGCATTTTCTTAAGTCTTAATGGTCGTTGTCAAATTCCCCTATTCACATAAAATACTAAATATGGACATCCTTCATTTACAGGGCCGATTAAAGTACAACAAACGAATGACTGCGCTACACAATGTACTCCCTCAACGAAAATGAACTATGCTCCTGGAGCGACCTACATCTATGACTACACTGTGGAAACCATCACCAGCATGTCTGGTGCATCGGAGGATTCGGCCAAAATGACCCTGACCACGACAGCAGAGATGGAGATTCTCGGCCCGTGCGAGATGGCGCTCAGTCTTAGAGACACTCGCCTCTCCCACTCGGACGCCATGGGTGGCCTCAAGGCTGCTGACAGGTAGTTACAGCTTTCACCATATCCAGAAGATAAAATCAAGAATGTCAGGGAAAAATTTCCTACATAATAAGAAAATTATAAGTGATTCAATGAGGGTTGTGTAATTTATCATATTTTTCTTTTATTTCACACTGAGAGAATTAATGTAAGACCGTATTTGAACATGAAATGGTTTAGAATGAAGTTGAATGCTTAAGAGGCGCCACTACAAATCATTACATTATTATTTCGCTTACAGAGAAGACAACTTTCGAAGAGGCTTGGAAGCGTCTACTCTCAGATTCTCCTATCAAGATGGGTCCATTGAGCATATCTGTACTGCCACTCGCGAGGAACCCTGGGTGATGAACATAAAGAAAGGAGTTCTGTCTGCTTTCCAGAACAACATGGACAGCCTGAAAGAAAGTCAAAATGTCACCGAGGTAATGAAAGTTTGACAAACATTCTGACATTTTGCTTTGTTGAGATATGGAGAGGTTTGGGCGGTCATAAAGTGACGATGACAATCCATGTCTATTTATTTTACTGTCTATTTTGTGATAATCTTCATATAAAATTCGATCTTTCCTTCAAGAAATAAAAAAAGAGTTATTAGTTCAACGCGAAAATATTGCAAATTAAATCTAAAGATTGTAAAAGAGCTGCAAGATTGTCTTTCAAAGAACAAATACGATATGAGAAAGTTTCTTGAAATTTCTAACGTGACAATTATCTCTACAGACTGACGTGACAGGTACATGCAAGACTGAGTATCAGAGCATCAGCATTGGCTACTACAGTGACCAAGTGAAGAAAATCAAGAACATTCTTACCTGTACAGACCGCCACGACTACAGGACAATCCTGCAGATGGTACCCTACAATGAACCCTCGGTAAAGAGGCTTTCTTTTTTTCCCCTTTCCTATCGATATTTCAGTATAATCATCTATCTATGCATCTTTCCAACTTAAGCTGTTTCTGAGAATTTCGTTTGCTTTTTACCGCATGCAGAAACCGACTAAATTTACATACGTCTCGTGTATAGAACAATTGTAGAACAGGGTTGTGCTATTTTTCTTAATTACATGTGTAACATTAATGTAAACTTTTTATAAACAAAATTCTACAAGCTCTGAAGCTAAAATTCAGCTTAACCAGTTTTATGATAATTGTAAAAGCTAAAAACACTCGTATCTCTCTTTTTCAATCGAAACGCGTCCCTCACCCACCCCATCCTATCCCTCTTCATTTTCCCTGCATCCGACCATCCTTGCTATCAACAGGAGCTCCAGGGTAACCCCCTGATGAAGACAAGCCACGAGTGTGACCAAGTGTTCCAGAAAGGCGGCATTCTGCACTCGACCACTTGTACCGAGACACACGTCTGGAGACCTTTCTCCAATGACCAGAGCGGTGGAGCTACTACAGTCAAACAGACCTTGACCTACAAAAATTACAAACCACGTGTTTACTCCAGGAAAGGTTGGTTCAACAGTTGTCTTATAAAAATTAAAGAGGAAATGAAAGACATGGATCCGGCAGCGTTTAGCTATTGTAGAGAAAAAAAAGGTTTTCTGTCAAGGCATTTCTTCTCCTAATCCTATTGATGATGAAAGTTCTAAAAGCCGAAATTAAATTACTTTATGGTGGCACCCGTAGATTACCCAGTTTTTCAATTATTATATTTTTTTGTTGTTGTTATCATCATCATCATCATCATCATCATCATCATCATCATTATTATTATTATTATTATTATTATTATTATTATTATTATTATTATTATTATTGTTATTATTATTATTATTATTATTATTATTATTATTATTATTATTATTATTATTATTATTATTATTATTATTATTATTATTATTATTATTATTATTATTATTATTATTATTATTATTATTATTATTATTATTATTATTATTATTATTATTATCATTATTATTATTATTATTATTATATTCCATATTTCAAGAAACTTAAATCAGAAGAACTCCCTCTACTAAACATTTACATTCGCGATTTGCAAAAAAAAATTATATACATACATACATTTTGACACAGCTTAAGATAGAAAACTAAGAAGAAAATAAATTATCATTAATATATGATTAAAATGTTTGATTTCAGACACAATCTCCAGTCGGGACAGTCTGTTGTTTGATCACTCAGCATCCAGGCCAAATGCCGAACAGGCCCGCCATCTGGCAGAGCAGAAACTTAAGGAAATCTGCGAGAGCACCTCCTATGACGTGAGGCCCGAGACACCACGTCTTTTCTCCGAGCTCGTCTACGCCCTAAAGGCCCTGGAGAAGCAGACCATGGATGAGATGTTCCATCAGCTCAAGACCAAGAGTCTCTGCCCAGGCAACAACAAGGCATAGTAAGAAAACAAGCTAAAAGCTCAAATCGTTTTGCTCTGACAAGCCACCCAGACCGTATTCTCAAATCCACCCTTCCTCGGGATATTACCTAATAGAGAATTTTTTTTTTAATTTCAGTCTCTCGCCCAAAGTCTCATCATTTTGATAATGCTATACGCAGACAAATAACGTATACTGACATCCGTAGACCATGCAACTGTCAAAAAATTTACTAAATTCACTTGAACTTCCCTTGTTAGAAATAAAACTTCCTTGTGCACATCAAAATTATTGATCACATGCCATGGATGATGAGATATTAGAGGCACGAATGTTTTTTTTAGCATTATGCCAAATAACTACAATTTATAAACACTTCAAGTCCCTATAAAATTATTGCAAATCAAAGATGTCCCATTTCTCAAAAAAATCTGTCTCTTTGCCTTCGTTTCATATCACTCTATTAAACTGTTTCTCGTTTAACCACATCTGCATATAACAACCATGTATCAGATAAAAACATACTTTGTTATCAACAGAATCTTGTTTTATCATGGACTTGAATGGGATTATAAATCACAAGTAATGTTAACGAAAAGGGTATCCCTCATTGCTTTACCTTACTCTTCCCAGCAAAACCTTCCTCGATGCCCTACCTGTGGTCGGTACCAGCTCTTCCGTTAGTCTGATGACCGGGTTACTGGAGAACGAAGACGTTGACAAACTTCAGACCGCAGAGTGGATTCCCTCCCTTGCCTTTATCAAAGCCCCCACTTCGGAAATGCTCCTTGAAGCCAAGGTAATATTTTCCGACAAACTTTCGCCTCAATTTTCCTTTTAGTAATTTATTTTCATGCCTCAGTTCTCTTAATTTGTATTATAAATGATTGCTTAATTTTTGAAGGGTTAAAAAAAGAGTAATATCTCTTATATCCTGAAAATTACTCTTTTTCAAAATCTTCTATTTCTCCGTCAATCCCATTGCCCTTAACACCTTTTCCCCCTCCTATCTTTCATGCAGGTAGACTTGATTTTCCAAATGCACTGCCTTAAACCTTCCTTTAAAGAACTTCAGACCCCATCTCCCCCTCACATACACACGCACACACTTCTTCCCTGCTTGTGTAGATTTCAAAGTCGTCTCTTCTCTCTACTGTGTCCGACTCTCCTTTTCTTAGAATTTCCTTGTGTTTCTTTGCTTTTTTTTTTATCTAGTATAGAATGTTTATTCAAAAGTCAAGTATTCATTGATTACATTAGTCTTAATGATAACGTTTATTTTTTTCTCCTTTTTTTTCAGCCTCTGATTGACAACAAAAAGTTGCGCGGATATGCCCTGCTCCCCTTGTCTTCTATGGTGAACAACTTCTGCTTCAGATCCAGCGCCTGTGACCAAAGCTATGCCGTCCTCAGAATCATGGCATCCTTGGAGAGTAACATCCCTCAGGGCTGCGATGCTACAGGCCGCAAATTCCACGAGGTGGGAAACTACGCAGCATAACTCTTCTCTCGTCTAAGTTTTTTTTTCTACAATGAATCTAGCACTAGAGGCCGTATTAATTTAGATTTTAAGAGATTAAAGAAAGTATAATGGTTACCTATTTGCCTTTAATGAAATTAATTTCTGAACACATTTCTGACTGGCTTGCCAACCTCGAATACTTGTATTCACTTAAGCTGCATTGAGTGGCTCTTTTAATTAAGGTTATATCTTAAAGTTTTAAACAAGGGAAAATCACATTTCGACTTTGGATAAATTTTTCATGATCTTTAGAATATAAGCAGTATCAGGTTAGTATGTGTTGCATTTCTAGAATGGTTTTATTTTTTGGTCTCCAGATTTTGTTGACCCTTCGAGCCATCGGTAACGCTGGCCATGCCAGTCGCGCTGTGCCTGTGATCACCCAGTGCTTGACCAACACCGACAACCCCTTGGAGATCCGTGTGGCAGCAGCCAACGCCTTCAGACGTATGCCTTGTGATGCTGAGGTCAGTTGTAATATGCTTTAACGGTTTAAAGCTGTCGTTGTTATATATTGATACATTAGTGGCAGAAAGAGTAATCTTAGCATCTCCATCAAATCCGTTTTAATAAGTCTGTCTTTTCATTAGATTTCTCAAGTCAGATTTTGCAAGCAGGGAAAACAAATGTTTGCTTGAGAGCGGCAATATATAATAAAGCTTGGACCAAATATTAGCATCGAGAAGTTGTTATGCTAAGAAATAAGTTTTTAGCCCAAAATGTGGAAATAACCTTTCACACGGTAACCTTCACTTAAACTTTTGAAGTATTTGACTATATTTTGATCTGAAATTGAACTTTGCTTTTCTTTCAGAGCGCCGATCTGTGGAAAACCTACGAGGGCTCAGACCTGGACTCTGAGCTGAGAATCGCTGCCTACCAGGCTCTGATGCGCTGCCCTAGTGACGCAACTCTAGGCAAGATGGCAGCCAGCCTGGGTGGAGAGCTGGACGAGCAGGTTGGAGCCTACGTCTACAGTCACATGACCAATCTGAGGCAGACGTCCGACCCCCTCAAGCAGATGGTGGTCCGCGCTATGGACAAGTGAGTGCACATGTTTTTCTCTCGGTTCATGAATCATTTTTCACCTTCAAGAGAAAAGTAAAGGCAGATATTGAAACTAAGTGCATGCTCTTTGAAACACAACTAATCTTAATAAAAAATAAAAATGACAATAATATTGGCTCTTATTCCTACAACAGCTAAATCACGTCCAACTTTGAATCCTCAGTCTTGTAATCCCAAGCAAGTACGAGTCAAACCCAATGAAGGCATCCACCAATCTGGAAGCTTCCGCCCTCATCAACAAGATCAACACTGGCTTCGTGGCTGAGAGCAATCTGGTGTGGTCTAACAACGCCCAGGTGCCCCGCTCGGCCTCTTTCAACCTGACAGTAGATCTGTTCGGTCAGTCTATCAATTTGGTCGACTTTGGAGGCCGTGTTGAGGGACTTGAGATGCTTAAGGATAACATGTTTGGACCCAAGACCGCATCTAGTGGTAAAAAGGTAAAGAATAGATATAAGTTATAGAAAAGGTAGCAATAGACTAAACGGTTCGTTTCATTTCATAAATTGTTTGCTACAATAAGGCCTTTGGACCTAAATTTTTCTACCCATTCTTTTATGATAGAGTCATAGATGAGTGATTGTTAAGCACAGTCTATCGCACGAAATTTTCTTGGAATTCTTTATTTGAAGTATAATTAAAAACCTGTCAACAAGCATCTAAAAATAACGCATAAGTTTATCAATATTTTGTGTAAGAGTAAACGTATGCAATGTACCTGACCATAACAGAAGAAAATGGCTTATTTTGCTCAAATATGATTATCAACAGGTTGAGTATCGCGGCTCTTTCTATGGACGCATCTTTGGCAACGAGATGTTCTTCTTACATAGCGACCACCTGAAGCTTCCAACTGAGAAACCCTCCAACACATGGCTAGATATGTTAGTCACTCTCAAACAGAAACAAGAGCTGGCGTACACACTGAACAAACAAATCATGGATGTGAGGTAAACTGAGAAAAAAATCCTTACTTATAAAGAATAGCGTTTATATTCACTCGGCGATAATCCTTAATTATGCACATTACCAACCAAATGTGTAGTAGAAAAACAGAAACGAAAGAAAACCTTAAGTCGACGATTTTCTCTTTGCACCATAAAATCATAATTTCCGTGAATCATAAAAAAATGACTTGAGACAAGAACTTGTGAACCCTATCAAGAACTGTTTTGCTTGCCCGTGCGTTTCAGCATGATCATCCCATCAGTAGCCGGGTTGCCAATCCACATCGACGTGAACGGGTCCGCTGTTGTGGATCTGGTTCTCAAAGGAAAGGCCGACATGCTGAAATTTTCGGCTCCTCCCAGATCTTTGGATATTGACGGAGAAATCAGACCAAGGTAAATACTCTTTTAGTTATATGATGCTTTATTTGTATATTCCGCGCTACAAGTTCGCAAATTTATTTAGAATATGCTATTCTGTATTCCACGGTTTTGCGAATCTTATTTGAAATATTCTCGTCATTGTGTTGGGAAAGGAACATCATTGCTTACACTTAAAAAAAGCTATTCCAAATTATTGACCGTTTGGCAACGAATGCGCTCTCTTTTGATTCACTCTTCTCACCCTTTCATCCTTGTGAATATCCTAGCGAGAAATTTTTTTTTTATCTTTAGCACGCCAGTTCTCCTAACCTTTCTTCAAATTTCACCTACAGCGCTGCATTGGAGATCACGGGCACAATGTCTGTGGATTCCCATGTCACAAAGACAGGCCTACGCATGCGCAACACTCTTCACACTAGCACTGCTCTTAAGGGACGTATTCAGCTGGAGCGTGGTGAATTGTTCACCGTGGAGTTGGACAGCCCACAAGAGAAGATGGAAATATTTGATGCCAGGTAGGTTGGACTCCTTTCATTGAGGGTTCCTCGAAAAAAGAGGCTTTTAGCAGTCTGTATTTACCAGTATATATCCTTAATTTACATTAATAATGACAATTTCATGGGCTCATTTTTTTAATTTGGTTTTAGTGTTTGAAGAAATTTGAAGCGACAAGGAGATTACTCTGCTGCTTATCAATTTAAAGAAAGGACTTATAAAGATTAATGTCATTATTCTTTTTGAATATTTCAGATCGAAGTTTTTCATTCTGCACAATAACGAGGAGCAGGAGCAGAAGATGATCACTGAAAACAGGAAGGAGTTCGAGCTGTGTTCATCCGATAAATTGTCAGAAATCACCGGTGCAGTTCTGTGCGGTCAAATCAGCTACGCTAACGCCTCTATGCAGAATGAAGGTCCCTACTTCCCCTTGACTGGACCAAGCAGTGCCAGCCTGGTTCTGCGCAAGACTGATACCCACTCTGGATACAAGTTGCTCATGAAAAGAATCGAGGTATACATTGCATTGCAAAGATTATACCTACGAGTTATAAATTTTTAATGTGTTTTCATTGCTCGCGATAACAATTTTTTAAAGCAATTAATTAAGGTGGGCATAATCAAACATCAAACTTTTGCACTTGTCTCCGATCTTCTACTAAATTTTTTACATGTAATTCAAAACTGTTTCAATCGAATTTGTCTGTTTCTCAGAACGACAAGACAAGCGTGGCTCAAATCTCCTTCAACACTCCTGGCTCGAAAGTGAACAGAATGATTCTGATCGACCTGAGCACAGACTACTCGCGCAAGTCTATCACAGCAGAGGTGGCAACTCCCTGGAAGAAGGCAGAGTTCAGCGGTGCGTGGGTCATTTATTTGTGATGAAGTTCAGGATTCAATGAGATCAAATCTAAACTGCGAGATTAACACGAAAATTAGGAGAACACAAAATATCGGTTTGAAATATTTCTGGATAAAAATTCTAACAGTATACAATGAATCGTTTTTGCTTGTTATATTTTTTCCTGCAGTTTACCTCCATGATTTCAGTGACTCATAGTGTTCAGAATATGGAACTGGTAACAAAAGTTCTTAACTAAAAGTGCATGCGACGTGACTCCAAAATATATGAACCGCAACCAATTAGAAACACATGAGTGACTCATCTAAGTCATAAATATACCTAGGTGTACACACATACATGTATATCAACTTTTTTTCTTTTTTTTATAAAATCTTCAATATTTTTCAAAGATGAAGTTTACATGTACCTTATTTGTTTTATTAGGCTTTGTGATCTCTACGGAAGAGGAGAAAACCATCTCCGGTAGCCTTACTGTGGACAACACGGATATTTATGGTCTCACTGCGGAGGTGAAGATCAGCCGCTCCAAGAGACGTATCTACCTGAACCCCATGATCGAGATCAGAAGACCAGGGGCGGAGAAAATCACGCTCAGTGGCCACATCTCCAAAAAGGGCCTCAAGAATCTAGACGTAGATCTTTCTCTGGCTGGTCTGCAAAAGCTGCCTTATAACGTGAAGAGTAAGTGCTTACACTAAGATGCTAGACTGTTTTGAATTTATTGCATGAGTATAATGGAGGTGGGAAATAATGGTGTTACTGAAGGAAATTATTTTGAGGCACGATGGAAACAATATAAAAAGAGGCATAAGGTGGTGCAAGTCTAGAAACTTAAAAAAAAAAATTAAAAAGAAAGTGAGTATTCGGCTTTAAGCTTTTATTAGATACAAAAATATAAAGAAACAGCACATAGCGATTTATATAGAGATCATAAAAAGAAATCCGAAAGAACTGCATATGTGTGTGTAATTGAACTAAAAAAAGTAATTGAATACCCATAAGTGTAAAAACAATAACATATATGAAAAGCACAAAGAATAAAAATGAGGAAAAAAAAAGAGGAAAAAGCACTTTTAAAAAGCTGTGGCTCTAAGTAGTGGGTTTTATTACAATAAATAAATAAATAAATAAATAAATAAATAAATAAACAGATGGACAGATGAAGTGAAAAGCACAGAAAAGTGCACAAATGTTTAATGATTGTTATTCCAAGCATAGTGATAGATCGCAGAGTCTGGTATTAACATGATCTCAAGAGAGGAGATATGTTTGGTGACAAAGATTTAAATCACAGTTTGGTTAGAAACGTTTGAAAACTGTTAGTGAGGATTAGGACTATGGACGATTATGAAAATGTAGCTGGCTTTAATTTAAACCAAATATCAATTAGAAACCTGGTGTGCGACTGATTTTTACCGCTCTACCAGAAACGCTTAATCTAACCTTGCAACGTGGCGATGAATCAATGGAAGATAAATTTAATGCAGCTAAATAATAACATTATACCGGTGGTGGTGGTAGCTATATAGCCTTCCGCTTCATCTGTTGTATCTCCCAGCCTCATTGTCCAATGGGAATGAAGAAAAGAGTCTCTACGCCGGTGTGAGTGATGATGGAGGCAAGACCATGTACAGCATTGAAGTTAGTTCTGTGCTCAAGAACCCCAAGAAGAAGATCGTCGTCATCAGCACGAAGAATTCTCTTAAGATCAACACGCCTAAGAAAAACCTTGTTCTTGTGGATGTAACAGGTGCCTACACGGAGAAATCCATGTTTAGCTTCGAGGGCACTTTGGATATCCATAAACTGATGAAGAGACCTGCTTCTTTCAAAGGTAGGGAAGACGCGGATGCTTTATATTCATTTATTTCTGTCTCGAGCGTTCTTCGTAAATGCCCTTCACAACTACTTAATAGCATGGTCATCAAGATGGTAAATCGATCTTAATTATCTTACACCTTTTCTCTCTTCCTCTCCCAGGATCAGTAATGGAGACTTACTGTAAACGGCACTCATCAATTTTCTTGCCGGAATCGCATCTCTCTCTCTTTCTCTCAAAATGCCTTGAGATTTCTATATCTAAAAAACATTATAAAGTGCGCGATATTATCAATAACTCATTTAATGTTGCATTACTTAGTCACAGGCAAAAAGAAAAAAAAAACTACCTCACAAACGCAATGATTTTCGTTACCATAAAAACATGCTTTTCACGCTTTACGACTGAGACTATATTTTTTTTCAGTGGACATAAAAAAACAATCCAGGAAATCTCGTGGTACTGTCTACTCGATCAACACCAGTATCAAGAGTTCAGCCGTAACTGGCCGATTTAACACCAATATTTCCCAGAAGAAGAAGTTGACATCGATGAAGACAGTTCTGGATTACACCATCCCCAAGGTCGCAAAGAACAAACTCACTCTGAGCGGAAAGATCAAGGACAAGTCCTCAAATATCTTGACAAAGTACACCATCACTAGGTATACTCTCTAGTTTTGTCGTTTTTCTCTCGCTAAAACGTGTTTGAACCTGTCGTATATTTCGACTTAAAACTGCAACAAATAGAATAAGTGTCAAAATTTATGTACTTTAATATCATTAGTTAACTGTTAATGCAAGTTATCGTGAACACCTGTGCACATGCTATCTTTCTGGGCGCTACTTTTTACCAGAAGACAACACAATTATTTTATCCTTTACTTCATTGATTAAACTTAAACCTTTCCAGTCCCAGTGATTTTTTTTCTATTTATCCAACTCAGTGACCTTGATGTAAAGAAGAACCCAGAGAACAACATGGCTCTAATTTTGGATATCAACCACAAGGTTAAACACACCGATGTTGATATGAGGATCCGATACGGAAAGAACCCTAAAGATGCCACTAAGACACTTTACCTCAAATCTGCTATGGACAGAAAAATCGTCAGTTTCGAGGAAACCAAACTTGACTACCAAATTGAGGCCGGTGCTCCAGAATATGTAAGTGCGGGAGAGAATTGAAATATCTTTAAATTATTATGTCAATCAAATACCCAAGTAATCTGCCTTTTAATCCGTCTATAGGGAAGTTTTGACCGGCATACAGATTTGTCGATCTGATATCCTGTTCCAGTATCTTTAATTACCACTATTAAAATGTTTATATCAAATAACATCACAGTATATACAAGATAATGACACTGATACTGTTCTGAAGACATAATACATGTCCTCTAAAATTCATTACTAATATACACTTAATTAATAAAATTTCTCTCTTTTTTTCTCTTCTCATTATCTCTCTCTCTCTCTCTCTCTCTCTCTTTCTCTCTCCTTTTCTCTTTCTCATCATCTCGCTCTCTCAATTTCTCTTATTGTGAATATTCCATTTAGTCTAAATTTTGAAGCATAAAATGACTCATCTCTTTCTTTATTTTGCTCCTTATTCCAGGATGTAGAAGTTGTTTTATCTGGTAAACATGAACATAACTCAGACCTGATCGATTGCGATATCAAAGTAACTAGTGGAAAAGACAAGGAGTTCATGACCAAAGTTTATCTTAAAGATAAGAGCAAGAAAAGGACTCACATGATTGGCCAAGTAACTGTTGCATGGCCTGGTGTAGAATACATGCTGAACTCTAAACTGAAGGAAGAAGACAAAAACTACTATGTCCATGAACTTACTTTGAAAAACGATGCTGGTATGAAGCACACTTTTGACACGGAATGCAAAATGCCCAACTCTAAGAACCTTGATTTTACATCGAAGATCCATCTGCAGGGGCAGAAAAGAGTAATTGTGTCTGGAGCACTAGGAACCAGCAAGAAAAAGCACCATGCTTCAGCCAAGTTCCAGTACGGCAAAGATGTCTATGCACTCAGCACATCGGCCAATGTCTTGAAGAACCGCGGTGGTGAAGTAAATGTAGAGTTGAAAAACCCAGACAGACGAATGCTCCTAGAGATGAATGGAGAAAAAAGCAAACATCAGTATACAGGAAGTATGATGGCTTCATGGGACGCTGACAGAGACGAAAACAAGAAAATCACTCTCGTTGGCTCGACCTATAACAAGAAATCTAAGAATGGTGTCAGTCTCGGAGGAGACGTGACTTTTACCTCACCATTTGAGAATTTCGAAAACGTTGCAAGCAGCTTGAAATATGGAAGTGACCGAACCCAGCATGACATACTGGGAAAGATTAACTGGGGGGCTGAGAAAAACTTTATGACAGATATCAAAGTGGAAAAACCAATCAGCATAAACCATCTGTCTGGTTCAATTGAAACCGAAACACCTTTCGAAAGCCTGCGCAAAGCCTCCGCAAGTATTTTCCATACATGGGAAGATAAAGTGAGTACTGTCGTAAAGGGAACTCTAAACGAAGAAAATGCTATGCTTGACCTGCAAGGAAAAGGTAGCTTTGAAAACTTCAATGGGAAGGCAACTTTTACATCAACTATTGAGAATGCACAAGACATAATTGCTACCGTCTCTCACGCCATCAGTCCTGAAGACATCAACAGCATGATTGAAGTTAGTCACAATTTGCAAGTGTATCGCGGTGATTTGACAGGCAAATATGTAAGACAGGGATGGCATATCACGAGCAATGGTGAACTTAAACTCATCTCGCCTACATGTACATTGTCAACTTCCTGGGACCATAAGAACGGCAAGAAACATGTTAAGTCAAATTTCAACGGTAAATTGGACGAGGACCACCTTGATATTCATCTCAAAGGATCGCGGGAATCTCTATCTATCGAAAAACTCACAGGGGAGCTCAAAATTGACAGTTCCCGAAAACCCGTGCGTGACGTAGTCATCTCCTTCTCTCATAAGTACGGAGCTGATATGATCAAAACTAAAGCTGAATTAACCAAAAAAGGCAAAACAAAAGCTTTGTCTGATATCAAAATTTCGAAATCTGAGGAAAAAGCAGGTCTCGATTTTACCTTGAAATCACCTTACCACAAAGACATTAACGGAAAATTTGACGCTAAGTACGACAATTACCCCATGACCGCATCTGGAGAGTTTCAGTGGTCTCCACGTAAGAAAGTCACAGCAGAAACAACACTGAATGCTGAGCGATGGGACGACGCCTCTGTAGACATTTCTCTAACCACACCTGTACAGGATTATAAGAAAATCAACTTGAGAGCCTCCAACAGGAAAGAAGGAGGTGAAATGATCTCCCAGGCCAATTTGGAGTACGGACATAGAAATAGCATTGATTTAGAAACAAGACACGCTTTCAATGACCAAAGTAAAATGGCCCGTCTTCGGCTTTCAACTCCCTTCGAACAAGTCAAGTCTCTAGATACTGGACTCAGGTTTGATGGACAAGTAACAGACTTCGATAGCAGTGCTGACTTTGAGCTGATACCACTCGTGGAAAAATACCAGGGCTCTTTCAAGGTGCACTATGACAACGACATGACCGCTAATCTGAGACTAGACACACCCATTCCTGAATACCCCTATTTCGAACTCTCTGCGTCCAACAATTTCCAAGGAAGATCTCAAAAGTCCCGCATTGAGGCCAGGCTTCATCCACAGCAGGTTTACAGCGCTGACGCAACTTACTCCTTTGATCTGCCCATCTCCATCGAAGCTAATATCAATTCTCCATATCCTGAGTATGACAACCTTGGTCTTGTGTTTCAGCACGATCACTCTCCATCGACCATTGCCTCTCATAGTGAACTCAGATATCAGCCTGACCAAAAAATTGAGGGAGATCTTAACGCTGACTGGTCGTCTGGCATTGAGGGCAGCATGCTCTTGAAAACTCCATTCTCTGGCTATGAAGAAAGCAAAGTGGTATTTAGGCACCAGGGAGTCTTGAAGGATTTCTCTAGCCACGGATCGATCAATGTTGCACAAAAGAGTATTGTTGCGAGTGCAATCTTTAAAACGGATGACACTACAGAGGGCGAGTTTACCCTCTCTAGCCCCATACCCAGAATGGAAAACGTCAAAGTCAACATCATGAAAAAGGGCAATGTAAAGAATTTCAAGGGAGAAGTAACCATCGATGTCAATGATGAAAAAGCAGAGGTTGTTTATGACCATAAACTCAAGAAGAAGCTTTTGCAGACCTCTTTCAAGCTCAAAAGCCCATATACTAAACCATTCAAGCTATCAATTGAGCATAAACGTCAGGCAGAGCTGTCATTCACTAATGAAGTATCAGCCAATTACGGACGCAAGTATCAAATCGACACTGACCTCTCATTCAGCTTTAACTATCCAGATATCCAAAGCCATGGCAGTATCAAATATAAAATTGGTAAGCCCAAAAACGTAGCAAAATTCAACTTCAACAAATATGGTGATCTCAAGGATATGTCCTTCAATGGGAAAAGCTCCTTTAATGACGATGAAATGAACATCTACGGAACGTGGAAAAATATCGATGGCTTGGAGGCTAACGTACAACTGAGCACGCCTTTTGATAACTTCAAGAACACTGGAATGACTCTCTCTCACTATGGCCAATTGAAATCTTTTAAAACCAGTGGAAGTGTCACTTACATGGATAATAAGAGCATTAATGGGATGATTGATCTGACCACTGATGTTCCCAGGCAAATTCGTCTTGATTCAAGCATTGAAACACCATTTGAAACCTTCCCATCAGCAGGCATCACCTTCAACCATGACTATGATGAAGACAGACTTTCTGTGAAGGGAGATATTTCATTGATGACGCCTGTAGCAGACTTTGGAACTGGAACTCTTACCTATGAACAAACAGGAGATGTCAACGATATCTTGATCACCACAAAGGCAAAACAAAATGGCAAGGAAGTTGCTGCCTTAAAGCTGACGCATCTTGTAACAGACCAAGAAGTGCATAGTAGCCTGGAGTTAGATAGTACCGAACACTCTGATCTCACACTCAACTTTGATCACAGCGGAGACCTCAATGGCTTCAGCACAAAGGCTTACGGAAATCTGGACAGCGATAAGTTTTACAGTGAGGTCTCTAGAAAGGGCCCTATCGAGGATATCTTGATCAATGCCGTAGCCAGTTATAACCGTGACGCTGTATCAGTAACCAGCTCTTGGAACAGCCAAAGAGGATACGATGGGAGTTTTGAGGTTACGACGCCGTTTGAAGGATACGAAAGCACTAAAGTTGAGGCAAATGGAGCCCTTGATGAGGAATACAAAGAAGTAAATGGAAAAGTTTCTCTCACTACTACAATGGAAAATTTTGGCACCGGTGAAATCACTCTCAGAAAATCTGGATATTTAGATGACTTGGAAGTATCCGTGATAGTCACTAAAAACAACGCCGAGCTGAGCAACCTTAAAGTCACCAACACACACAATGATAAATCGCTTCACACTGCATTTAGTTCCAAAGGCACCATTGTACCTGAAGTGGTGGCTAATCTTGACCACTCTGGCGACTTGAACAGCTTTGAAACGATTATAAAAGCAAAGGTTGATAACAAAGAAATCATCAACAGCAACATCAACTTTGAACAGAGCGATTCCACTATGAAAGCCGATGGAATGGTCAGCTATAATATTGAAGAGATTGGATCCAATACCGCTTCTTTGAACATTCAAAAAGACGGTACACTCGATGACATTACAGTCAAAGTTATTGGCAATTTGAATGATGATGAAATTACAGTTGATGGAGAAATGAGCCTCAAAGAAGTTATCACAGGCTCCTTAACAATCAAAAGTCCCATTGAAGGTTTCAAAAATGTAGGCTTGTCTTTTACCCACAGCGCTGATTCAGATAGTCTTAGCTCAGAGGGACGAATCAACTTTGTAGATGGAGAACAGTACTCCGGTACAGTCACTTTGAATCGCAACGAAGAAACTGGCTTCGTCGATGCAGTTATAGAGCTAAAGACCCCTATCGAAGGTGCAGAGTTGACAAAAATCAAGTACACACATACGATCAAAAACAATGACCTAACCATCTATTCTTTTGTAGAATACGGAGAATTTAAAAAGTTTGTTTATGACTTCTCTGCCTCTGTTTCTCCAAAAGTTAAGTTTAACGTGCAAGTTAACACTCCATTTGAAGGATATACAGACCTGGCCGCTTCAGCAGACATTGAGAGTGAGTGGCCTCAGCTGTCCATCAGTACAGAGGTCAATATTGGACAGGGTCGTCGCGTTACCTTGACGGGATCTCTGGACGCATCAAAGGGTGTCAAAGGAGATATTGCGCTGAGTACTCCACTAGAGGGATTCTCCAATGTTGGACTAAGTTTTGACCACACTGGCAAATGGAAAAACTTTAAAAGCGAAGGTCGCGTCAATTACATGGATGGCAAAGAAATATCAGGCAATCTTCTCTTCAAACTTCGTAAGTCCCACTTTAGTGCTGAGTTAAAGACGCCATTTTCTGGACATAAAAACATGAAATTTGAATTGGAACAGAAAAAAACTAAGGCCGACTCAACTACGACAGTATATTTGAAATACGGACGCGGCAAAGTCTTCCAGACTGAGGCTACAATCATGACTTCCCCTAAACCAGGATTCGCCGTCACTGTCAAGACTCCTATGGAAGAGTACGAAAAATTGCAAGCATCCATGTCTTACGTCAACTCATGGCCCAAACTCGAGCTCAACAGCAAAGCTAGTGCAGGTCGCGACAACAAAATCTCTTTAGAGGCTAATCTCGATGCCTCCGACGACATCACAGGCTCAATCGACATCAAAACACCTATTGAAGATTTCAACAATATTGGATTAAGCTTCTCTCACATCAAAAACAGAGATAGATTTACTTCTGAAGGTAAGATTCTCTACATGAATGACAAAGATATCAATGGAAAGGTTGAATTCGAAAAGAATCAATGGCGTGGCTATGTTGTTACTGCCGAGTTGAATACGCCTTTCGAAAATGCAGAGAAAACTAAGGTCGAATTTACAATGGATGATACCGCTCCTTCATACAGCGCTGGATACAAATTTAACTATGGCAGCAACATTGAATATGCCGCCAATGGAAAACTTAATGTCTACTCTGCTGAAAACGTTGATGGATCTGTGGAAGTTGTCCTGCCCATTGAGGGCATAAAATACACCAAAGCTGAATACATGCACAAGTATGACCCAACCCGGGCTGATGGATCAATATCTATAACTTACGGTGACAGCGAAACTATCAGTGGAGAACTGCAGTCCTCTTTTGTCCCATATTTTGATGCCACTGTAACCGTTAAGACACCTTTCGAGGGGTACGAAAGCATCCAAGGGTCTGGCACGTACCAGGGTAGTAATTACAAATATGGAACCTCCTCCTCCTTGGACCTTGGCAAAGATCTGCACTTTTCTATGACCTCTGACCTGGACTTGTCCTCTGAGCTGTACCGTGCCTCCACTCAGATCAGTACTCCCTACAGCGACTACCGCAATATGGAACTGATCATCACGCACGAGGGAAGCATCAGTGACTTCCACTGCACTGGTTTCTTGTCATCTCCTATAACAGACAACATCAACGCCGCAGTTAACATGAAATACAACACCCCTACCGACATGGAGGCCTCAGTTTCCATCAAGAACAATTTTGAGGGAATGGATGACCTGCGAGCAGAAATTAAAAACACAGAAATCGGAGAGGAAAATAAAGTGAAAGCTATTGTGGGATGGACCAGTAATCATCAGGTAAAGAAATAACATTCACCTCCAGTATTATTAACAGATTTAAGCAAAGAGCAAAGTTTTAACCTAGTACTACTACTACTACTACTACTACTACTACTACTACTACTACTACTACTACTACTACTACTACTACTACTACTACTACTACTACTACTACTACTACTACTACTACTACTACTACTACTACTACTATCATCATTATTATTATTATTGTTGTTGTTGTTGTTGTTGTTGTTGTTGTTAGCATCAGCATTAAGCTCGGTAAAATGAAGACATTAAATTATTAAAACTAAAAGTCTATTGCATCAGTTTGAATAATTTGGAGTGACATTGTATTTTTTACTCTTGTGTGGACCATCAACAGATTGAAATGGACGGAATGGTCAACCAGAAAAACGCTTTGTTCGTTAACAAAATCAATGGAGAATGGAGTCTGTCTACACCTTTCGATGCCATTAGCAAATTGGCTATCCAGGCGGAACAGGTTGAGAAGTCGGACAACTTCGTTCACAGTCTTGTTCTTGAGCTGAACGGAGAAAAACTGTTGGATGTTGATACTGAGTACAGCCAAAAGGACAAGCACCTAGGATCTGCGACTTTCAGGAAGCCCCGCGCAATGCAGTACACAGTGTCAGCAAGCAGCAACGCAGGCGTCACTGAAGCCGAAGTAATGGCCAACTGGAACAGGTGAGAGCCAGTTGCGAAGAAGAATCTCAAACAAAATAAGTAGTTACAACAAATCATCGAATAAAATATTATATATTTTGTAGCTATTCGAAAAAGTTAGAATCGATATAAAATATTTATGACAATTTTAAAAAAAACATTATTCACAGCAAAAGCAATACAGCAAAAATTCATTTCCCTAGACTGGTAAAGACTGCATTGTTTTTTTTTTTTGTTTTTTTTTGCAACGATCGTTTGAGTTTCAGAGATGTGATATGTACTCAAGTTTTAGAAAATTACGCTTGAAGTCGAAAGTGATACTTTTATTTATAAGGGCAGGCAAATATATTCTCATATGTTGATTTTCTTCCAGAGATGAAACTGACAGCAACGTGCACATCACAGCTTCTGTCAATGACCAGTCTGACAGCTACAAGACAGAGCGCAACGTCGATATCGGAGTTGAGTACGCATCTCGCAAGTTGGGCGTTGTCCACAAGCTGAGCAGCTCTGATCCTCTCACTACCAGCTTTGGAAAGATCTTCTGGGACTCTGACGCAAACAGCAGGATTTTCTACGATATGGAAATCAAAGACGACAGCAGGCGCCGGAAGGAAGTCAAGGAAGGTTTTATACATCTCGGTCTGCCTTTCCGTACACTTGGATTGTCTGGCTCCTGCAGGTAAGCTTTATCTTTCTAATCAATGAAACTAATTGTTATTTCTATCTTTTTAACATGGAAAACATAAAGATTTTTTTTGTACAAAATAACTCTGTTGCGGTCAGGTTTGCACTATCATTATGACATATGCAAATGTAATGAAGTGTGCTTATCAGCTTTCTTATTCATGCTGCTGAATTATCCCCCTTCACAGCGACAACAAAGTGAAGCAAAGTGGAGATGTTACCTTCAGTTGGGACATTGACCGTGCGGACAAGCAAGTTGGACTGAAAGGAACCATTACCCGTGGTGACAAGGTCAAGGGCGACATCACCCTCAGCATGCCAGCCATCAGAAAGGTAACCTATCTCTTCAAATGAAGCGAAAACATCAGTCGCACACACATCCCGCTCTTTAGAATGCATTTCAAGACTGTAAATAAAATTTGCGAATAAAGCGGCTTCGTGCAAGCCTTCAGTATTTCAATAAATTCAATTAAGCGAGTGTCTCTACTTCCAATAGATCTTTCTCTTGATTTGCTTTTTTCCCTTGAAATGACAAAGTCTTTAGTTATATTTGTTAAGACAGGGCAATACGATACAAAAGGTAAAGAAAAAAAATATTTTATGAGCACCACAATTACATCGACAAAATGTCTTTCAATTTCTGGACATAAAAAACTTATTATATCCGATCAACCTATGCACAATCACACAAAGCAAGCAGAGGATTCACATTTAGAAGTCTTAAACGTATCTGTCTAATGAGGTTTATAAAGCAGACGTCAACATGTAGTGTAATCTTCATGATAGTGCTATCATTTAATCATTGTTTGTTGATATCCCCGATAGGATAAAATAGATATCATGCAGAATTAAAAAATAATTGCAAATCAACTTTTCATCCATGATAGGAAATCCATATGGATGGAGAGATTACCGTGAAAAGTGGTCGCATCCTTTTGGACACCAAGACAGACATCTCCTACTCTAAGGATTCCAGGAAGACTCTGACCTTGACTTCTAAGCTGGAAGACATCTCTGACTACTACAGCCGGTATAACTACAGCCTGGCAGTGGGTGTCAGTCACCCATACACCAACGTGGATATTCAGATGACCTCCCACTTGGGCTGCTCGGATGAGAAGACGACCTTTGGGCTTAGCACCGACTATCTGACAGCCCGCAGACAGAACAAGAACTTGGGACTTTTGGCTGAGATCAACAAGCTCAAGAGGCAGCTCAGTCTACAGGTGAGTTTTGTCATGCGAAAAAAGAGAAGCAGAAAAATAACCGCTATGACAAAGAACTATAACGATATGCTATTAAAACTTCTTAGTGCTAAAACGATATACTTTTGGGATTTCTAAGTAACATCGATTGATAGAATGGCCAGGAGATAAGTTTGTTACTGAGGATCAAATGCCAAATTTTTTTTATCATTATAGATCACGAACCCAATGGGCAGGATGGAGTATATCGCTGAAGAAATCAGCCAGAGTCCATACCAAGTGCGTATGCTCAGCAAGCAAGATGACGTTGAGATTTTCCGCTCTGACCTCACTATGAACGAGGGAATTGAACTCTATATGGTTGAAGGATCTGGTAAGTTTTTAATCAGTAAACTTAGACTGTACGATAATATTGAGCCATTAAGGCATTACTTAGCCATTCAATATGCCAGGGAATTGTTTCTTGTGGTCTTGGAGGAGCACACAAGTACAGAACTATCTTTTGAGGTTTCAAGTATTATGTCTTATCAATTCCCTGTTATATTTTTATGTGGCACAAATTGTTTTTCTTTAAAAACTAAAACTGATGACTTCATCAAGTCTTGTAGACTCTATTTTATACTATGATAGAATCTTAAGATTAATGTGATGGAACACCAATCACCAGTAAGTTGCTGTTGCTATCGCCAGGCCCATTTATCAGGTTTTCTTTTCAAATCATTAAAACTGACACCATTGTCGAAAGCTTAACTTTTCATTTTACCTTCTATGGCCATTTCAACAGAGGGTCTCAAGTTTTCTCTCGGATACCCAAGCATTAAGGAATTCCGCGGAGAGATCAGCCGCACCAGCAGTTACGACCGTGATACAACCGAGGCTCTGCTGGCTGTGCGTCTCAACACCACCCGACTGATGCATACCCGTCTCCACTGGGACCCCAACATGGGTCAGAACATGCTGCAAGCTATCAGGAGACGTCTTCTGATCGATGGCATCCAGGAGTATCAGACCTTGAAAGAAATCAGAGCTGCTTTGTCCGAGGAGGTACGCCGAGATATCTCGCAACAATTAATTTTGACTTTGATACAATTCGTTGTTAAAATCACAGCTCTTGGAGTGAATTTTTAAATTAAAAATCATTAATTTTTGGCGTCATGTTTGACTAACGTTATGATTAAGATAGTTTGTAAATATACCAAGCTCTACTGTCCCACTGACATTCCAAATTAAGTGCGTATTTATTTCTTTATTACTTGCTTCTTTCTATAGATCACAGGCAAGTACAAAGATATTACAGCTGCATTCAACGAGGAGGTTCGTCCTTTAGTTGACGAACTGGAGAAAGACTTCAAGTATATTACACGAGAGATCGGTGATTTCTCAAAGGCAATGAAGAAGGCATACAAAAACAATCATTTCTACCTCCAGGAAATGAGCCCAGAACTCACAGAAAAATACGAGCAGATCCAGTGAGTGTTTTGCTGTTATTTTGTTGTTGTTTTTTTTTAAAATAAGACCCTGCTCTATCCAGAAGACAGTGATATTTTTTCAATAAAATTACCACCTAAGGAGATTTTCAGTATCGGTAACCTTTTAAATTTTAGGGTAAATAACACAGCTGCGATTTGACTGGATTCTTTCGAAATAATTTGTACTCTAATGAATAAAAGAAAAAAAATCATTCAACCTCATCATAGAATACTGTGCACTTAGCTATAAAAATTCTCTTCTCTTTTCGACAATTTACTTGTAATAAGATAGCTAGCTTTGAATAAGTTGCATTGCTATGACTAGATTATGAATATTGCTTATAATTTTCTTAGGGAGATGCTTGGGCAGATTAAAAAAGAGTTCAAGCAAGAAACAAAACAGTTTATCAAGTCCCTCAACAATGCACTTGATGAAATGCTGGAGTATCCCATTCAAGAACGATATGAGGAGATGGTCAGCAACGGGATCACCGTGCTGATTGACCAACTGGAGAAAGCTCTCTCTGCCCTCGAGTCCCTCCTGGCTAGAACAGACGCTGCTCTGACCAGCTACCGCGAGAAAATGCTTCAGGCCCAGCAGAAAACCAAAGGTAAGAACAATAACAGTCCATGTTGGTAAAAAACAATGGGTCAGCCCATGTATTACATCTGTAGCATCATTCTGGTAAATGTTCCGCACAACTGCATGTATTAGAACTGCAGTTCGCCAAAAGTCGCTAATCTAGAGATTCATGGAAGCAAAAGTAATCAAGGTAAAGGGATATGCTTCACTGAATGAAATGACCAAACCAGGCATGACAGTGGTAGAGCAAGATCATGGTTAACATTATATGTAATTGGTAAACAGAAAATAGACCATAAAGAAGCTTGATAAACTGCTGAAAGGACAAATATAGGCAGGGAAGCAGAATAGAGCAAAAGTCGTTATAGATAAAATAAATAATTATGTTAATGGGATGATAGATAAACTATTAACACCCAAATGGATAGAGATAGAGCAATAAATGATTAGTCACTAGACAAAATTGATAGGTAGATTAAAGATAGATTAACAGACACTTAGACGAATAAATAGTTAGATCGAAAAAAAAACAACAACAAAAAAACCATGCATGTGTCGGATCACTCCTTCAAGATTGTAATCATAACTAACGAAATATGATCATTTACTTTTCTGTGTTCCAGGCGCTGTCTACAACAGCACCTACATGACATACATTTCTGACACCCTGGGTAGCATTGACGTGAGCCCATACATCCCGTCATGGGAGGTTCCAGAGGAATACACCGGCGCCATGTACAGCGCAGCAAACCGAGTCGGATCTGGCGTCGGCTACATCCTGGACACACCTGGACTTCATTATGTGAAACATGGAGTAAATGAAGTCTACCAGCAGGTCTGTGTGTGTGTGTGGGTTTTTTGGGCTTTTTAAAAAAAAAAAATAATGCTCACTAAAAAAACTTTCGTTTGATGAAAATTTAGGTGCCCTTATATAATAATCTTGTATTGCAATACACAAATACAAGTTTCAAAACTTCTAGCCGCACTAGCTGCCATTCTTGGTTATAGGTGAAAGACAAAATGTTTTCTTTCCATTTGTTATTTTTTATATTCAAAAAGCATCAACTGAGGTCTTGTACATCTCAATAATTTTGAAAACTTAATTAGAATTTCTCATTCTTATTTTTAAAAACATGTTTTAGTGTGTGTTGTTTTCCTCGGATTTATTAGTTGGAAATAATTATCCCGAAGAGAGTAATTTTACTTCTGAGCTGCAAGTTTCATACATGCTTTTAATAAAAACTTACCACTAACGAACTTCTCTGTTGGTTTCAGGGCATCTGGGCTTACAACTACTGGCAACTCGAGAAAAACATTTACAGTCACAGCCAAAACATTCTGAGACTCATCGAAGAGATCATGTGGGACGAGCTGTCGCAGTATGTCTCTGAGGCCAAGCGTCTGTACTACCCGATCACAGTGTGGGATCCCGAGCACGGAGAGGTTCAGGGCGAGTTCAGACTGCCAGTAGACGTGACCCGCCTGGACGAGATGCCAGACTTGAGTCCTCTGTTGAAAAGGTTCACAGTTTACCTGCCCGCTCAAAGCACCATTGAAGCAATCTACCAGGTATTCGTTGAATAGTTAAAGTTCAATTTTTGTTTATTTTTTATTTTTGGTTGAATACACATAGAACAACTAACATAATTTTAAAGTAGATCACAGCACCGTTTTTTTTTGTTTTTTTTTTAACTTATTTCCTTTGTATTTTTAAAAACGTGTTTAAAGCAAAAAGTTTATCAATCTGTTTAAAAATTTACTCTAAGCGAATTGTGGCATTATTGAGGATCACCTTTTCTCAGTTCATGCAATATCAACAGTTATATACATAAAGGTTCAGTGTGGCAAAATATAGATCACTACAAGCTTTAAAAAGATCGTGCTAAGACTCTATTAGTCATTATTCTATACGAGTCATGGATACATTACATAACACAATTATACAATACCATGTTTTGTTTCTTTGTTTTTTCAAGTATGTGCCTCAAGTATGGTCAGCCAAAGAGCAAGAAGACTTGAGAAGGCAACTCGAAGACTACCGACCATCCAGACCTTACAGAGTCTTGAAAAAAGGCAAGTCCAGCCGCAGGATCTAGACCCAAACGCTTTGACATGAAACACACCGATGATAACCGACTTTACCCAACCGATGAAGACCTTGATTAATGTGTGAAGTGTTTTCTCTTATTGTTTTTCTGCTTAGCTTATTTTTTTCTTATCTTTATGCAATGCTTAGTTTTAAATCCTTTCAAAATTTAGGGTGGGGGATTTCGATAAGCTGTAAATGATTTTATATTTTTATGTTGATTTGTTTTACTTTTTTTTAATATATAGCAAATAAAAGCATGAAAATGTAACTCGTTTCTTCTTCTTTTTTTTAATCATGAAAACTTGGAACTTTTGAGACAGTTATAGATGTTTGAAATAACCGTATGTTATCAAAACAAAAGCAAGAGTAACAAATATAAACGTAAAAGATGAAAAAAAAATTCTTTGAGAAAGCTTAGCAAGATCTCTTCTTGGAAAAAGATAAAATCATAAAGTATGTTTCGTGGACTACACAAAAGATTTAGGCTTTTTATATTCATATTCGGCGGTTATATCATCAAACATTTATCTTATCCCGTAAATATACCATTGAAAAGAAATAACATTCGCTTTTTCAAACCAGTCATTAACATTCAAGTCCTTTTATTTGCGTATCAAACAAAGATGAATTTATCGATACCAGTGTTAATGAGTCGTTTCAGCATAGGCAAACTAAAATATATCATGATTAACAAACCAAGAACTATAGTCGGTATGGATTTTCAATACACATGACTATTCTTAATCATCACATTGGAGAAAAGTTTGTAGTTGGATAAGAGAGGTAGTGATAAATCGACTTTAAAAAAAAATTATCTATCTAGGTATTGCTTTTAAATTCTTCTGATTAATGGAACCATCGTCACTTCTGAAAGAGAAATTGGTGAAGACCATAGTAAAAGTTATAAATAGGAAAAAAAATACTTCGAGGGAAAAATAGATTTTAAGCTTATTCTTTAGTTACTTTTAGGCCCTTTTAATTTCCTAATCTTTTACAGATAAAAAAAAAAAAGTTGTCAGGGGACAAAAGGAATAAAAAGAAGTTAATTTGCTTTATAAGAAGAGAATTTTACATTAAGAATTGTAAAAATAACGACAGTAACATGAACAACAGCAATAAAAATAGTAATTACAATAATAATAATAATAATAATAATAATAATAATAATAATAATAATAATAATAATAATAATAATAATAATAATAATAATAATAATAATAATAATAATAAGAAGAAGAAGAAGAAGAAGAAGAAGAAGAAGAAGAACTTTTTACAGATACTAAATGTAAAGATTTTTATGATATATTATGATGGTTAAAATGCTGTTGGTGCTGATAAATCAAACAATGAGGTTGATAATTGATCAAATGGATTGAACTGTCGATTCTATTGAAAAAGAATTTGGTTCAGACAATAGTGGAACTTCTAAATTGTAAAAAAAATTGCTTTGAGGGAAGAAAAAAAATCTTATTTAAGCTTATTCTTTAGTTTCTTTTGAGCCATCTTAGTTTTACATATTTTCAGGAGAAAAAAATATTGACAGGGTACATAAGAGAAGAAAAAATAGTAGTTTCGTTTTAGGAAATATGTATTGAGAGATGCAAAAGAGAATAAAAAGAATATAGTGATGGTGATGATGATGATGATGATGATGATGATGATGATGATGACAACAACAGCAACAACAACAACAACAATAACAATTATAATAATAATAATAATAATAATAATAATAATAATAATAATAATAATAATAATAATAATAATAATAATGATGATGATGATGATGATGATGATGATGATGATGATGATGATGATGATAATGATGGTGATACAAATAAAGCAATATGAAATTATATTAATCGTTATTGTTGATATGCTAACGATACTAACGATGGTATGATGGTTAAAATGTTTTTGGTGACGATAAATGTAATAACAATGATAGTGATGATTGTTAAGAATAAGACTAATTCATGACAAACTGCAATTTCCATCAGACTAGAGATCAACATTCAAAGCAAAACTTGAAAAAAGAAAAAACTCACCTCCGCAGATCACAATATATTAGTAATTTTGATGCTCATAATGTGGTGATGAACGTAATGATAATGATGATGATGATGATGATGATGATGATGATGATGATGATGATGATAATGATGATGATGATGATGATGATCAAGATGTTGATTGAATTGATGTGCATTGTAGAAACGATGAAAATGATTATGATAATTATATTATACACTGTAATTGTCGATGATGATGGTGACAATAAAAACCATGCCGAGGGTTATACAATGTACTATTGCTGATGATGAAAACGATGCGTCTGATGTTTACTATTGATTTAAACGATGCTGATACTGGAGAAGGAAAGACACACATACCCAAGGTTGCAGTGTAGTAGTAATAGTAAGTTGTGCTCAGAAAACGAAAGCAATCAAAAGAATGAACTAAGATTGAGGACAGACTGATAATTCTGTAGTTGAAGAGAGCAGAAGAAACACCTAACCACCCATCCGTTTATGAACCCTTTTCCTTTTAGGCTCTTTATAAAGACATAATTATGTATTGGGCTAAATAGATGCGACTCAACCCTATTAACAGATGGCCCAGTCCAGAGTTCTAAGGCAGGACCTTTTGAAGAAATATGCTCCTAATTGTGATAGATTTAACTGAAGTGCGTTATGCTAATGACACTCATAAAATAAGTGGTTGTTAGTGATTAAAGAAAATTCAGGGTAGACCCATTCATTTGTAGCAGCTCGCTCATTCACCAAGTGGTGGAAGAGAGCATTAAGAATGATCTGACATTCACATTTATCTATAATTGACATTATTTTCTCAAATATTAAAAAAATATAATAAAATATGCTTTCGAAATGATTAAGGAAATTATGTATCTTCGGAGATTACTTCGTTTTCTTTTTTCCTGGCTCTTGGACTCACTCAATTTTTTACCTCTAATTTTAATTAAATTAGATAGCAGTTTTAGCTCATGCTTGTATATCGACGCAGCATACTTCGGGTTTAAGAAAAATTAGTACGCATATCTTATTTTTAATCAATCAGGTGCCGCGCTCTTTAGCGCAGGCGATCATGACCTCCCATGCATCTCTATCCTCGTAACTTTCAGTGCTTCTATCACTCTTCCTACTTCGAGCCACTATGTTATCTCATCTTTTCACGTTGTTTTCCCCTGCTGCGTTTTCCCTTGATCATTCCAGTTGTCACAAGATGTTCTAGTTTCTCTCTTCTCATCATATTATGGTAAAAAAAAAAAGGTTGATTGACGTTTACGTATTCTACTTAGGAGTGATCTTGTTGTGTCGGCTTCTCGTTGGATTTCTTTGCAGTCCATGAGATTCGTAGCATGCTCTCAAGGAACCACATTTCTGTTGCCTCCAGTTCCTTTTGTACTGCTATGAAATTGTCCAGGCCTAGCATCCATATCTACTTATCTTTGACAACCTTAATATGGTCAATGTAAATAAACAATAGAGGAAAGGCTCATACAACCTAATGTAACATATGATCATTTATATCCCCATACTAATGGCCTCTTTTAAGCGTAGACCAATTCAACACATGAAGTCATAAATGTTTCCAAAATGCCATTTTTTTTTTAAATTTTTTGCAAGAATGATCACTTAACCTATATGGCACCCAAAGAGATTGATCAAATAAAAATGATTTTAAGCTATTGTGATGTGCAAGCACGGTCGATTCAATACTACATGAAGCCTCAGTCATTTCTGGACACATGTATTTGGGCTCTAAGTTGACAGCAGTTACCTGGGGTTCGTTCCCTGTATCATGAAAAGAAATCACTGAATTCCCACTGTTAAGACTAAGACAAGGGTTGTCTTGAATTTCTGATATTGACAAACTTTGAAGTGTGCAACAGGTAGGCCAAATGTTACATTTATGATTAAATCAAGAGACATCGAAAGAATAGCATGACAGACATTGATCTACATGTACAACTGTGACAGAAAAAAAAGTACATGTGTATTCTTCTTCTCAAATGCCCTGTCTGGAACAGACATCGGCGATCATGATTCTCCACTTGTCCCTATCTTCCGTCATCCGCAGTAAGGCTATGTTGTCTTTGTTGTTTCCTGTCACAAAAGAGCTCAAGCTATCAAGAAATGTAATCCTTTGTCTACCTCTGCTTCTTGTACCTTCTATCTTGCCTGTAAGAGATAAAAATTCCAGTCCCTTATGGCGACATATGTGGCCTAAAAATTTCAGTTGCCTTTTCCTTATTGTTTTTATGAGAGATCTCTCTTGGTTCGTTTCCTCTAATATCGATTCGTTTGTCCTCTTTTCTTTCCATGATATTCTTAACATTCTCCTGTAGAACCACATTTCCGCTGCCTCTAAATTTTTCTTGGTTCCTGCATTTATTGTCCAAGTTTCGCATCCATATAAAAGTATAGACCACACATATGTTTTCAAAACCTCCAATTTGGTTGAAAATGATATATTTCTATTTTTAAGAATGGTGCTCATTTTTTGGAAAGAAGCCTTTGCAATGGCTATTCTCTTCTTAATTTCAGTCCTGCATTTACCGTCAGATGTCAATGTATATCCTAGGTATTTGAATTTCTGTACTTGCCTGATTTGTTCTCCCTTGCTAAAAAGCTTGCATTCTGGATTGTTTTTCTTCTTAGATACTACCATACATTCAGTCTTTTTTACATTTAGAGACAATCCCAGCTTTTCACTCTCTTCTATAACAATATTTAGAAGCCTTTGTAAATCCTCTTCCGATCCTGCTAATAGAGAAGTATCATCTGCATATCTTAGGTTGTTCAGATTTTCACCATTCGCTTTGAGTCCTTCACTTCCATCCAAGTTTCTCACATGTGTATTATACAATAATAAAAGTTGTAAGATCCTAACACATTCTAGAAAGCTAAGAAAAATGTCTTTAGATACAAACAACTGCCTTTACAAATGTCTCGGAGCAGAAACCGCGCCATCTTGCTGGTATCATAACAGTTAGACGATGTGCTTTAGTTAAAGTTGGTTTTTAAACAGCGATTTAATTTTTTTTCCCGCTCCACACGCGAGAAAACTGGAAGACAATTCCAATAACTGATTGATTGCTTGACAGAACCAGTTCCCAAAAAGGTGATCTTAAATCACGTCTGCATCAAACAAGCCCTATTCAGGCAGGAAAGGAGAGAGAGGTATCTTGAAGAATGCTCCTTAACCCTGTGGTAAAGACTTTTGAGCATTAATCATAAATCGAGTAAAGAAACTATTCACACCCTTTTTTTTATTTTCTGCGTACGGCAATTTCACTGAAAAGAAATCTAACTGATGTCCTGACGGATCCTCTTCACCTTATTTTAATTAGCAAAATGTTCGCTCTAAACTGGTAAAATGTACTTCACTCTCTGAGCGCTCTACAGAAAAATTGGTAGACTATTCTCCAACCAATGATTAAATTGTGGCTAGATTAATGATCTTTCCAGAATGTCCTGGTAATCAAAACATTTCATTTGCATTTAAACATACTATTATAAGTGAACATTGATGAAAATTCAATCTCCCTTTGTGTTAGAAAGACATATTTTGTTCCCTAGACTTGCACAGTTTTAACAATGTAAGATTTCAGTAAATCTCGTTTTCAAACACTTGCACAATGAAGGAAAAAGTTGTTTCTGTATTTTAGACAAAATTGCTCTGTCCACAAATTATAATGATCGGTTATTTCACTTTCATCAATTCAAATGAATGGAATCAGAACTTATTATGGGATTTTTTGGGGGCAATTAACATAACCTGACCTGCAATGCAACTGACTATAATATATACCTCAATTCGTTTTAAAACTGAATAACTGGAACATTTTGTAACTTCAACAGGTTTTTTCCCTTTAAATTTAAACTGCATTAAAATTCAAGGATTAAATTTCAATCAAAATGTGGATATTTAAACACTATAGATCACCAAAAGAAAAAAAAATACATGGAGTGCTGTCCTTGACAATGACATGAATCTAAGCCATGATGAAGCTCATTTTGCCAGGTTTGGGTACAGTGAGGAAATAACTTTCCATGTTAGTACAGAATCATGTATTTACCAGCTATGTGTCTTAAGGGGAAGGATAGCGAGTCATAAGAAAGAAAATGGGGGGGGGGGGAAGGGGGGGGGGGAATATTTAGGCCTATTCCTCCTAATCCCGTTTTTCTGGTTATCCACACTTTGCAAGAATTGAATTTTTTTTTTTTTTAAGTTTTCATAAAAATGAGATGAAATGATTTTTATTTATGAAGGAGATTTTTAAATTTAGTTCAAATATCCATAAATCAACTGGATTCCATTACACTGACAAGTTGGAAGGAAAATTGGAATACACCTGCATTGATATTGTTCTTTGTCTTTCCTTTGCCATTTCTTTAGTAGAAAAAGCTTTATTCTCTTTTCTGCACATTATATAAAAAGAGATTAATGTCATTCAAGTCATTTTTTTTAGTTCAAAGAAATCAGGCAGAACCAATTGCCATGTAAATTTATCAAAAATACTTATTCTGAGAAGGTTAGACTACAGAACCTAGTTTTCTTTTCATTCCAACAACATGCGAAAATTTGTGTTAATATATAAACTTTCTTTTTAATTTCATAAAACTAAAACTGGGTTATGGTAGTGGAGAATACAAGATTATCTCTATCATATGAAGTATATATAAAAACTGTTGTAAAGTCCATTGACTCACAAATGTGATATAAAAATGAGCACAAAAGCAAAAGGCATTGGAATGATGAATGTTTTAATGATTCTTAAGACAACAAAAAGCTACAATCTAATTATACAGAATATATATACCCATAACATTCTGATATTCACGTCCATTTGCAAATTAACCATTGTCTATGGCTATGACTTTTAATCTGTTTTCTGATTATTTGTGAGCAATTTATTCAGATTTAGACTCATGAGCATATTAGAGATATTTTTGGTGTCCAATTCCGCCATAAATTTCTAAAATATTTTAGACACAGTAGGGATATGATATACAAACCACTTCGTAAAGAAAGAGAAAAAAAGATAAGTAACTGAAATCTTTGCTTGAAACTTGCAAGGTCAGAAGAAGCATATTTTCAGCCTAACAATGCTTTGGCTTCATTAAAAATAACATCGACTAGTGGCACACAATTTGAATCTGTTCATGTACACAACCCACTATTAACACGAATGATCCCACCAGTTTATTAATATCAGAAAATCTGTACTATAAATTCATATACATACATCTCTCGCCAAGAACAACTTGATTTCTGTTTTTGATAATGTGAGAGATATTTCATTGACTTGCTTACATTTATGAAACAAAAATGATCCTACAATTGAGGAATGCATGCTTACTCATTCATAAAATCTACAGTAACCAAACACATGCACACAAGACTATTTCAAAGATTAAAAAGTACAGGAAAAGTTCAACATCAGTTTGAAAATTGAAATGAGAAAAAAAATTTATAATCTACTCTTACAACTACAAATAGATGTACATACATCTCTGGAGCAAAATCAGTACCTTCAAAGTGCACATAATCACATTTTGTCTTTAAGTCCCCCCCCCTCCGCATATTTGGGAACAATCGATTCATTTCATTCTTTGAAAATATCAGCAAAATTATCTTTTGAGACAATAATATTATCTGATTAAAATGAGACAAAATAATAGAAGGTATAATGTATTACATTTTCAATAATATGCCTTACGGAGGACAACTTTCAGACCCTGCATCCTCAAAACAATATGGATATGCTTTCAAAGCTAGCTGCAGGAAGGACAATGGTAGGGACTGGACTTAGGAAAACCATTGTATAACTGCTTCAATGCGGAGTGTATGTGTGAATGGAAACAAATTCCCTAGGGTACCTGTAACTTTGTCATTTATCACCTTTAAAAAAAAGAGAGAAAAGAATTGACCCCCAGCAATTACTGTTTAGCGTGTTTCCCATAAGCCCTACATATTTCTGAAACATGAGGTGAACCCAAAAAGCTAGTAAAGCTTCCATTTTTTCCATTAAAAAAAACCCCAAAAAAACAACCTCTTGTATCAATCCAATCATCAACACAAATTACATTTGTCCAGTTGTTTCCTGAATTATAATCAATACCAAGTCTTTGTCTATCGGGGATGCATACTTGAAAAAAAAATCATCCATTCTAAAATAAAAGGACAAATCTGCACTTTTACTCAATGACATCAAACATTGCTTAGGATCGCTGAGCAAGAGATAGAACAAATGCTTTTCAATACATAGCTGAATTGGCAAAACAAAAAAAAACCAAAAGCGATCCACTCCACTCTTTGAGGCTCAGCTCATCTCACACAGTTTTCACAAGATTACTAGCTCAAGGAGCCCTTAAAATTGTCCAAAAATAAAATTAAACCAAAAATATGGTCTAAGCTATTTGCCTTGCAAATGCTGATTTTGCACAGAATAGTGACAAAGGATGCCGATATATAACAGCATTAACTGTGTCAAGTGTAAACATATTTAGGCTTATGCTTCTTCTATTTCTGGACTTGGCAGATAAGTGTCGGTAACCTGATTTAACACAGCTTACACATTTATGGTCTGCACAAGGAATATTCAATACAGGTGTCATGATTATGATAATCAATATACAAGATGAAAGAATATGCGATGAGAATAGCAGACGAAAAAAATAACTGAAAAATATTACTGAAAAAAAGTTGAATGTAAAATGAATAAAAGAAATGCTGAACAATGGCCAAATTTCATATGTAACACATGTTTTAATTACAAAATAGCAGTTGCATAAGACATCTGCAATATAAATAATACTTAAAAACTCTTTAGAAGCTATGCTTTTTCTCAATAACTTATTTTCTACTTATTAAATCAAGGAAACTTTAAAACTATTTGAACTGAATCTTTGAGTAAAATTATGATTAATCAAGTTGGTGTCTTGGGGGGAAAAATACCATGATCAGTTTTTAAGCCATGGTTAAAGATATTCAATTTTACATTTTTGTTACATTAACTCAATACCATGGACTCTAGTTATATCTACACAGTTCAGTATGAGTTTAGATTTTAGAAAATGATTCATTTAGTGATACTTGAAAACAGATATTTTAAATGGATATCATCACAGACAAAATATTTGTAATTACTGCAGAGGCTACTCGCTTGCCATACTAGCTCCAGTTGTCTGGAATAAAGTAGAAAAAAAATGTCATGAGTACAAATAATTAGCAAAGTACACAGAATTGATCTTTGTGCATCTTTATGTATATATTTTTAACTTTAGTGACATGAAGAGATCTTTGGAGGTGACCAGACTGAAATAAAAAATCTTTAATTGGAAGAATTAATTGTTAGATTTTGAAAAAAATATTGATATCTTTTTCCCTTTTCATATGCTTAGTTTGAATATCAACAGATTCACTTATGAATGAAAGTTTTTTTTTTTTATCTACATTTGAATGAATATTTGACTTATAATCAAATGTTTATTGAAAATTTGTGACACACTAAATCTTGCCAATAAAGATCTATATCTAAAAGATAAAAAAAAAATTTGAGATTGATCAAATTATCTTCAGTTACCTGTAAAATTGCAATAATGAGGCCAAACAGACCAATGGCAGAGCCAAAAATCTCAATAATGAGAATTTTGACGAACAGAGTAGAATCAGCAGCATCTGCAAGTGCTGCTCCAGATCCAACAATGCCAACACATATACCACAGGCCAGGTTGCAGATGCCAACTGTTAGACCAGCACCAAACATTTTAAAACCTAGAATGCATGGGAGACAACAAAACAAACAATATGATCCACTTCTGAAAAATATCTTATCATGCAAGTGTACCATAAGATTTTAATGACTAAAAATATTTTTCCTTGTAATCACCTAATTTTTCCTTTTTGTACAAGCCATTTGAATAACTTATAACTCTTACAAAAAAAATTAGCTGTCTTTCCCTCCGTCAGTCCATAGCGGTGACAATGGACCCAATACCAGTTTACATAATTTGAAATTGCTAAGTGTTGCCTTAGTCTCTCTGTCTGTTCTGGTCTGACCTTAAAAGCTCTTAAAACAAGCATCTTTTGTTTAACTGTTTTAAACCAAAGAAGTATTTCACATTTTCAAGATAGATTTGCAGCAAGCTGCATCCAACTTTTAAAAAATAATAAATCAGCACAAAAGATGGAAAAGTGCACTTATGGTAAACTGAACTAATCATTGCTGGCTAAATCCCAGTGGTCAGACTTATCAAAATTTTGCTTAAAATGCTGAAAAAAAAATCCCCTCTATCTCCCTAAACATACCCATTATGAATAAAAAAATTTATCACATAAACATTAAAAAAAAAAAAAACAAGTTTCCTAAGCTTTTCTAGTAAGGAAAAAAATTTCTTTTGTTTCAAAGTTTCTTCATAATATAAAACATTTAGATAAGTTTCACTCTCTCTATATTCTGATAATTTAAATTTTAATTTGTTTTAATTTAAAACCCGAGGTCCATTTTACATCCCAAAGACTTTAAAAAAAAAAACTGAATTGGAATACATTTTATTTAACATTAGTTGAACCAGAAACTTTAATCAAACTGCAATCTTATCATTCTTTTAGTTTAATGAATACTATTAAAATCAAATCCCAAACCTAATTTTTTCTTTTGCTTTGCAAAGTTTGTTTTGTTAAAGTAATTGTGAAATATAATTACAATACTGAGCATGTGAATGCATTTTACAGTTACGTTGTAGATTCATGCATAAATAAATCGCTCAATTCTTTTTTAAATGTTCATTACTTAAAAATTTCTCTTAAAATACAAACTGGAGAATTTATATGAGGTGACACAAGGATTACATCTATTCAGATAACTTGCATGTAATTACTTGAAATTGTCATGAAATTTGAAAATGTGGCTAAGGAAATTTTCAGGACCGAAAGGAAAAGTGGAAACAATTATGATTAATCTGAATTCAGAGAATATTTTCTTCATTTTTTTCCCCCTATGATGAATCCAGTAAGTGTCTACATGCAGCCAGTTTGCCACAACAGAAATTAATTACAAAGGGCCAACATATAAAATTAAAAGAACTTGTCACTTGAAATTAAAAAAAAAAAATTCATCTATTATTTTTTTCTAAACTTTGCATGAAAATCTCTCATTTTAGCTCTCCAATAAAATTTTCTTCTTCAAACAAATGTAAATTTCAGACCCATGAATACATGACCAGTAAATACTGACCAGCAGAATAATTTTCCCTGATCTTGTCTAAATCTGTCATAGTTGACATATTCACGTCCTAGAGAAGGGAGGAAAAAAGCATATTTCATTCTGTCAAGTTAGGATTCTACACAACTCAGTAAAGATACATACTACCATTAATCGGAATCAGCCATTTGAGAAAGAAAAGATTTTACTACATACTCAAAGACTTTCCACCTCTTCCTACAGGATATAATTGTTGATTTTACCCATTTAATAATCTAAAAACTTCAAATTTTTACAAATAAAAAATAAGGATCTCAGCTACGAAAGCAATTATGGCATTAACTGCAGCCAGGAAGATATGGAAGTGACTTATCTTCTTTCTTGTTTGAGCTTTTTCTTTAAAATATTGATCAAACTAGATTCAACCACACTACAAAATGAAGATTCACAATTTTGTTAAGCATGCATTTCTAACCTGAACAGTTTTATCAAGGTAAAAAAATCCCAATAGTATTTTTTTTTGTCTCCCTTAAAATGAGAAAGGCTTTTTCTTTCACTTAAAAGTGCAATGTGCATACTTGACTTATCCTTAATAATGCGCAATGTTTCAATTATTCCAATTCAATTAAAAAAAAATATATTTGTTTTAAAACAGAGTACTTCAAATCTGAAAGCCTGTCTTAAAAAAAAGAGGCATGTTATGCAACTTAAATATTTCACTGCAATTTTTTCCTTTCCTTTTTTTAATTGAATAAACTCACAGAAATGTTTGTACTGATGACAATTGCCATGATAATACCATAAATGGCCACAGCTTCACAGAAGATGATGCTGATAAGGTTCTTGGTTTTGATTCTTGGTGCTTTCACACCACCACCATTGATGCTGACACCAGTTGTGTAGATTCCCCTGAATAAGATCAAAGTAGGATGTAAACATTTTTTTATAACATCAACTTCATTAAAATGATGGTCCCTGACTGAAAAATAAAACTAGAAAAATACATTAAAATTCAGTAAAACCCAAAATACTAAGTAACTGTCACAAAGATGAACAAATACTTTTTGATGTCTTGAAAATAAAAGATTGTTAGAAAGTCATGGAGAGTCTGTCCGCAACAATTTCTTATTTGAAATTCATAAAACATTGGCAACAAAAGATGCCTTACACATCTTATCTTTCCACAAATACTTACCATGCAGCTCCAACAACAGACAAAGAGATTGCTAGTCCAACACCTATCAAAGCCCACATGTATGGGGAGGTGGACAAGAAGAACCTGAAAGTGTATTTTGAAAATTGAATATGATGTACTTCTTTAAAAGAAATGAAAACTCCCAATACTCATTAATCCCAAATAAAATATTATCAACAACATCATTATATTCATAATTCCACAATATTCATCATTTCACAAGGTTTAAATTAGTTATCAAAAAAAAAAGAAAATTTTACTCATACCACTTGAGTCCTAGTGGTTTAAAAGAAAACCCAGATGAAACTATTAAAACTCATAAAATAAATAAATGATATGGGAGAGAGTTGCAATTTTTCTGAACATTTCTTTTATAAGCTAAAAAAAATAATCCATTTGCAAACTTTGACAGCATTGGTGCATGAGCTATTCCATTGAATTTGGATTTTAACTGAAGAACATAAAGAAAGGAATTTAAAAAAAAAAATCAGAAAAAAACATAAGACATTTTAAACATTTATGTGAGAAGCTTAAAAAATGATAGAAAAAAAAACCCTTTCAAAAAATCCAGTAAATTCCATATCAAAGTCTGTATTTAATTTTAATCATAATAAATACACTAAGTGCAGAAAATAAGTATGTATCATGAGCAATTCTTAAAATATGAAAACTTTTATGGCCATTCAACATAAAAACTACAGGTTTAAGGTTCAAACTTCCATGCTTAATTGCCCAGTGTCATCTGTACAGACTTTAAAACTCATCAGCCCTCTCATGCCTCCTTAGATCCAATTATCACACATATCATAATTCCTGGGAAAAGCAAACATTATGTTCAAAGCTGTTGAACATACCATCCAAAATCCACTCTTGATCCTTTGCCGGTAAGCACATAGTAGATACCTGAAACAAAACAAAAAAGAAAAAAAAATTGAGGTAATAACTAACTGCCTGATCTTGCTTGAAAGATTTGAAGAAGTTGCCAAAACACATGAATTTTCTTTTAAAAGTTTTTCATGAATAAATGATAGAATTATAATTGAAGGGCAGAAATATGAGCAATTTTATTTTGAACTGAAAATACCTTGGTCTAGTGTATACGTAAGGAGTTATAACTAGTCTTCATCGTGCATTGCTAAAACCAATCTTTAAAATCCAAGTTTACAGCTTTTGTTTAGGCTTGGATTGTAGATCCCAGAGATTGGTTTTTTTTATCAGACATCAAAAAATGAATAAATGGTGGTAAACTTAGCAAGTTGCAGGGGTCTAATTTGTCTGACTGCTGACAATAATGGCTAATACCTGAAATATATACTATTCAAGACCTTTGATGACATCATTGCCTTAAAATTAGTTCATTGCTCGAATTTCTAAATGTTAGTATGCATCAATTCTATTTTCACAAGTAAATCATTTATGGTTTCACTAATTATTAATGCTGGTATTATTGCAGATATCAGCCAACTCATCCTAAGCTTTAAAATTGTATTTTTCTTAATGAATTTGATATGCTGAACACCAATATGAAGGTTTTACTTGTTGAAATTAAATACTTTCCAAGATATTTATAAGCATTTTATGTTGCTCTAAAATCCCATTAAAATAAAAGTTTCGATTTCGCCGGGCAACATTCTTTTGCGAAGTCGGACATGAGTTGGGTTGATATCTGTAGTTTTACCTTAATGCCAAGGTTTTCCTTACTTTCAATGATCAGCATCTTTCTTTGAACCTAACCTACCCTAAATCATAAAATTGTATTAAATGATTTATATAATGCTCAATGCTTTGGAAATTATTGGGATTTTTTTAAAGATTAATATGCAGGTTTGTCATTTGGTCATTTTAAGAATTCGATGAACAATCTATACTAATTAAAATGAGAGTCATTTTAAAGATATTGAATGTACATGAGCTGACTTGTATGAGGTGACACATGCTCAAAAATTTTGGGGCAAAGCTTCATTGCACTTTGCAGCTCCTCATCTCGTCGTCAGAGGGTTTAACAATAAAATTGTAGAGTTTAAAAATGAAATCCATATATATATATATTTCTTCATAACTTAGTACTTTTAAAGTGGCCTATAAAAGCTATACAGATCTAGGGCTATTATGTTTGTTTGAAAAATTGCAGCAAGATTGCTCTCCATTTTGTCAGCAAATTGTTGGCTTCTTCAAATCATGGTGAATCTGAAAGGCTTAGAATGCTGCTTGCTTTGCTTAGTTCATAGACTGATGGAGTGGTTGATACAGTAATAATTTATAATTTCTTTTAACCCTGGTAGTGCACACCCACTATACTTAAGCTTTGCCCTTACAATAACCTGGGTGCTGCGATGCCATTAAATGTATGGGCTGAGGTTCTGAACTGGGAGCTGTGGCGCCATTATTATTAATGGTTGACTGGCCAGCCTGTTTGAAACGTCATTATCTTCTAAACACCTGATCTCATATACTATGTAGACTTTATATCTTTTCTACGAATATCAAACAATGAAAAGGTGACAATTTCTCCCTGTTTGAACTATTGGGAGGCAATCGAGAGCCCCTGAGATGTGAAGAACAAATAGCAATTTAGGCACGTCTGTCAGAACCATGTTACGAGATGGGTAGTTGATGTTACTGATACATGGGAAACTGGCTTCCTTCGCATATGGTTGTTATAAAGACCTAAGAGCAAATAAAAGAACTAGACAGCGGTGACTTTACCACATGGCCCTTCCCTTACTTGCCCCCATCCGTCCCCAATACAGAGTCCTGACAAAAACTTGGCATGACCACTGCAACCCCCCCTCCTCGAATCATGTGGATTGCAGTTAGTAGTGGTGTTGCTTATAACGTAACGTGATTGGCCAATTTTTGTAATAACATTAGACCAAACCAATCTTGTTACCTGTCAATCACACCACAGCCTCTTGTCACTGTAAAGCTGAGTAAGAAAGAGAGTAGTTTACTGAGGTGTCAAGAAGGCATGAGTTGAGAGCGCGGTATGTGTGTAGGGTATAAAGACTTTGCCTTTGTTGTTGGTGAATTTGATATTCTGTCAGCTGTCACTATGTGGCTAATGGCAGGAAAGTATAGGCTGGAAAACAGATTGTTGGACAAGTTTTTTACTTGATGTCTCATAAGTTGTATGAGACAATGATTATGGGAGCGCCTGATAAGCAAAGACGGTGCACCTTGCTGCTTGGTCTGATTGTCTCCTTTCTTCTTTATTGTCTCACTTATCACCCCACCCCACTCTCTTTGCTTAGTTATAATAGAACTACGGCTAATTAGTTGTATCTGTATAGTTACAGTTACACAGTTTCTTTGAACAAAAGGACTATGAACTGACTCTTGTGGCTCTAGCTTAGATGGAAGACCGAACTAGACCCAAAGGTTTGCTTGTTCTAAATGAGTTATAATCGTTTCTAGCTTAGATCTCAACTGTGCTATTTCCCCCCCCCCCATTTTCCTCTCTCTCACACACACACTAAATTAATTACGTATGTGTTTTACTTTCATTCAAATCCAAGCTTTCATCAAAGGAATTGTTAATTATTGTAAACTGAAATTATCATATCCAATAAACCTCTCTTTGAAAACTTATTTTTCTCCAAGCCTATGTCTGTAACTCGTCCTTTCTTAAAGTCTTAGAACCATGAAACATATTTAAATAAAATCGTCATGTTTGAAAAAATAAATATAGCCTAGGCCTAACTTGTACTTTGTTTTGGCAACAAAAGTCTATCTGGACGCTTTGTTGTGAACTACAAATACAATATGCATAGTTCAAACACAGCTAATCCGCTCTGCCACTTGCCCAGTCCAGAAGCTAACTGGCTGTAGCAACGGTTTGGGGTTACAGTTGGGGGTACAGTTTTCGGCCCTCTCTCTGTGGGTAACCTTCGAGTTGAATTGACTAAGTTTGAACAGAATCCTTAGCATGTTAAGGACCCCGACTGACAAAACATTTGTGGATAGTAAAACTTTTGGAGCATGAGACTAGATGTTGCCTCGATTAGAAATTGTAAGCTAACTAATACATTGGCTCATATAAAGATACTACATAACTAGTCTGGATAGTGGTCAGATCTAACTTGTCTTTAGAAGCATCTATAGATCTTAATCTATATGGGCCAAAGGATGCGTTTCCTCAATCTAGAATCTACCTATATCTAGTTAAAATGTTGATTAGACTGATGGTTAAAATGTGACTTACCGACTAAGACAAGCAGAAAAATTATGACCGATGAGATTACTCCATAAATAGGGCCTAACGGAGTTCCATATCGTTTGGTGGGCTCGGTTGGGACTGGCATAACA
The DNA here is from genome assembly GCA_033675545.1 of Elysia crispata. Classification (NCBI taxonomy): domain Eukaryota; kingdom Metazoa; phylum Mollusca; class Gastropoda; family Plakobranchidae; genus Elysia; species Elysia crispata. Next base: position 386,186 of record JAWDGP010006763.1, on the reverse strand, counting down.
CCAGGAGGTGTTCGGTTAGCCTGCATTTTTATAGCCTTATGATATTTACTTACAGATTAATAGCTATAATTAAAGCCTAAATTTAGATTTAATTCAAATCCAACTAAAGTTAATAATCAAGAGCTGCCTAGATCTGAGACTGAGTAGTACTTCAGCTCATTATTTACAACAGCCGTTAGCCACTTCCTGCTCATATGACATTATCTCGCAGACTCACGCTATTTCCGTCACATTTCGATGAAGCTATGTTTCATATCGTTCTTTTAATTTTCTCATTCAATTCCGTTCTAAAAGCATCACATGATCTAAAAAATCCTTCCCTATTATCTTGACCAGTGCAGCCAAACATGATTTCATGCAAATGTATTACTTTGAACACATAAAAAGATAACAAACTTAATTATATTTTCGTACTCTCTTTACTGCTACAGCTCTTTATATCTTAATTTATGAGACATTTTCTTCTGCACTTTATAGACATTACAGAAATTAATAACATCAATAATTATAATTAATCATCTGGATCAGTCTTGAATTAGCGATGAAGCTAATACTAGGCATGTTTCTTTACTCTTTTTCGTTATAAAGTTTTGGAAAATTTTGCCTAAGTAACAGTTCGGATGCTGATGAGCTTTTTAATCGTCTTGTGCCAGTCTTGACAACGTTATCTCGACAGAGCCCAGATTTTTACTCTCCATTTTTAAAAAGCTCAGGGACTTTCATTTTTTTTTTTATTTAAAAACATTTGCCAACAAAAGCGCAAAAACCACATTAAAAGCAGCAGCAGCAACAACAACAACAACAACAACAACAACAACAACAACAACAAAAGTAATAATAATAATAATAATAATAATAATAATAATAATAATAATAATAATAATAATAATAATAATAATAATAATAATAATAATAATAATAATAATAATAGTAATAATAATAGTAACAACAATAATAATATATTAATAAAAATAATAATAATAATAATTGTCACATGCTACCTCGGCCGTGCTACAGGTCTAGGTCGTTAAATAATCGTGGTTTGAGAATACTTTTTCAGATGGTACAAAGTTAGTAGTTAATTTAGGATTGGAGAACCAATTCTTAGTCACTCTCCGCATCGCTAAGCTTAGAAATAGAAATGAAGTCAACTGTTTTCATGCCTATCTTCCACAAACAAAATACAGCGCTTTACAGTCCCATTTCACATCTCAATCTTATATCAATTTCTGAGACATCTAAAGCTTTGAAAACGAAAAAAGCAACATTTAAGGCTTAACATCAAAGACAACTTCATTGCCTATTTTACTATAACCAGCAGATCGAACCACAAACGAATTTTCTTGTGGACTTCTTTATCGATTAAATTGAAACCACCAGTTCGCATACGTGTCGGAAAATTTCCTCTAAAGTTTGGTGTAATATCTTATTGATATTTACAATGGATTATCTAAATAAAGAGGTACAATCAGGTTAGGATCACTAAGTATTCAATATCATAACTGGACCTACCTCCAGCGCCGTCTGCCTTTGGAACTTTGTCAATTTGACGGACGTTCGTTAGATGGTACAATGTGAAATTAGTTTGAGGGGAACCGCTTTTACGTAATCCACAAAAAGCCTTTAGCCAAGTGTGTTGGACTTTATTTTAAAATCAACTTATGATGTTAAACTTAATCGTGGGCGTCATTGGTGGCTCATATGGGAGGATAGGGATCTGGGACCTATTTAGGCATTGTCTCCAGGTGATTATGATATTTCTCCTGGCGTATCTAAAACGCAGCTATGCTGCTTCATTGGACTTAGACATGAAAGATTTCCTAAACGTTTCTTTTCCACCTCTTGCACACGCTGACTCATAACTGTTGGGGACCATTGAGTACAAAATTATGCCTATACTTCAAGACTTAATGCCGAAAATGGATAAAGCTAAAAAGATAATATGATGTTTTAAAGAAGGAATAAGGTGGAAACTATAAAGTCGGCCTACTTAGTAATAATATAATCATAGTTTTATTAATAAACCAATGGTACCCACCCCACGTTGACATTCAAGAAATTTACCGCAGTAACTTTAGCAGTTCGGCATTCTGCATTTCCCGAATGATCGTTTTCTTTCACTATCGGAGAACAGGAAATAATCATTTTAATCATGTGATGAGGAATGTAAACTTACTATAGGACCAGGTGTACGATGTCATTTCACGTCAGGTGATCGTAATAATATTGTCTTTTGCCATCTTTTTTTTACCCGCTTCGCGATAAAACATTCCAGTCTTTTAAAACAAGTTTAAATCTTTTTTGAACACTTCAGCTTTGAAACTCCGCCATGTAGGCATTCTCTGAATTTCAGGCTTTTCGACACCACATTGACGAAGTATCGCCAGTATCTCTGACTACTGTGTGTTGTTTATACAAGTTCCGACAAAGTGACGGACGAATGTATTATGGGAGGAACAACACGAAACCCAAGGCATAAGTGACGACTGGAGCGCGCCGTCATAGCATGAGGACAGTGGCCCTTTTTATGGGCCAACAATGTCAGGTCTTAAGCAAGTTCTTGGCGAAGTTGCCTTGCTAGCGACCTTGAATCTAGCGTCATCATGTAAGAATCGTGATTAATGATGGATATTTCTTCATGCGGTTTACTTGCGAAAAGTATTCTTACAATTACGTTTGTCAAATTTTGTTTCAAATAGTCAATTTTTTTTTTATTTATTTATTTTTTTTTTATTTGTAAAATGAGTATTCCCCTTTATACAATCAAAGAAAAAAAATTTGAAAAATCGTCGGGGATGAAGGTTTTCAGCTCTCAACCTCCAACATGATGCATTCTTGAGATAGCCGGCCCACCAACACCACTTTGATGAAGAACTCTCGACGCCAGCACCTCTCAGGACTTTGTACTTTTTACACACCAGTCTTCCGACACAGTTTGCCCACCAGCATCCAAGCACCAAAGTGACCGACGAATGTATTATGGGATGAGCGCGTACACCTTTCCTTTTGTTTTTTTTTTTTTTTTGGACTAAAGCACCGCCTGAGGCCAAGCGAACTTGAACCTAGTGACATCATAGCAGTTAATACTATGGTCACCAATGGATCTTCTTCATTTGGTTTAGCTACGAACATTTTTCTTGCCATTACCTTTGTCGATTTTTTTAATGGCCCAATGCCTTGAAATTTTCGTACAAATTGTATTCTTTACTGAATATCCATTATCTCCTACATGCAGTAGAAAGAATGACGCCAAAAACAAGTTAAAACCTTAATTGTGTTTACCAGCGTTCCAAGATAACTAGTCATATATAGTCATATATGTGTGTGTGTGTATGTGTGTGTATCCATCTATCTCATTGTCCTCCTATGCAAGCTTCATGTTTTTTTTCCCGTCACGTCCATTTGATTTGTTTACCCCGCAACGGCTAATACGAGTTTCCGATTGAATAGTGTTGAAAAATGACGCCTTTTCCCTTTGCCATAATACCTTCTTCACTTCGGTAGTTGGCTTTTGAAACAGCACTTTTTCGATAACGTAAGGTGAGAGTTTAAAAATCAGACAATTCTTTCTTTGATGCTATGAAGGAGCTCTGTTGAACAAAATTAACCTTGGCGGCTGTTGAGTCGAAGAAGGTGTTGATGGCAGTCGATGGTTTGCCGATGGTGCTGTTAGCTGAGCGATACCAGAAGACGTAAAATTAATGTCTGAGGTAAAGCACCGCGGATGACTGAGGCAGGGCATACAATTTTATGAACCAGCGGGTGAGTGAAGTAGGCTATGGCAGCTGATTCAATGGATGGCTGAAGAATGATAGATAGTGATGGTGGGTGGTAAGCGGGACAGTTTGATGTTGCATGGCAGTAGATTTTGATTGTTAAAATTTGGGTCTGATCTCTCTCTCTCTCTCTCTCTCTCTCTCTCTCTCTCTCTCTCTCTCTCTCTCTCTCTCTCTCTCTCTCTCTCTATATATATATATATATATATACCTATATACATATATATATATATATATATATATATATAATGGCAGTCCCCACTGCTGCTGCTGCTGCTGCTACTACTACTACTACAGTAACTACTAATACTGATAATTATTACCGCTGTCGTTGATGCTACTGCTAAAGGTAATAAATTTTTTAACGTTCACCTCTCCAGGATCTTTCAATCTTGCGTTTGCTCACTGTCTCCTCCCCCAACTTCTTCGCCTTCTACCATTTTTTCTTCTTCTTCTTCTTCCTCCTCCTCTCTCTTTTCCTTCTTCTTGCTCTTGTTCTTGTTCATGAGATTGTTCTTGTTCTTCTTGTTCTTGTTCTTGTTCTTCTTCTTCTTCTTGCAGACCCGCACCAGCTGTTACTTTAGTTGCTTGAGCCAAATGAACCTTGACCTCTTCATTATCAAAACAAGTTAGGCCCGAGAGTCTATTTTGTAATGTTATATAAAACCGGCGTAGTCTCAAATTTGTATCTTCGCCTAGATGATGGATTTAGATAAGAGATTTGTAACAGCAGCCTCCACACGTTGTCCCTAAAACCCACTTGCTGTTGCATGTTAAATTCTGACATTCTTGATTAGTAAAAGTTCCACGATGGCTGATCAGGGTGAATTGCAATCAGGCTGTAGTTACTGGACCAAGAGATGGGAAAACAATCAAATAGCCTTTCATAAAACCGAAGTTCATCGGTGAGTCGTATTCATTATCTTTTTTATCAAGATGTAGATCTCTAGATCTGTTTAATTCATCACTACCACATTTTGAAATTTTCAGACCTAGATCTAGATCCAGATCACTAGATTGTGCCAGAAAAAAAGTTTATGATTAGCCTATGTTCAACAGTTAAATGACCCAACTTACTTTGTCGCTCTAAATATTTTCCAACAGGGACTGAACCTTTATTTTTAAAAATAAAATATTAGCATTAGATCTAAGGTTAAACGACAAGGATTCTTCTCAAATGATGTATGATTAGAGGTAGCCTACAATATAAACATTCAAGGGCAACAGACCCATACATCAACTTCAAAACTTCAAAAACCGAAGTCTGATTATTTGAATTTCTCACTAACCGCATTTTTCGAGAGGATAGGTTATTTTTTTTCTCTTTAGCGTTCTTGCAATGGCATTCATATTTCGAAGTTTTTCTGGTTCGATTCGGTTAATTCGAAGTCAATACCATGCCATAAGGCATACAAAAGTACTGCATGTATCTCTCAAGCAGCAAGCAATACACAAATCCCTGCCAAGAAAGGCTGATCAGTGCATGAATAAAGTAAGGAGACAGTTGATGCCCTAAGAAAGAAGTGCCACAAGTAACAGTAATACTGGTAGGAACGTGGAACAGGGGAAGGGGAGAGTTACTTGCTGAATACATAGTACACATAGTCAATGATGAATAGATTTAGTTATCTCTATCTGTAATTCGAAGTTTTAATCCATTCCCAGTTCGAATTATGAGGTTTCCTCTGTAGTTAGGCTGGCCCTTTCTTTGTTTGGACATTGTAAAAGTATTCCTTCTTCACATCTCCTCCATCCTCTGTTCCTTTTCATTCATTTTGTCAATTAAAAAAAAATCTATACTTATGTGCTGTCTATCTGACGGAGCAGGGGTGGGCCCATAGGTTTTGCTGTCATTAGCACTCTTGTTTTGCATGATTGAGGTGGGCCTAAGTTACAATTGGCGCCTTTGAAATCTAAGCGACATTGTAGACCTAAAAATAGCAGCTGAACCCTGATGCATCTAATAATAAAGTGAAAGAGTATTGATCTAGCTTGAGATTGATGTTGTCTGTTGTCTACTTATATATTTATGTATATATATATGTAGAGGCAAGCTTCTCAATAGCTTGTTGAAAGAATTAAAAGTTATCAGCACAGAACGTTTTGAATGAATTATCCAAATTTAACGTTGTTATGGCTATAAATGTAACAAGAAGAACATTTTTGTAGTCTGTTTCATTTTTTTGTAAAACTAGTATTACCGGTAGTAGTAATTGTCTTTGAAACTTGGGACGCAGATGAGATTGTTCGAGAAATGAGCAGGGAAAAACAGCGGAATTTTATGTCTTTGATTTGAAGGGATCCATATTTGACCTATTCTTGCTTGACCTTACATTAATATTTCTATGCCTAGTGATACTTATTGCAATGTACAAAAGATATACTTTCGGTTGTGTATTAACCTATGTATGTAATAATACTTCATGTTTGCAGCATATCATGAGCTACTGATTCGTAGTGCAAGTAGTCAAGTTGTTTATCTAAATTTACAAGCATGTAGCTTTGGCTTGTAGCATATGTGAGCTGACATCTGTATTGTTTAACAATTAAACTTGTGAAAACTTTCACATATCTCCAGAATGCTTATTAAACACCAGAAGATGTTGAGCTCAAACGGCAAACCAAAGAATGTTTTTGTACCACTTTGTGGCAAAACTCTAGACCTGAAATGGCAAGTATTTAACTTGTGTTCTCCTAGTAGATTATATGATGAAGATTTAGATATCTATGTAAGTATTATTTCGAGAAACATAATGTAATCTCTTGCAAGCCTTAGAAGTAGTGTAATGCTTAAGATGCCAGCATTAGATTTTCTTACTAAGACTATTTGAAAGACATGCATGATAAAACACAGCTTATTGAAAAGTTTCATTCCTGCAAAGGAAAAAATATTTAAGGATTTTGATCTTTTTAAGATTTGTTTCTATTTTTGATGAATGATATATGTCTTTTATGGATTCTATAAAAATTTTCAAAGGCTAGCTGATCAAGGAATCAAGACTGTTGGCCTAGACATTGCTCTAATAGCTCTCCAGCAAGTTTTCACAGAAAGTGGACTGGAGTGGAAAGAGACAAATGTTCCTCTTTTGGGTGCAGATGGAAAACTGCTCAGTGTAAGTTAGCCATGCAGCAAACACAACTCAAATCTCAGATTTATAGAAAAAATGAGTGTCCCTGATGATCCAACATTTTTTTTTTCAAGGTATGATTTTTTATTAGAATTCTAGAAGGTATTTGTGAGTAGACGCATGTTTTATTAGATGCTTTATGACTTACAGCACATGCAGTGGAAACCTCAAAAACCAAAGTCTGATTATTTGAATTTTTCATAAACTGAATTTTGTGAGAGGAAAGGTTTTTTTTCTCTTTGGCTCTTTCTTGTTCAATTCTCATAATTTGAAGTGGATACCACCCCATATTGCATTACGAAAGTACTACATGTGTATCTCTCAAGCAGCAAGCCATGCTAATCACTGCCCTAGGATGGAGCTGATTCACTAGGAAAGAAGTGTAACTAGTAACACTGATACTAGTAGCAATATGGAACAGGGAAAAGGGACAGTTGCTCGTTACAGGCACAGGTGTCATAGGTTCAGTTTTGCTCTTTTTTGTAAGGCGAATCCTTTTAATTCAAAGTTTTTAATCCATTCCCATACAATTCAAATTATGAGGTTTGTAAGAGGCTAAGCTATCGGACAGGAAAAAAAAATCTATTTATGCAGTTATGCACCTTTTTTGTAAATCAAATCCTCCTAGTTCAAAGTTTTATTTCATTTCCATATAATTCGAATTATGAGATTCCCTCTGTATATCTCTAGCAGTTGCTGCAACAACAACCATAATAGTGACAGTATTTAGTTGAATATTTACCTTAACTTCACTAAAAAATCAAATTTATTAATTCATTGTTAAGTAATAAAATTGAAACAAGTCGCTAATGTTGAAAGGTATGGCTGGAGTGGCCATAATACTCGAAACAAAAACAACAAAAACATAAACTAGGTCAATCCAGTTTAGCAGCCTTACGACTGTTGTTTGTCTAGTTATCCTTTCAAATGCCTATACTCAATCTCACATATGCACATTAATTTCATTTCAGAGCAAAGATGGGGAGTTAAAACTTTATTGCGGTGACATGATGAAATTTTCAGAGTAAGTTTCTATCTCTAAAGTTACTTCTCTGACTTTTCTGCATTTCTTTATGAATCTTAAAGCAAAACATAAAGATTTAATACATACATATACTTTATCTACTTTGTGTTTAACAAAAAAATTGCATCTGGGTTGAAAAGAAGATATTTTTCGAGTCTTGCAATTTTTTCCATGGAGGAAAGAGGGAAATCTCTTGTCCATACTCTAATGTTAAATGTAGGCTAAATCATTCTAATGTATAGATAACTTGTAATTGTTAACATTAGTTTTATCAACACAGAATGCTTTTGTCATGTTCTGATTTTAAAAAAAACAACAATTAACTGGTTAAATGTATCTAATAATCAATGATTATGAACTCACAGCAGCAGAAATTATTATCAGGCTTAAGAATAAGAAAAGAAATAAACAATTTACTGCCCCTTAAGGTAAAATGGTAGGATGTGAGCTTAAAAGAATGGAATAATTATACTCTGTGACCAATAAATCATGCACCTATGGAGTAGATCATCTAATTATTCTGAATATTGTTTCAAGAATTACTTTCCTCCCAAATGGCTAAGAAAAAATGAAAGTTGTTATTATTTTTTTGCTATTTGAAAAATCGTTCTCATTATAATCATATCTTCATCATTTTATTATTACCACATCTATGTAAAAGTACTTTGTTAAAAAAGATCATCAAAATAATGATACTAAAGAACATGACAATAATGATATCTTTTCATTTCACTGTCTTCTATAAAATAAGTCTCGTATATTTTTAGGTCCTATTTTTTTATCCCATAAGAGATATTGCTGGGACATTTGATGCTGTCTGGGATCGTGGCTGCATTGTGGCACTAGAGAGAGAAAATCTTAAAAGGCAAGTTTTATTTAAGCATTCAGATAAAAATTTATCTCTTAAATGTTCGAGAAACAATATAAATTTAAAAATTTATCAATGAAAATTTCAAAGAAAGAAAAAAGCAGATAACAATAATTTGTTTTCACAAATTAAAAAGGTACTGCCTTGGATTGTTATCTGTGAAACGGTCAAGGGTAAATCTTAATTGAATTTTACATGTAAATAATGAATCAGAGGAAAAGCAATGTGATCAAGACTGCTTTGGGCGTTAGTTAACAAAACTATTAGACTGCATTTTTGTAGGAAGCAGACAAGGCCAAGTAGAAAAACTGATTGATGAATTATCTGACCATTATTGAGCTGTTCAAGAGCTACTGTCAAGGATTTTAGTGTAGTTGCGTTCAGTAGCAAACTGAATAAATAAAAGGCTTTACATCCTTTAAACGCATTCTTCTTCATAATAAACGGTTATTTTGCAGTAGGTCTAGGTAGTTTATGGGTATCAACATTACCAGATATAGATGCTTGGGTAACTTATCATGTACGATTCAATTCCATATGTAATTCTATGAATCCCTAGTCTGCATTTTTTGTGGAGCTGCCTATAATCTCTTGAGCCTATGAATAATTTCAGTATTTTACTATTTATCTCAAGATATGTCCAGATAATAAAGAATATCCTCAAGCCAGGAGGGCGGATCCTAGTTGAACTCTTGCAGTTTGATGTGGCAATAATGGACGGTATGTTATCTAGTTTGTGATGTGTGGCACTAAGATTATTCATATTTCACGCTTAATTGAAGTAAAGATTTTTTATAGATAAGCAGATCTGAAAAATTTCAACACATACACAAAATGATGGAAAATACTGCATAAATGTTATCAACTTGATAATAATAGTTTTTGTTACCTAAGTTTTATCCCTTTTTTTCAGTACCAGATAAATCATTTTTGAAATCTAATTCTTTTGAAATATCCTTGAACCAATTGTTTTTTTTATGAACCCAAACTTTTACTGAACTTATGTGTCAGCCAATTCTGAAAAAAATTTACCTGAATTTTGACTCATTTCAAATCATGGCTAACTCAAGACCAATTTTGAATCAGTGCTTCTTTTGAAGCTGAAAGTTGCATTCAAATTATTAAATCATTGTGGTTTCAGATAGAGTCTCTTCCACTCTTGCACATGGCACCTAGAGGTCTTTTGGGCAAATTTATATGTTAAAAATACTCTTGACTCATTTTTCTCCCTTCGCTCTCTGCCTGTCTGCATATCTGCCTGCCTCAAAACAATGTACACAAGATGACCCACGATGATCAGAATTTTAGCAATTGTGCCCTGCCATAGAATTTGTATCACATGTTCAAATTCACATAGTATTTAATACCTGTTTTCAGTCTTATAAATAAGGTTTTCATGGTGAATAATCTAGTCTTTTGGACTATTCCTTTAATATCAATAAATTGATATATTTTGAACCCAATAGGATGATTTCCAAATGGTAATATTTTAAATGCCTTTTTACTTTAGAAATTGTTTACATTGTGCTTTTGAATATTATGACTTTCATTTCTCTAGGGATGTGAATTATCTTTTATCTTAATATACATATTTAAATAACATGAAAGTTTCCAGCACTCTTTTAGCTGGGTAATACTGTACTGCTTCTTGTGAAGGTATATATATATATATATATATATATAAATAACCGAATAATAATACAAAAATTTATGCTTTTACCCATATATTTCAGACATCACAAGTCCCACTAAACCACCTCCTCCATATCCTACATATGAAGAGGATCTCAAGAGTTTATATGGCAAGTACAAATGCTTTCTTTTTTCTTCATTTGGTGCTTTTTTTTTACCTATTCCTACCCCTCCCCCCAAAAACAAAAAAAAAACCATACAAAACAAAAAACAAACAAACAAACAAAAAACAAAAAAACAAACACAAAAAAAAACATGCTGAAATTATATCTTCCAAACATTTTATGGTAGAAATAAAAAAAAGATATATAAAGCATTATTATGAAATATAAGATAAGATACATTTTTTTTTCATCCTAAGGGTTTTAAAAAAAATCTTAAGCATTGCAAAAGAACACAGTAAAAATGAGGTATCAGTAACGTAAAATTATGTATTGGTCATAGGAATATTTTGATCATTCAGTCAAATATTTACTTAATATGAATATGATGATAGTGAATAGTTTTTGAACATTTTCTTTTAGACTAGGAGTGTTGGCAAAGGACATACTGTATTTCAAAGTTGTTTTACATGTAAGACTAGCCATATATTTCAAGAGGAGGAAAAGACACTGCTAATGCTGTTGCCGCTTCTGAAAATATGAATTGCAGCAATATTGCTTTTACCACGTATGTCACCTCTGCTGCTTCTACAGCTTCTTGATTAAGTAAATGAAGATTTAGGCATACTTCTCAACCTTGCTTTACTGCTTTACTCCAAAAATTGGGAAATAGCTTACAAAACTACAGTGGATCACGATTAGATCGAACACTGATCCCTCGAAATCACGAATTCCTCAAACTCATCCGTTTTCCCCTTCTGATCCTCTCTTTATTCCCTTCTTATTTTTATGTTTTGATTAAACTAGAGAGAGAAAGGAAAGATTCGCCTCTTGAGAAATTTGGCAGACTGTGACTTTCATCCCATTTGCAGATCTTAGATTTCCATCAATCCAGCCCACCTTATTGTAGCTTAGTTTGGCGGTAGTTGTGTGTTTCCGCCTTTGCTACGTCTACCTGTGGCTAAGACTTCAAAGGGCCCGTTTGTAAGCAAGATTTGCTGGTTACGGGTGTACAAGACATGGGCAATGATGACATCTGTCTGGGCCCACCCCTTGCTTAACCAATCAGTACATGGGTGTGAAAAAAAGCTGGTGAGACCAATCTCTTTATTGACAATTAGGACGCCAGATAGCTCAAAAGGTAGAATGTTGGACTGACAATAATGAGCTTGGCGTTCAATTCTTTGTCGGGTCCTCTAGTGGGATTAGGTCTAGCTCTGCCTTGACAGACATCCCTTGTCTAGGTCAAAGATTATTCAGGAACAAGCAACGTTCATTGTATTTGAACGTCCAGTTTAGACTGAATGTATCGCTAGGTAGAAAGAAATTTGTGGCTGCCATCTTGTAGAGCTAAAGTCTAGATCTAGATCTAGCATCAAGAGTTCAAGATCTGCTGGGGTTTGGAGACAAGATTTTACATAAAACGATGTGGGAATGACAGATCAAATTGTTCGGAGGTATATGTCTTCCGTTCACTATTTGAAATACCAAAAGTAGTGAATTTACAGCAAATCAGGTATTCCCAAAACGCTTGGAATTGCACATAAGAAGCCAAGAAAACAGAAAGTCTCTATACTTTGTTAATGGACTTCCAAATATTCACAAAAACTATCCCAAATGCAAATCCAGGGCCTGAGTGCTAAAAATAGAATTGTTAGAACATGGCTTCCTTGAACATAAAAAAATTCCCCTATGGATTCGAAGAATCCCTGCTCCACTGAACATCTGCAGTCACTGCTCCATTTTAATCATGATGTAAAAAAGTGAATGTAATAAAATGCTGTTCTTGTATTTTTCTTTTTTACATAATTATGTTTTTATGTTTTATTTGCCTTTAGAGCCTGAATGTTATGTGGAATTTGTGGATCAGGAGAACAGGAAACTGCAAGGAAAAGACATCATTGCTGCAACTTATCTGGTTGTTAAAAAGTGAAAAGTAAAATAGTCCTAAGTGCCAAATACTATATTTAAAACTATTATAGCCAAAATGAAAAGATAAATTTATTTATCGTCTTAATGTTATAAACTGTGACTTAACACTTTGCAATACCAGAACTAGAGATATTGCTAAAGAAATAATTAATTTGAGAAATGCAGTTACACACTGAATCAGACTTCTCATAATATCATAGTACCAAATAATTACTTCATAATTTTTATGAATAAATTATGCCTAAATCAACATGCTGTTCTGATCATTTCTCTTGTTTTATCATGTTTCCATTTCAATTCAATCTACAGACCTTTTTTCTTACATCATTGTTGTCATCTATGACTGAGAGTGAGACATATAAGAGGAGAGGTGGTGAAGGAGGGCAGTAGGCCAGCTTTAGGGCAAATTGGTCAAAGCAGACAGTCCACCTTTATCAAATCACATTTCATCTGTGTTTTTACATTTGTTTTAATAACTATTGACAAAAAAAAGGCTTCTGGGACCAATGACTTGGGAAAGCTGAGTCATAGTAGATACAAAAAGAGACCGGGTAGTAAATTCACGAAATGATTTAGTGCTAATGTTTTTTTTTTGCACTATGAGATTGAGAGCAACATAAAAAACACCTGTATACTATTATTTTCTTAGTCTCTTATAAATGGCATTTCTTTTGATTGAACTAAAATGTCTTGTATTTTTTTTTAATGTAGGATTATTAGGCATGAATTCACAACCACCTGCAATTAATTTTATTTAAACAGTTTCCACTGACTCTGAATAAATTTACTTCTTTGTCTTTTGCTGCGCCCTGGCTAACAGGTAATTTATGACTACCTGCCATTCTCTGGCAAGTGAAACTGACCTTCGGAGGAAGAAACACTAATGATTACTTTTCATGGATTTAATATAACTGTTTTATGCACAATCATATTACTTGTAAACACTTTCAGAAAGGATCAACAAATTGATGTAAAACAATTTACATAATAATCATCGATAACTAAAAATGTTAAACCAAAGTATCGTCAAAGAAAATGATTTTTGCACTTTTTAAAATTTTAGTTTTTAAAGTGTTTCACTATGCTAGCTTCAAGATTATACAAGTAGTTAAGTGCAATTTAATCCTGTCTAGTTTAGCTAAAGCAAAGATTATAAATTTAGATGAACTTGCAAGAGTCAAAATAAAATTTATTTGGAAATTATGGTCAAAGGAATAAAATTTATTTAAATATGATGGGATTTGTTGATTGCTCTAGTACAAGCACCAACAATATTGAGTTAAGAGAAATTCTTAGTCCCCACAATCCTTAATTGAAAATTCATAAGTCTATTGCATAATTATAGGAAAGAATAAAAGTTGCAAGCATGTTATTCAAAAAAAATTAAACAACTTTGGAATTGAATTGTATAATTGAATGAGAGCTGCAGCAAATTGCTTTGCCAAGCTCCCTCTCTAACAAAAGATGATAATTTGTTTTGTTTCACATTATATTTCAGTAAACTTCAATCTTCAGAAAAATTTTGTATTGTTTTGAATTGCATGATGATTTTTTCCTCTCATATATACTATAGTTATAAAAATCTAGAATGCTTGTATTCAGTTTTTCTACACTAACAAAATAATTATTCATCTGAAAAAAAATTGATACTGTCCACTACTGAAAAAATTTTCCTAAATTTTATTTTCCAAGCTCAATTTTGAAGCAGGAACACTCTTATTTGAAGAAATTTGAATCTCTGTGGGTTTCATTATACTACACTTAATTAAAAAAAGATGTTTACTTTAATCAACTATAGACCACTTATCCATAGATTGGCTCCTAAAACATAAAAGATAATTGAAAAACTTTAAATTTGTTCTCTATTTGTGCCTTTGTTAATTTGAGGAAGACAATGATGACTGAGTTTGTTATATTTATTGGATAATTTCCATGTCTTAATGTAGATCTATGTTCCAATTCTGCAACCAAAAGATTCTTGCCAATAAACTTTGGAGGTACTCTCATATTGAACATAAAAAAAAAAATAGTCTGAGAGTGAGAACGAAACACATTGATTCGATTCTGCTCGGGCTACAAGGAAAAAAAACCACCACAATTTTGCATTGCAAACAAAAAAGTGTTTGATATTGATTGGAATTTTCTTTTGATAATTACAAATGATGGACCAATTTACAAAATTCAAGCACAATATATTTATATTATACTATCAAAACTGCAATGTTGTGATAAATGAGAACAGCTTTATAATAAAAATTTCTACCCACCTCAAGCAGCTGAGATTAATTGCGTGGTTTTTTTGTATATGATCTGATTTCCCTACCAAATCGCATTGCTGCTGTCTGTTCCCAGTACAATGTTTGTGAGATGAGTGGGAGGTCATGAACGCCTAAACTTAAGTAAAGAGCGACACACCTGATTGTGTGATTAAGGGTAGGAAATCAAGAGAGCTAAAATTTCAAACAAAATAAAAATACATGTTTTTCGTTCGATGTCAATCACTATTTTCTGTTCCATATCCTCTTTAAATGTACAGGAAGTTTTTAGAATCTTAAAGCAAAATTTAGCATCAGTTTGGGGCATTGGGGGTGGGGGAGGGTGTTGGGAAAGGAAGGAGATGGGGGCGAGAGATGTGACATAAGGTCTAGTCTTATGAATAAACAAGCATTAAATAAAATTTAAGAAACATGTATAATCTTTGTATATTCCACAGTTATCACAGAGTTATGTGAAAAGTAAAATGTTTCAGATGTATACATCATAAAGAGATGTAATCCTTCTACATCTCTGTTTTACTTTTTTATTTTTCACTCTCTCTCTCTCTCTTTCTCTCTCTCTCTCTCTCTCTCTCTCTCTCTCTCTCTCTCTCTCTCTCTGTGTGTCTTCAGCTTTCTCATACCTCCCTTGTTCACTCTTTTTATTAACTGGGTTACAAATCTCTCTCTCTCCCTCTCTCTCTCTCTCTCTCTCTCTCTCTCTCTCTCTCTCTCTCTCTCCTCTCTCTCTTACTCTCTTGCGTGTTCTCTATTATTTTCAGTAAACCTCTCTTTATACCCTAATAAACTCTTGCCCTCTTATGTTAGGATTTTCTCTCTCTCTCTCTCTCTCTCTCTCTCTCTCTCTCTCTCTCTCTCTCTCTCTCTCTCTCTCTCTCTCCCCTCTCTCTCTCTTTCTATCTCTATCTCTGTCTTTGTGTGTGTGTGTGTGTGTGTCTGTGCTCTTAAGCGAGAAACACTGATCGTAGTGCATGATGAGAAGGGATGACATTGTATAGATTGTAGAGCTAGTAGTTGCAAAACCTAGTACAGCCGAACAGTATCGCAATTGATAAAGATATTATGAGTATATAATTATGAATGAGTATCATGAATGTAAATCCTATGTATCACTCTCTCTTTCTCTCACGATCACACGCAAACATTTTAAGTATCTCTTCTCTGACTCTGTGTGTCTGCCTGTCTGTCTCTGTCTCTGTCTCTCTCCGTCTCTCTGTCTCCCTCTCTCTGTCTCTGTCTCTCTCTCTGTCTGTCTGTCTGTCTGTCTGTCTGTCTCTGTCTCTCTCTCTCTCTCTCTCTCTCTCTCTCTCTTTCTCTCTCTCTCTCTCTCTCACTGTTGCGTGTTCTCTGTTAATTATTTTCAGTAAACCTCTCTTTGTACCCGAACAGACTCTTGCCCTCTTAATAATATGTTTAAGGATTTCTCTCTCTCTCTCTCTCTCTCTCTCTCTCTCTCTCTCTCTCTCTCTCTCTCTCTCTCTCTCCCCCCCCCTTTTTTTTCTCTTTCTCTCCTCAGTCTTCTCACCTCCCCCCCCCCCTCTCTGTCTTTCTCCCTTTCTTTCTCTTTCTCTATCCCTCGTTTGTGCTCTCTGCTTTTCACTTTGCTGCACACCAAGGGTTTCAGCCTGCGAGATATGGATTTGCGTGGTTGGAAAGGTTGCTTGGTCGTTGATGTTGACACCTTGTGGCTCTTAGTGTCTGTAAGGTTGTTATGTAGACCTATCATGTCTGCTGTAATTAACTGGTCTATTGGTGTGATTTTTGCGTGACTGATGTGGAAAGGTTGCTTGGTCGTTGATACCTTGTGGCTCTAGTGTCTGTAAGGTGTGTATCAAGAGTGTTTTTTTGTTATGTAGACCTATCGTGTCTGCTGTAATTAACCAGTCTATTGGTGTGATTTTTGCGTGACTGATGTGTGTGTGTGTGTGTGTGTGTGTGGGGGGGTGTTAAAATTTGAAGCAACAGCGTCGCCTCTATCGTTGTTAATGTTGAATCTGTGTGTGTCGAACCGTTTGCGTAGTGTTGGTGATGTTAGTCCTGATTGCTGCATAGACAACATGATTTGACTGAGATAGATGACGTGTGAGTGGCATGGGACGTTATGTAGAATGTTGTATGTTTTGCGGCCGATTGTGGAGGTACGAGGTGAAAGTAGTCAATGATGTGATGAGTGTACATGTCATGCATCTTGGGATGTTGCATGGTCTGCTACCTGCTGTGTCTCTTCTTGACGCGGATGAATGAACTGAGTTACGATATATAACAGAGTGGACCTTCACAGCAGAATAGATCAAAATTCATAGTACAGAAGTGTGGGGAGAGAGAGAGAGAGAGAGAGAGAGAGAGAGAGAGAGAGAGAGAGAGAGAGAGAGAGAGAGAGAGAGAGAGAGAGAGAGAGAGAGAGAGAGAGAGAGATCGAAGAGGAGGAACCAGAAAGAGATAGAACAAATAGCAACACACAGTTACAGAGGAAGAATTATTAATATACTGATTTAGATACGGACACTTTAAATGAAAAAAAAAATTATTCAAAATTAAGATAAGCTGCACACAGTACAGCTAAAAAAAGAGAAGAGACAGAGGAAAAGAGAGAGAGAGAGAGAGAGAGAGAGAGAGAGAGAGAGAGAGAGAGAGAGAGAGAGAGAAAGGAAAGGACGCATAGAGTTAGAGAACAAATGAATTCTATACAAAAATCGACATAAAGAGAGAGAGAGAGAGAGAGAGAGAGAGAGAGAGAGAGAGAGAGAGAGAGAGAGAGAGAGAGAGAGAGAGAGAGAGAGAGAGAGAGAGAGAGAGAGAGAGAGAGAGAGTGAGACAGACAGAAAGATCGACAGTCGGAAATAGAGATATTAGGAATAAAGAGAGTAATAGAGATACTGAAAGAGAAAAAGTATTAAAGTGGCAAACCAGGAAGAGAAGAAAAAAAGGCACACGCGTTAATCGCTTAGCAAGCGCATGAACTCTTCACATACGTGTATGCAAAATTAACAACTCATGTATAAAAAGTATTAAAAGAAAAAAAAGATACAAAATGCGTCTTAATCGTATGTCTGTGTCGTAAATCATATTTAATTAAGTAATAAAGTTGTATAATGCGCTAATATGTTTATAGTTTAAGAAGAAAAACTATGTAACAAGTTTAATATAATGATCTCAGTTATGATTTTATGCAAAGACAATAGACTGTTCGGGCGAAGGGATTTGTATTAATTGGGCCAGATGTAGCCACTAGGGATGGTGGCGGGGAAAGACATATATGTAAGAATCAATTTTCTGGGCCCACCAATACCCATACCCTGGACCCCCAATCCCTGATCGAAGCAAGCACATGTTGTGAAGAGAGAAACACCATTATAGAGACTGAATCACAATGTAGGCCGATCCTTCAGAAAATAAAAGACGAGCGATGAAAATACTACTAAAAAGCCGATGATCGAAAAAAGTCCAACATAGTATAATTTGCAACCATATAAAAGATGGGCTGCATGTAACGTTTTGGGTGAAAAACTTACTTCGAAGTAGATCGGTAGCGTAAAGCAAGGAGATTGATGACAATAAAGATGTAAGAGAGAGAGAGAGAGAGAGAGAGAGAGAGAGAGAGAGAGAGAGAGAGAGAGAGAGAGAGAGAGAGAGAGAGAGAGAGAGAGAGAGAGAGAGAGAGAGACACAGCTCAACGAAAAGCTAGAGAGAGAGAGAGAGAGAGAGAGAGAGAGAGAGAGAGAGAGAGAGAGAGAGAGAGAGAGAGAGAGAGAGAGAGAGAGAGAGGGAGAGAGAGAGGGGGGGAGAGAGAGAGAAAGAAAGAGTAGAAAATAAGGGTCTGGCAGTAACTAATAGGACAGAATGAGGTATTGCAAAGGAAAAAAATAACTCATAGAATTGAGATTAAAGAAAGATAGATTGAGGGAGAGAGAGGGTCAGAGAATGAAGCACAGAATTGGAGAGTAATAAATAAGAGAACACTTATGCTGTTGTACTCCTACACACATAATTTTATCACATCTGTAAGTTATATTCATTTCAATTTGGATATTTATAAGATCTTACAATTGCCATCCATTTCTACATTACTACCTATTCCTTAGAGACCCTTTACATCTCGCCTTCTCACGTATTATTCTTCTACCCGCGCTTCCCCATTCAAATCAGGTGTAAAATAAAAAATCGTTTCTCAATTTCTGAATCTTTATTTCTCTATAGATATTAACTAGCTCTAATATCTCATATCAAACACGCGCTCCAGCCTCTGCCGTCACCATCCTTAGCCATTACACTGAACTTTGAAGAAGCATTCTGCGCACTGCCCCTCCCCCAACCAATTATTTGTCGCGTCTGAGCCCAGCTCTCCCAATGTTTTGTAGAACTTGTTACAGTCATTTTCTTCTACACACAATCTGATGAAGTTAAATTAAAGGCGAAAAGTTTATATGTTAAATCCACAGTTGTTTTATTTTTCTTTTTTAGTCCCTGAGCTATAAAGTTGTGTGCCTGTCTCTTTTTAGATCCTGTATCATTCTATTTACAGACACACATGCGTCCTTTTTGGATCCTTTATAATAACCAAGTTGTCCTCCAAGTGTGGTGTTTTTGCTTTTCTATTTGGATTTGTCTGTCTGCCTCTGTCTCTGTCTCTCTTTCTCTCTATCTCTCTGTCTCTCTCACTCTATCTCTGTCTCTTTCTCTCTCTCTCTCTCTCTCTCTCTCTCTCTCATACTCTTTTTGCTTCTCTTCTATGATTTTCAATTTTTCATGTCAGTGTCATTTTTAATCATTCTTTCTCTATATTTGTGTCTCACAATTTCTTTCTTCCCTGTCTACATTTTAGCCTTCCAATGTATAATTATGTCTTTTTTCTCTTTCTTTTTTTCTGTCGGTGTCAATGCAATACCCATCTAACTCTATGTCTCAATTTCTTTCTTCTCTAATCGGTTATTCTCTTCTACTTTCTCTCTCTCTTTCTTTCATTATCGTTTATTTATTTATTTATTTATTTATTCATTTTTTGGCTCTCTTATTCCACCTTTGATACTTTTTATGTCATTTTATAACCAAATGTATCTCTCTCTGTGTCGCTATGACTTTCTTCTTCTTTTTTGGTTCTTCCTCTTCCACTATCTCTGACTCTGGCTCTCACTAAATGTCTGGCTTAGAGAGAGGGAGAAAGAGAGCGAGCGAGTGAGATAAAGAGAGAGAGAGAGAGAGAGAGAGAGAGAGAGAGAGAGAGAGAGAGAGAGAGAGAGAGAGAGAGAGAGAGAGAGAGAGCATTAACCTAGTTAATAAAAAAAAAGTGAACACCCGAGGTTTGAGAGAGCTGATGATAGAGAGAGAAAGGAAGAAAGAGAGCGAGAGGGTGAGATAAAGAGAGAGAGAGAGAGAGAGAGAGAGAGAGAGAGAGAGAGAGAGAGAGAGAGAGAGAGACATAGAAATAAAGATGAAGAGAGAATGAAAAATAAATAGCAAAACAGAGATATGACAAGAATGACATCTCTTTAAAGTGTACACATCTCCTGAAACGCTTTACTTTTTTACAAAAATCTGTGATAACTTGGAGGTGGAATATACAAAGATTATACATCCATTTTAAATTTTATTTAAAACTTGTTTATTCATAAAGGTTCTTATACCTCATTTTCCGCCTCACCTCCTCCCCTTCGCCAGTCCTCCCCTCCCCCCACTTTCCTTTTCACCCCCTCCGTCCCCAATTTCTTAAACCTCTTCCACGTCTACTAAACTGCCTATATCTTAAAAGAACCCAACTCACCACACACAATCACAGGGACATGCTAGCCTCAACTAACCCCTTACCGTCTCGCTGTATGCCACCACCACCATCGGTCAGTACACTGGACCCTGAAACTACAGCTAGAATAGAAACAAGTTGCACCCTCCCCGCCTCACAACCAATCATTTGTCCAGCTTAGGCTACTTTATGTATAACTTTTGTTACTCGCCCTCTATTTCTCATTTCTGTACTGAAGAAGCCAAAATAAAAGGCGAAACGTTTATATTTTAATTCTATAGTTGTATTATTTCTTTTTTTTTTTTTGTCCTCTTGTGACACCGTTGTGTGCCTGTTTCTTTTTAGACCCTGTATTATACTATTTAGACACACAAGCAGCCTTTATGGATTCTTTAAAATTACCAAGTTGTCCTTCAAGTGTGGTGTTTCTGTTTTTCTATTTGGATTCTCTCTCCCTCTATCTCTCTCAATCACTTACTCTGTCTGTCTATCTGTTTATCTCTCTCTCTCTCTCTCTCTCTCTCTCTCTCTCTCTCTCTCTCTCTCTCATTTCTATCACTCAAACACGGCTTACCTCAAGGATGATATATACCATGATTGTTTTTTTGTGATAGAATCTCTCTCTGTTTCTCTCTCTCTCTCTCTCGCTCTC
>JAWDGP010006763.1:327500-357500 GCA_033675545.1 Elysia crispata | reverse complement strand
AAGCAGCCTTTATGGATTCTTTAAAATTACCAAGTTGTCCTTCAAGTGTGGTGTTTCTGTTTTTCTATTTGGATTCTCTCTCCCTCTATCTCTCTCAATCTCTTTCTCTGTCTGTCTATCTGTTTCTCTCTCTCTCTCTCTCTCTCTCTCTCTCTCTCTCTCTCTCATATCTATCACTCAAGCACGGGTTTCCTCAAGGATGATATACACCATGATTGTTTCTTTGTGTAACAATCTCTCTCTGTTTCTCTCTCTCTCTCTCTCTCTCTCTCTCTCATATCTATCACTCAAGCACGGATTTCCTCAAGGATGATATATACCAAGAATGTTTCTTTGTGTAACAATCTCTCTCTGTTTCTCTCTCTCTCTCTCTCTCTCTCTCTCTCTCTCTCTCTCTCTCTCTATCTCATATCTATCACTCAAGCACGGGTTTCCTCAAGGATGATATACACCATGATTGTTTCTTTGTGTAACAATCTCTCTCTGTTTCTCTCTCTCTCTCTCTCTCTCTCTCTCTCTCTCTCTCTCTCTCTCTTCCACACACTTCTATCACTCAAACACGGCTTACCTCAAGGATAATATACACCATGATTGTTTCTTTGTGTAACAATCTCTCTCTGTTTCTCTCTCTCTCTCTCTCTCTCTCACTTCTATAACTCAAACACGGCTTACCTCAAGGATGATATATACCATGATTGTTTCTTTGTGTAACAATCTCTCTCTGTTTCTCTCTGTCTCTTTCTCTCTCAGTCTCTTTCTCTGCCTGTCTGTCTATCTGTTTGTCTCTCCCTGTCTCTCTCTCTCTCTCTCTCTCTCTCTCTCTCGTACTTGCATCACTCAAGCAGTTGCTACCTCAAGCATGACATATACCATGATTGTTTCTTTGTATATCAATCCATCAGTCTCTCTCTCTCACGCTCTTTTCTCTTTCATGTCTGTCTGTCTGTCTGTCTGTCTGTCTGTCAATCTCTCTCGTTATCTATCTAACTATCTATCTATCTATCTATCTATCTATCTATCAATCTATCTGTCTACCTATTTATCAATCTGTTTACCGATCTATCTCTTAAGTTTTTTCTCCATCTAACTCATATAACCTAGCACGGTATATCTCGTGAATTTTGCATAACATGTTTGACAGTCTACCTGGGCTTCCCTCTTGGAAGGGAGTTACTTCATTGCAGATTATTATTTTTTTCCACTCATTTTCTCATGACAGATTTGAAAAAGAAAAAAAGGGGGTGAAGCCACGATGCAAGTTATCACAAATTTTTATAAAAAAGTAAAGCGTTTCAGGAGATGTGTACACTTTAAAGAGATGTCATTCTTGTTATATCTCTGTTTTACTATTTATTTTTCATTCTCTCTTTATCTTTATCTCTATGTCTCTCTCTCTCTTAATCTCACTCTCTCGCTCTCTTTCTCCCTCTCTCTCTATCTTCAGCTCTCTCAAACCTCGGGTGTTCACTTTTTTTATTAACTGCTCTCTCTCTCTCTCTCTCTCTCTCTCTCTCTCTCTCTCTCTCTCTCTCTCTCTCTTTGTGCCTATCAATGACAAGGCTGATCGTAATGCATTATGAGTGGTGATGACAGTACATGTATAAGATGTAGAGATAGTAGTAACAAAAGCTGGTGAAGCCAAACAGTCTTGCAATAGATAAAGGATATATATGAATACATAAATGATGAATGAGACTCGTGATTATAGACGCTGTATTCAGCTGAAATGAAAACAAAAAAAAACCAAGAAATGATATACATTGAAAAATTGATTATTTTCTCTTTCTAACACTGAACACTTGTTCATCGCCTCAATATTAAAACAAAATATATTTGAAATACGCGTCGCTTCCAGGGTTTAACAAGAAGACAGATTTCAACCGTATCAGATTGTCTCAGTTGGTCTGTGTTTGAAGCTCAGCTAAAAAGCTGTTAACGTGTTCATTGTTTTCATTCTTTTCTCCTGTTTTTTTTTTTTTTTCCAGGTATCTACTTTGTTAGCTTTGTCATTGCAAATCATTTTTTTTACATGACAGATTTGAAAAGAAAAAAAAAAAAAAGGGGGTGAAGGTTTTCAGCCACGATCCTCCGCCATATAGGCACTCTCGGTATCGCCTACTCATCCAACACCACATTGACGAAGTACCCTAGTCGCCGGTACCTCTGAGGAGGTTGTGGTTATCACACACCCAATCCGACAAAACTTCCCTCCCAGCATCTATTCTCCAATGTATAACGAGTGTATTATGGGAGGAGCCACACCAGACCCAAGGCATAAATGACGACTGGCGCGCGCCGTCATAGCGTGTGGACCTTGACCGTTTTACGGGTCTTAACACCGTTAGGGATTAGAGCCAGTTCTTGGTTCGTTACCTAGCCAAGCATACAACCTATTAACAATTGGAGGGCTTTATATAGTAACCTATTGGGAAGTCCAATTTAATGCAGTTTACTTAGTGTGCATATTGATGCATTGTACTAATTAATTAAATTAATTAACTTGGTTAGAGCTGTTAAATTGGACAAAATTGGAAAGACATTTTGTTTACCTCAATTAAAAAAAATGGTTTTGTGACATTTACTCATGATTTCTTCATAACAAAAAATTTCACCCTCTTTAACGTTGCTGTCGCCATTGTGTTTAACATCAGTGAACTTGTTTACAACATGAAAGAACTACTGAGTACAAGTCAGGCAGTCTCCCACCCTCGCCATAATATTAGCAAGTGAGAAAAGTTGTTTTGTTCATCTTTTCCAACGAAATATCTATTTCTGTCTGTCTGCAAAGTTTTCACGAGTTAACACCAATTAAAAGAAAGTGTTTGCTCCCTGTTTCAACTTTACGTTGTCATTTTTAGATTCTTTTTCCAACCATTCAATCTTTTATGAAGCCTCAAAAAGACAAGGTTTATAGTCTCAAGAGAAACTGAAAAATCCCATTCTTTATTTATCACATTACTAAGCCCATTTACTCTCTTTTTCTCACAAAAAAAGGGGAAAAAAAACTAAAGCAGTTCGAGAAAAGACATTTGTGTAAAGATGACCTTTACACATAAGAATAGTAAATCTAGATATGGGACCATCAGGATCTCCCCCCCCCCCCCCCTATTTCCTCTCCCTCCTACGTGCTACATCTGTAACCTCCATGTCTACTCAACTGACAAAATCATTCCTCTACGCATAGTTCCTTATTCGTCTTTTACTTCATTCCCTCGATATTCTCCAATTGCTTTTCCTCTTTTATATCAAAAACATTTAACAGCATTTTCCTCTCTGCTATTCCTCTTTTTTTCCCCCACCTTCTCTCGAAAGCTTCTTTAAATTCTCATTGTCCATCAACATTCCCATTCCACTTTATGAATTCACCTCAACTTTATCTTGTATCTATAATTTATAAATGTATATATATATATATATATATATATATATATATATATATATATATAATTCGATCGACATACCTGTCTTAAAAACCGCTTTAGAGGTCTGTCTATTCCTCTATTTATTTCACCATCCCCTCTCCGTCGTCTTCCTCCCTCCCTCCCTCTCTCTCTCTCTCTCTCTCTCTCTCTCTCTCGCCCTCTCTTTCTCTCTCTTTCTTTCTCTAAAAGCAAAACGCAGTATGGGAATGAGTGTTTCACGCTCTCTACATTTTTTGCTCTCGGTCAATAATTTTAGGCACAAACGAATATCATGCATAGAAATCAAAGGCCAATTTACAAACTCTACACTGATGGAATGATCCAGGTGAAAATAAGAGGTCAAGTTAACGGGAATCTGGTGTAAATCAGTTACATCTGTGAGTAAAATTCTCAGCCATAATCACAGTTCAGCCACAGCTTCAAAATATTTTCAGACTCCTGCAGAATGCTAGACGAGAACGATATCAGTTTCGTGTTGAGGTTTTGCAGACCTTCCTAACTCACGTACATTATATTATTAAATCAACTTCCTTCTTAAATTTAACATGGATCAGTCTGTGACATGATCATCTTTTTGTTATTGTTTTATCATAAAAACTCCAGGTTCTCTATCTCACTATCTTTTTCTTCACTTTTTTTCTCTCACTTTTGATACATTTTTTTCTATCTTTTCGTATCGGTCTATGAAGAATTAAAACTACTATTACTATCTGTGTAGGACCATTTCTTTCCTCTATTTATTTCTACCTCTTCCACTCTCTCCCTATCTCTCTCTGTCTCTGTCTCTCTATTTGGCTATGTCTCTAAATATCTCAATCTTTCTCTATACATATGCGTCCTTATTTCTTTCTTTCTTTTTTTACTTTATTTCCCTTCCACTCTATCTATCTCTCTCTCTCTCTCTCTCTCTCTCTCTCTCTCTCTCTCTCTCTCTCTCTCTGTCTGTCTGTCTTTCTATCTCTTTCTCCCATATATATATATCTCCCTCTCTGTCGCCGTCTCTCTATCCTTCAATCTATCTCCATATCTATGTCTCTTTTCTTTTCCTCTATCCTGACATTTTCTATTTTTTTTTTTTTTTATTTTTAATAAATATGTCCATGTCAGTTTAATACTCTTTCTATCACTCTATCTATGTATCGCTATTTCTTTCTTATTTTTCTAATTCTTCATCTTCCACACTTTCCCTCCTTCTGTCTCCCTCTGTTCTTCTCTTTCAACCCCTCTTTTACCTCAATACCTCTCGCTCTTTCCCTCTCTCTCTCTCTCTCTCTCTCTCTCTCTCTCTCTCTCTCTCTTTTAGGTATTTTGACTTCTTAATAAACCTATCTGAAAATATCTTTTCTTTTTTTTATATGCTTTTTTCTATCTTAAATTCTTTAGTGAACACGCGTCAATGTACACGCTCTGTCTATGCCTATGACTGATCTTCCGTTTTTTTTTCAACCACTTTTTCTGCGTCGGCCGACATGTGATTCAGCCTCTATGATTCTGTCTCTATCTTTTCTCTTTGCAGCATGTGGGTGCTTCCAAAGGAATGAGGAAATTGGGGGTCCATGAGTTGAGTGTAGTTGAAACTGCGAAATAAATAATTGCATGCCTTTATTCCCCACCGCCACCTAGCGGTTACTACTGAGATATATAATACGAATCACTTTGCACGAGCAGTTTATTAACTTTTTATTAAATCATGATTGAATTCTTTATATTAAATTTGTTTGATAGTTTTTCGACTTGATTTAAAAGACTTATGTGCATTGATCGACTTAATTTAAAAAATTAATACAATTTACGACACAGGCCTAAGAAAAAGTAGCATTTTGTATCTTTTTTCTTCTCATAATTTTTTTATGCATGAGTTACTTTCTTCTAAATGTAATGCCTACTCGTATTTAGCTGAGTTCAAGCCCTTAATTAGTGATTAATTCGCGAGGTTGTTTCTTTCTATTCTTCCTGGGTCTTCTCTTTTATACTAGCTCTCTCTCTCTCTGTAATTCTATCTCTCTTTCTCTCTCTTTCTTTTTATCTTTGTGTCTATCTCTCCCATACTCTTAGTTTCTCTATCTCAAAATCTTTTTCTTCACATCTATTCTCTCACTTTCAATACAATGTTCAATTTTTCCCTATCTGTCTATGTTTGTAACTCACTATTCAAATGTTACTAAGTGGGACAATTTTGTATTTTATTTCTAGTTCTTCCTCTTCCATTTTCTCTCTCTCTCTCTCTCTCTCTCTCTCTCTCTCTCTCTCTCTCTCTCTCTCTCTCTCTCTCTCTCATAATCTGTCAATGTGTCAGTACATATTTCACGCTTTCTGTATACCCGAGCGAGCATATTTCTTTTTTTTTTTTTTCACTTTATTTCCCTAATACTCTCGCTCTCTCTGTCTGTCTTTCTGTCTCTTTCTGTCTCTCACTTTCTCTCTCTCTCTCTCTCTCTCTCTCTCTCTCTCTCTCTCTCTCTCTCCTGCTCCGTTACTCTTTAATTTTTCTTTTCTTTGCGACTTTTTCTTTTTCCGGGTTACTCCCTTTCCACGCCGTCTCAATCTTTCGCCCTCTCTCTTTCGCTCTATCTCTCTCTCTCTCTCCCTCTCTTTTTCTCTCTCTTACACACTTTCTATCATCTTAGCGCTTCTTCTTTAATCATTACTATTTTTTTTTATCTTTACGTCTGTCTCTAAATCAGCTTTCAATCATTCTTCCTCTGTAACTGTGTATTGCTATTTCCTCCATTTCAAACTGTCTCTCTCTCCCTCTGTCTCTCTGACTTTCTTTCTCTCTCTGTCTCTGTCTCTCTCTCTCTCTGTCTCTGTCTCTGTCTCTCTCTCTCTCTCTCTCTCTCTCTCTCTCTCTTTGGCTATCTATATATCCGTCTACCTATCTCTATACCTATCTCTCTTTTCTGCATCTCTTTCATGTCATTTTCGAATTTTTATTTTTTTTTATTTTACCTAGATGTGTCCATGGCAGTCTTTCTTATTTTCTAACTATGTGTCGCTCTTTCTTTCTTTTAATTCTGATTCTTCATTATCCACACTTTGTCTCCTTCCGTCTCCTTCTGTTTCATCTCCTTGATTCTCTCTCTACTTCATTCCCATTCACTTTCTCTCCCTCCCTCTCTACTGAGTTCATGCCCTTACTGAATAATTAATTCGTGAGGCTATTTCTTTCTATTCTTCCTGGGTCTTCTCTTTCACACTAGCTCTCTCTCTCTCTCTCTCGCTCCAACTCTATCTCTCATTCTTTCTCTCTTTGTGTCTATATCTCCCGCACTCTTAAATTCGCTATCACACAATCTTTTTCTTTACATCTATTCTCTCACTTTCAATACAGTGTTCTATCTTACCCTATCTGTCTATGTTTATAACTCACTATTCATATGTAA
Organism: Elysia crispata; assembly: GCA_033675545.1. NCBI lineage: Eukaryota > Metazoa > Mollusca > Gastropoda > Plakobranchidae > Elysia > Elysia crispata. The sequence continues at coordinate 350,695 of JAWDGP010006763.1, read as the reverse complement.
CTGTGTGGGACAATTTCTTTATTGTATTTCTAGTTCTTCCTCATCCATTTTCTCTTCCCCCCCTTTTATCTCTCTCCCTCTCTCTCTCTCCCACTCATGATCTGTCAATGTGTCTGTACATATTTCACTCTTTCTCTATATTCGAGCGACCTTGTGTCCTTCTTTTTTTTTTTCACTTTATTTCCCTAATACGCTCGCTCTCTCTATCTATCTTTCTCTCTCTCTCTCTCTCTCCCACTCATGATCTGTCAATGTGTCTGTACATATTTCACTCTTTCTCTATACCCGAGCGACCTTCTTTCCTTCTTTTTTTTTTCACTTTATTTCCCGAATACGCTCGCTCTCTCTGTCTATCTTTCTGTCTCTCTCGCTCACTCTCCCTCTCTCTCTCTCTCCTGCTCCGTCGCTCTTTACTTTTTCTTTTCTTTTCGACTCTTTCATTTTCCGGGTTATTTCCTTTCCACGACCTCTCAATCTTTCTCTCTCTCTCTCTCTCTCTCACTCTTTTCCCCTCTCTCTTTCGCCTTTTGTCTCTCTCTCTTACACACTTTCTATCATCTTAGCGCGTCTTCTTTTATTTATTAATATTTTTTATGTTTACGTCCGTTTCTAAATCAGCTTTCAGTCAGTCTTCCTCTGTAACTGTGGATCGCTATTTCTTTCATTTTTTTTTTCCGGTTCTTCCTTTTTCAAACTCTCTCTCTCCCTCTCTCTCTCTCTCTCTCTCTCTCTCTCTCTCTCTCTCTCTCTCTCTCTCTCTCTCTCTCTCTCTATCTCTCTTTCCTTTTTCTTCATGTCTTTCCCCCCACTTAAGATAACAATATTTTTTCTTTCCATTGCGTCTGGTCGCCCACTTAAAATAAATATTTCTTTTTCTTTCGCGTATGTCTATGTCAATACATTACTTCGCCCTCTAACTGTATGTCTCCCTTCCTTTTTACTCCTTAATTTTTTTTTTTCCCCACACTCATTCTATCTTTTCCTCGCTATCTCTTTCTTCTTTACCTCTCTTCTGATACTTTTGAGAAATTAATTTTACCTTTATGTCTCTGCCTTTATCAGTTTATTACAAAATAATTTTCCTTATATATATCGCTAATTACTCACAGTCACATGGAAGCAGGGTCTACCACGATTTTAGTACTGAAAAGAAGAAATAACGTGTCAGTCACCAGTGGACAGTGCGTTAGTGGAGTGACAGAAAATTATGTTAAATTTCTCTCTCGTGAAAGATAACAAATAAAAAGAAGGGTATTGCCCATTTTATGGATAATGCCCCTTTCAAAGTTAAAAAACAAAGGAACAAAAATACATCTCCCTATAAGGGAAGATATTCAACTTCCCATTAGGGGAAAAAATGTCATTGGATTGCAGGGGGTGAAGGGTTTCAGCTCTGAACCTCCGCCATATAGACACTCTCAGGATAGCCGGCCCACCGACACCACATCGACGAAGTACCCAGGTCGCCGGTACCTCTGAGCAGGTTGTGCTTATCACACAACCCACGACAAAGCTTCCCTGCCAGCATCCAAGCACCAAATTAATGCACACAAGTGTGCATCCCGGTGTTTTATGGGAGGAGCCACATCAAACCCAAAGCATAAATGACGACAGGCGCGGGCCGTCATAGTATGTGGACCTTGACCGTTTTACGGTCTTAACACCGTTAGGGCTTGAAGCCAGTTCCTGGCGAAGTTGCCTTGCCAGGCAAAGTTCAATTTCTCCTGTTTCATATAAGAAAACAGTGACACACTTTCTTCATGCGGTTAAACTGCTGTGCATTTTCTCATAGCTGTGTTTGTCAAGTTCTTTTTAAAAAGGTCCAAAGCCGTGAAAAATAAACTACAAACTGCACTTCTTAGCTAATTTGTAATAAATAAAAACTATACATATGTCATGATACATAGTGGGATGAATCTTTCAATTTTCAGAAAAAATTACTTAAAACCGTGTATGATACGTAACTCCATTCTTAACTGATTAACTTGAAACAGCTGCCCTTTGTATCTAGGGGTGAGTTTGTTCAGTTTGTCAACACGCCTATGGGTTTGTCTATTTTTTTTTCTTTTGCCCTTGACTGCCTCGTGCGTGGTTACGCGACGCTTCCTTTTTCCGGGTTATTTCCCTTCCATGCTCTCTCAATCTTTCTCTTTTTCTCTCTCCATCTCTCTCTCTCTGTCAATCTCTCTATCCGTCTATTTATCTCTATATCTATCTCTCTTTTCCTTGCCTCTATCCTGTCATTTTCGAGTTTTGTTGTTGTTGTTTATTTTCATTGGATAATGTCCATACAGTTCAATAGTCTTCCTTTCTTTCTAAATTACTCTGTGTCGCTAATTCTTTATTCTATTTCTGATTTTTCATCTTCCACACTATCCCTCCTTCTGCCTCCCTCTGTTTCATTTTTTTGGCCCTCTGTCTACTTCACTTCCTTTTCCCTTCTCTCTCTCTCTCAGTCTCTCTTTTTCTCTCTCCTTCTCACTATGTCGGTTTGTCTGTTTGTCTCTCTCTCTCTCTCTCACTCTCCTTCTCTCTCTCTCTCTCTCTCTCTCTCTCTCTCTCCCGCTCTCTCACTGAATAATTCTGACCTCTTTATAAATCTTCCTAAAGATATTTTGCCCTTTGATACATGTTATTTCTAGTTCTAATTCTTTAATGGACATGCATCAATGTACACGATCTGTCTATGGCTTTTCCCTCTCTCTCTCTCTCTCTCTCTCTCTCTCTCTCTCTCTCTCTCTCTCTCTCTCTCTCTCTCTCACTCTGTCTCTCTCTCCTGCTCCGTCGCTCTTTACTTTTTCTTTTCTTTGCGACTCTTCCTTTTTCCGGGCTTTTTTAAAATACACGCCCTCTCAATCTTTCTTTCTCTCTCTTTCGCCCTTTCTCTTTCGCTCTATCGCTCTCTCTCTATCTTTCTCTCTCACAGTTTCTATCGTCTTAGCCTCTTCTTTTATTTGTAAACATTTTTTTATCTTAACGTCCGTTTCTAAATCAGCCTTTTAATCAGTCTTCCTCTGTAACTAAGTATCGTTATTTCTTCAATTTTTTTTTCCGATTCTTCCTTTTTCAAACTGTCTTTCTCATTCTCTCCCTCCCTCGCTCCCTCTCTCTCTGTCTCTCTGTCTCTCTATCTCTCTGTCTGTCTGTCTGTCTCTCTCTCTCTCTCTCTCTCTCTCTCTCTGTGTCTATCTCTATATCCGTCTAAATAACTTTATGTCTATCTCGCTTTTCTTTGCCTCTATCTTGTCATTTTCGAATTTTTTGAAATTTTTATTAGATGCGTTCATGGCAGTTTATTAGTCTTTCTCACTTAATAACTATGTGACGCTCTTTCTTTCTTCCATTTACGATTCTTCATCTTCCACACTATCTCTTCTTCTGTTTCCCTCTGTTTCATCTTTTTGATCCTCTCTCTACTTCAATCCCATTCGTTTTCTCTCTCTCTCTCTCTCTCTCTCTCTCTCTCTCTCTCTCTCTCTCTCTCTCTCTCTCTTTCTGTTAATGAATCTGACCTTATTATAAATCTTTATAAATCTATCTTTCCTGTTCTTGCATGTTTATTCTATCTCTAATTCTTTAATGAACACGCGTCAATGTACACGCTCTGTCTATGCCTGTGACTGGTCTTCCATTTTGTTTAAGCACTGTTTCTGCTGATGTATCTGTATTTCTGTGGTTTTCTAACGTCTATCGAAATTAGTCTTTTTCATCTGTCTTGTCTTTGAATCAATAGTTACCAGCGATCCTTCACCGTTACAACCTTATTGTCATCAGTTTCCTTGCTTTACGTTACCGCTCTAATTGGAAGCCAGTTTTTCTCGCGAAATCTTAGATGGAACACATCTATTACATGGTTACAGATTATACTATGCTGGATGTCTTTCGAACATGGGCTTTTTAGTAGTATCGCTTGTCTTTTAATTTTTTGATGCGTCGGCCGACATGTGTTTCAGCCTCTATGATTCTGTCTCTATCTTTTCTCTTTGCAACATGCGGGTGCTTCCGAAGGAATGAGGAAATTGGGGTCCAATGAGGTGAGTGTAGTTGAACTACAAAATGAATAATTGCATGCCTTTATTACCCACCGCCACGCTAGTTGCTAAAACTCACATATATAATACGAATCACTTTGCACGAGCAGTTTATTAACTTTGTATAAAATCATGATTGAATTCATTATATTAGATTTGTTTGATAGTTTTTCTACTTGATTCAAAAGACCTATGTACATTTATCAACTTAGTTAAAAAAAATTAATACAATTTACGAAACAGGCCTACGAAAAAGTCGCATTTTGTATGATTTTTCTTCACATAATTTTTAAATATGACTTGTCGTTAATTTTGCATTTCAATAGTTACTTTCTTCTAAGTGTAAGGCCTACACGTATTTAGCTGAGTTCATGCCCTTACTGAGTTATAAATTCGTGAGGCTTTTTCATTCTATTCTTTCAGGGTCAGCTCTTTTACACTAGCTCTCTCTCTCTGTAACTCTATCTCTCTCATTCTTTTTATCTTTGTGTCTGTCTCTCTCGACACTCTTAGTTTCTCTCTCTCAGAATCTTTTTCTTAAAATCTATTCTCTCACTTTCAATACAGTGTTCTATCTTTCCCTATCTGTCTATGTTTGTAACTCACTATTCATATGTTACTAAGTGGGACAATTTCTGTATTTTATTTCTAGTTCTTCCTCTTCCATTTTCTCTCTCCCTTGCCCTCCCCCCCCCCCTTTTCTATCTCTCTCTCTCTCTCTCTCTCTGTCTGTCTCTCTCTCTCTCTGTCTCTCTATCTCTCTTTCTCTCTCTCTTTGTCTCTCATGATCTGTCAATGTGTTTCACGTTTTCTCTATACCCGAGCGACCTTCTTTCTTTTTTTTCCACTTTTTTTCCTAATACTCTCGCTCTTTCTGTCTGTCTTTCAGTCTGTCTCTGCCTCTCTCTCTCTCTCTCTCTCTCTCTCTCTCTCTCTCTCTCTCTCTCACTCTCACTCTCTCTCTCCTGCTCCGTCGCTTTTTAATTTTTCTTTTCTTTGCTACTCTTTCTCTTTCCGGGTTATTTCCTTTCCACACCCTCTCAATCTTTCTCTCTCTCTCTCTCTCTCTCTCTCTCTCTCTCTTTCGCTCTATCTCTCTCTCTCTCTTTCTCTCTCTCTTTTACACATTTTCTATCATCTTAGCGCGTCTTCTTTTATTTATTAAAATTTTTTGTATCTTTACGTCTGTCTCTAAATCAGCTTTCAATCAGTCTTCCTCTGTAACTGTGTATCGCTATTTCTTCCATTTTTTTCAAACTGTCTGTCTGTCTGTCTGTCTCTCTCTGTCTCTCTCTCTCTCTCTCTCTCTCTCTCTCTCTCTCTCTCTCTTTGTCTGTCTATCTGTATATCCGTCTACCTATCTCTATGTCTATCTCTCTTTTCTGTGCGTCTGTCTTGTCATTTTCGAATTTTATTTTTTTTTATTTTAATTAGATGTGTCTATGGCAGTTTTTTAGTCTTTGTTACTTTCTAACTATGGGTCGCTCTTTCTTTCCTCTAATTCTGATTCTTCATTATCCACACTATCTCTCCTTCTATCTCCTTCTGTTTCATCTTTTTGATCGTCTCTCTGCTTGAATCCCATTCGCTTTCTCTCTCTCTCTCTCTCTCTCTCTCTCTCTCTCTCTCTCTCTCTCTCTCTCTCTCTCTCTTTCTGTTCATGAATCTGACCTCTTTATAAATATATCTTTTCTTTTGTCACATGTTTATTCTATCTCTAATTCTTTAATGAACACGCGTCACTGTACACGCTCTGTCTATGCCTATGGCTGTTCCTCCATTTTGTTGAACCACTTTTCTCTGCTGGTCTGTCTGTATTTCTGAGGTTTTCTAATTAAACGTCTATCGAAAGAGAGGAGAAATGGGCAAATAGACGCGAAACTATTAAAGGGTTCGAGATTCATTTGTCGTTGGTTTTTATTTTGTTCTTATTGCTGTAGTCGTTATTTTTGTTGCTGTTGACGTTTTTCCGATGCTGTTTTATAAGGGTTCGAGATTCATTTGTCTTTGGTTTTTATTTTGTTCTTATTGCTGTAGTCGTTATTGTTCCTATTGCTGTAGTCGTTATTGTTCTTATTGCTGTAATCGTTATTGTTGTTGTTGCTGTTGACGATTTTCCGGTGCCGTTTTAATTCTTGTTTTATCTGACCCGGTTGATCCGTATTTTTAAAATCCCATTGTTAGCTTTTCTCCTTCGTAACTTTTACTGTTTGCCTGTTTTGTTTTCCATTAATTTCCACGATTAATTAAAAAATCATTTCCTACAGCCTTTATAATTATGTTGGCTGTTGGTCCTAAGTTTAAAACCCTCCGTTAAGATGACTTTAGGAATGAAACTCCCAATCTTGTGATGGACCATCCACCTCTAACCTAAGGGCATTGCTGTTGTTGTTGATGTTGTTACTGTTGTTTTAGTTATAACTGCTTCTATTGCTGTGTTGTTCCTAGTACTGCACCCTGTTACGATGATTAGACAGTTTAATCTCGCAGCTGGTGCTAGCATTTCTTGTGCATGCTTCCCTTGGTCGACCTCTACGGTTTGTACCTCTTTCTCCCTATTTCTCTCTATTTCCACCGCTCCGTCTATCCTCTTTATAAATTCAACTCCCTTACAAGAGGGAAGCACAGGTAGACTGTAACACAGTGAAATATGTTATGCAAAATTCACGAGATATACCGTGCTAGAGTTTTATGAGTTAAATGCAGAAAAAACTAAAGAGATATATCGATAGACAGATTGATAGATAGATAGATAGATAGAGAGATAGAGAGAGAGAGAGAGAGATAGACAGACAGACAGACAGACAGACATGAAAGAGAAAAGAGCGTGAGAGAGAGAGAGAGACTGATAGATTGATATACAAAGAAACAATCATGGTATATGTCATGCTTGAGGTAGCAACTGCTTGAGTGATGCAAGTACGAGAGAGAGAGAGAGAGAGAGAGAGAGAGAGAGAGAGAGAGAGAGAGAGAGAGAGAGAGAGAGAGAGAGAGAGAGACAGAGAGAGACAGAGACAGAGACAGAGACAGACAGACAGACAGAGACAGAGAGAGACAGACAGAGACAGAGAGGTAAGCCGTGTTTGAGTGATAGAAATGAGAGGGAGAGAAAGAGAGAGAGAGAGAGACAGAGAGAGACAGAAAGACAGAGAGACAGATTGAGGACGGAAGGGGGTGGAAATGAAAGAGTGGGGAGGGGGGACTGGCGAAGGGGAGGAGGTGAAGCGGGAAATGAGGTATAAGAACTTTTATGGATAAACAAGTTTTAAATAAAATTTAAAATGGATGTATTATCTTTGTATCCTCCACCTCCAAGTTATCACAGATTTTTGTAAAAAAGTAAAGCGTTTCAGGAGATGTGTACACTTAAAGAGATGTCATTCTTGTTATATCTCTGTTTTACTATTTATTTTTCATTCTCTCTTTATCTTTATCTCTATGTCTCTCTCTCTCTCTCTCTTTATCTCACTCTCTCGCTCTCTTTCTCCTTCTCTCTTTATCTTCAGCTCACTCAAACCTCGGGTGTTCACTTAATTATTAACTGCTCTCCCTCCCTCTCTCTCTCTCTCTCTCTCTCTCTCTCTCTCTCTCTCTCTGTACCAATTAATGACAAGGCTGATCGTAATGCATTATGAGTGGTGATGACAGTACATGTATGTGTTGCAGAGATAGTAGTAACAAAAGCTGGTAAAGCCAAACAGTCTTGCAATAGATAAAGGATATATATGAGTACATAAATGATGAATGAGACTCGTGATTGTAGACGCTGTATTTAGCTGAAATGAAAAAAAAAAAAAACAAAAAAAAAAAAAAAAACAAAAAACAAAAAACAAAAAACAAAAAAAAAACCAAACAAACAAGAAATGATATACATTGAAAATTGATTATTTTCTCTTTCTAACACTGAACACTTGTTCATCGCCTCAATATTAAAATAAAATATATTTGAAATACGCGTCGCTTCCAGGGATTAACAAGAAGATAAATTTCAACCGTATCAGATTGTCTCCGTTGGTCTGTGTTTGAAGCTCAGCTAAAAAGCTGTTAACGTGTTCATTGTTTTCCTTCTTTTCTCCTGTTTTTTTTTTTTTCCAGGTATCTACTTTGTTAGCTTTGTCATTGCAAATCATTTTTTTTACATGACAGATTTGAAAAGAAAAAAAAAAAAAAGGGGGTGAAGGTTTTCAGCCACGATCCTCCGCCATATAGGCACTCTCGGTATCGCCTACTCATCCAACACCACATTGACGAAGTACCCTAGTCGCCGGTACCTCTGAGGAGGTTGTGGTTATCACACACCCAATCCGACAAAACTTCCCTCCCAGCATCTATTCTCCAATGTATAACGAGTGTATTATGGGAGGAGCCACACCAGACCCAAGGCATAAATGACGACTGGCGCGCGCCGTCATAGCGTGTGGACCTTGACCGTTTTACGGGTCTTAACACCGTTAGGGATTAGAGCCAGTTCTTGGTTCGTTACCTAGCCAAGCATACAACCTATTAACAATTGGAGGGCTTTATATAGTAACCTATTGGGAAGTCCAATTTAATGCAGTTTACTTAGTGTGCATATTGATGCATTGTACTAATTAATTAAATTAATTAACTTGGTTAGAGCTGTTAAATTGGACAAAATTGGAAAGACATTTTGTTTACCTCAATTAAAAAAAATGGTTTTGTGACATTTACTCATGATTTCTTCATAACAAAAAATTTCACCCTCTTTAACGTTGCTGTCGCCATTGTGTTTAACATCAGTGAACTTGTTTACAACATGAAAGAACTACTGAGTACAAGTCAGGCAGTCTCCCACCCTCGCCATAATATTAGCAAGTGAGAAAAGTTGTTTTGTTCATCTTTTCCAACGAAATATCTATTTCTGTCTGTCTGCAAAGTTTTCACGAGTTAACACAAATTAAAAGAAAGTGTTTGCTCCCTGTTTCAACTTTACGTTGTCATTTTTAGATTCTTTTTCCAACCATTAAATCTTTTATGAAGCCTCAAAAAGACAAGGTTTATAGTCTCAAGAGAAACTGAAAAATCCCATTCTTTATTTATCACATTACTAAGCCCATTTACTCTCTTTTTCTCACAAATATAATGTTTAATATAATGTTCTACATCACCATTATTGAAAGAGGAGAAGAAAAAGGGAAAAAAAACTAAAGCAGTTCGAGAAAAGACATTTGTGTAAAGATGACCTTTACACATAAGAATAGTAAATCTAGATAATTATGTACCATCAGGATCACTCTCCCCCCTCCCCCCCCCCTTTTCCCTCTCCATCCTACGTCCTATATCTGTATACTCCATGTCTACTCAACTGACAAAATCATTCCTCTACGCATAGTTCCTTATTCGTCTTTTACTTCATTCCCTCGATCTTCTCCAATTGTTTTTCCTCTTTTATATCAAAAACATTTAACAGCATTTTCCTCTCTGCTATTCCTCTTTTTTTTATCCCACCTTCCCTCGAAAGCTTCTTTAAATCCTCATTGTCCATCAACATTCCCATTCCACTTTATGAATTCACCTCAACTTTATCTTGTATCTATAATTTATAAATGTATATGTATATATATATATAATAAGATAGAAATATATATAATTATACATAATTCGATCGACATACCTGTCTTAAAAACCGCTTTAGAGGTCTGTCTATTCCTCTATTTATTTCACCATCCCCTCTCCGTCGTCTTCCTCCCTCTTTCTCTCTCTCTCTCTCTCTCGCCCTCTCTTTCTCTCTCTTTCTCTCTCTAAAAGCAAAACGCAGTATGAAAATGAGTGTTTCATGCTCTCTACATTTTTTGCTCTCAGTCAATAATTTTAGGCACAAACGAACATCATGCATAAAAATCCAAAGCCAATTTACAAACTCTACACTGATGGAATGATCCAGGTGAAAATAAGAGGTCACGTTACCGGGAATCTGGTGTAAATCAGTTGCATCTGTGAGTAAAACTCTCAGCCATAATCGTAGATTCATGACTGGTTTTCAGAGTTGTTTAGTCCACAGCTTCAAAATATTCTCAGACTCCTACAGAATGCTAGACGAGAACGATATCAGTTTCGTGTTGAGGTTTTGCAGACCTTCCTTCTTCTTCTTCCTCGTTCGTCAAATGGTCTCTCCACTCTTCACAACAAAGGTAGCAGTGCGTTGCAGGTCCTCCAGGCTGCCGTAGAGTTTCTGGCTCATGGGTGTTGGGTCTGGCCAGATCTGCTTTCGTAGCGACTCGTGGTTTGGGCAGAAGTAAAGGAGATGTTCTGTTGTCTGCGACCCAGTTTTGCATCGACACTGAGCTGTGTCACCTATTTTTAGCTTGTGGAACAGGTGATTTCTGAGTCGATTGTGGCCTGTTCTGAGCCTAAATATGGACACTTGCTCATGGCGAGTGAGCAGGTGGTATGGATCATTTCTATTGGAGTGGGGGTGGTTTTGTTTAAAAAGATTCTGCTGTTTGGCCTTTATAATCGTTTTAACTTCAGAATATGTGGTGGATCTGTCATTTTGAGCATATGTTGTGCCTTCCTTTGCAAGAGTATCTGTGGTCTCATTGCCATGGATGCCGCAGTGAGACGGGATCCATTGAAGGATTACTGTATGCTTCATACAGAGGCGTGTAAGGTTAGACATTAGGTTATTCAGATCCGTGTCTTTGCCAGTTTGCAGGGCCTGAAGGACGGATAGTGCATCTGAGAGAAAGACTACTCTGTGAGACAGATGAGGGCTATTCTCAATGTGGGCTGCCGCTGCTCTCAGAGCCTCTGTCTCTGCTTTGTAATTTGTGGAGTACAGTCCAGTTGCAAAGCTGAGTCTATCGTCTGTGCCATCTGGGTACTTTACATATACACCCGCTCCACCATTGCATGTTGCGTCCTCTGCTGAGCCATCTGTAAAGATGTAGGTCCAGGTTTCCTTGGGGTAGCACTGTTGAAGGTGTTCCAGGGTGATCGATTTCCTCATCAGATCATTCTGTGAGTCTTTGGGACCTATTCCTGGTACGCCGCTTTTGACAAGGAAATGTCTTTCTTTGCTCCAGGCAGGGATCTCAGGGCACTGGGAAATCTTTTGGGGGGTTTGTTCGAGGATGTCTCTGTGTCTTGGTTCAAGGCATCTGCTTTGGTGGACAAAGTTTTCCCTCTTTAGTCTTCCTCTCGTTGGCTGATACATTCTTTTCTGCATTGGATGACCGCTTAGCCTTTTGAATTTGGCAGCCTGTATGAGCAGCTTTTCATGACAGCGATCCAAGAGGGGTTGCAGTCCGGTAATAGTCTCCAGCTCTTGTATGGGTGTCGACCTCATAGATCCTGTAATGATGCGAGCCGCATGGTTCTGGACTTTGCTCATTTTGTCCATATTGGTTTTGGCTGTAGTGCCCCATGCTGCCATGCCGTACTCTAGAACAGGTCTAACTCTGCCTGTGTACAGTCTCCTCAGGGTTGAAGCATCAGCACCCCATGTCGTACTCGCCAGCTTTTTCATGAGTGCAAGCCGGACCTTCGCTCTGGATTCGGTTCTCTGAGTGTGCTGTTTCCAAGTCAGCCGTTTATCAAAAGTTACCCCAAGATACGTGGGGTTGTCTTCTGCATTCAGAGTTTGGTTTCCAAGTCGCAGAGTTACCTTCTGTTCTTTTGGGGAGAGACTGAAGACGGTGCATGTGGTCTTGGTGGAATTGAGCATTTCTGACCATTTCTTAGTCCAACTTTCAAGAACTTCCAGTGCTTGTTGCATTCTGTAGTTGTCAGTGGTAATGTACTCCTCGGAACACCAGAGGACCGTGTCATCCGCATACAGAGCACTGTGAATTTTCCGTGGGAGCTCTGCGATGATGTCGTTCACATAAATAAGGAAGAGCGTCGGGCTGAGGACACCTCCTTGTGGCACTCCCTCTCTAAGTGTCCTTTGTCTACCGTGAGCACCGTTGACCTGTGCTCGGGCCGTCCTATTGTTCAAGTACTGTGATATCCACCCGTACATGCAGCCACTTATACCACTCTTGTGAAGTTTTAGGCGGAGCCCGTCCTTCCAGACCCTGTCGAATGCTTTTTCCATGTCTACCCACACAGCTAACGTATGGCGTTTGTCCTGGAAGCCATCTTCTATGTGTTGGGCTATGTAGGCAACCTGGTCCTCAGTAGAGCGATGGTGTCTAAAGCCAGCCTGTTCGGGTATGAGGATGTTCCTCTTCTCCAAGTGCCATACGAGGCGACTGTTTATGAGTCGTTCCATGAGCTTGCCTACACAACTGGTTAGGCTGATGGGACGGTAGCTGGTTGTCTTTGAGCGTTCTTTGCCTTTCTTGTAGATGGGTACCATAACAGCTTCTCGCCACTTCTGTGGGACAATTCCCTCTTTCCAGCTATTGTTATAGAGGCCTATGAGCTTGGATTTGGCTTTAGGACCCATGTGTTTCAGCATCTCATTTGTGATTTTATCAGGGCCAGGTGATTTCTTGTCCTTGAGGGCCTTAAGAGCATCTTCCAGCTCACGAGCATTGAAAGGGATGTTCATGTAGTCAGGTGGGTTTGGCTGAACTTGGTGTTCTTTGATTTCCTTGTGGATTTCCCGTTTCCTTTCATCAGGAACCTGGATGCTGCTTACTTCCTCATATGTATCAATGAAGCAGTTGGCTGCTCTGCGTCCTGTTACCATTTCCTGACCTCTTTCAATCACTATGGGTATTTGTTTTGTATCCTCGTCATTCATGGCTTTTGTTAACTTCCATAGCTTTTGTCCATCTTTATCTAGGTTTAGGCTCTCTGTCTTTTGCTTCCAGCTCGTTCTGGCTGCTTTATTAAATGCTTTCTTATGTCTGGCTGTGCTGGCTTTAAGTGCTATGTTGTTGTTTAGCGTTGGACTGCATTCCACCTGTTCCCTACAATTAGTGACTTCATTTTCGAGCTCCTGTAGTTCTTCTGTCCAGTATGGTCTGTAGTTCCTCCTAGCGCCGCGCGGTATACTTCTGTTGGCAGCTTCCAGGATGGCCTTGTTGAAGTTCTTACAGGCCCTGTTGACATTAGAATCATCACATTTGACGCTCTTGCACAGTTTGTCAGAGAGTGTGGCAAATTTAACCCAGTCAGCTTTACTGTAGTTCCAGCGTGGGAACGTTTTGGGGTTGCTAGGCTTGTAGTTCATGTTGACAGCTAGTAGGACAGGTTTATGATCACTGCCGACCAGTTGGTTTTGTACCTTTCTGCTTGTTATCTTGGAGATATCATCAGAGGCAAAGGCGAGATCTGGTGTAGATGTTGAGATCCACCGCCTGGAGAAGAAGGTAGGTGGGTCTTCGGGGTCGTTTAATAGTAGTAGATTGTTTTTAATCTGCCAGTCTTCAATTTCGTCTCCTCTTCGATCACTCTCCTTATATCCCCAACTAGTTGAGTGGCTGTTGAAGTCACTGACAGTCAGACAGTTTTCGGGTGGGAGGTTCATTGTATGGAGCGCAAGATCTTTGTCTGAGGGACAGTAAAGGTTAAAAATGTATTACCCACGATGATGTATGCTCCGTGTCTTTCAGACTGTTGACCAGTGTTAATTTTGAAGTCCTTAGCTGGGATGTCATTTTTCACCAAGATTAGTACTCCCCCTTTTTGCCTTCCTTCTCTGTCCATTCTGAATGTCTGGTACCCTCTTATTGAGAACCTATGGTTGGGGTTGAGGTGTGTCTCTTGAATACATGCCACGTCTATTTTGTCTCTATGTAGCCTCTCGTCAGAGAGATTTTCTTCTGGTAGGCCCCCTCTGCATTCCACCGGAGAATGTTGAGTGGTCTAGTTTTATTGTCAGAGTTAGGATTTGTTTGGCCAGTAGCGTTTGCCCGCCGCTTCCGAGGCCTGGCTCCACACTGCGGAGCGGAGTGACCACCAGTCGCATGGGTTGAGCCCCCTCGAGGCATGAGGCCCGGCACTCTATCCGCCTGGCGGGACCTCACAGACAGAGCACCATGATGTGTATTCGTGGATTTGACCATTTCATGACGTGTGGTGCGTTGTACTGCCGTTAAGCGCCAGGGGTCCAGTACATCCGTCTTCGGCGTTGGTTTTCTTTTCCGAGTTTCCCTCTCGTAGGTAACCTGCCAGCCAAGACTAAGAGCGTCACCTGCCCTGTTTGTGGTTGTTCCATATCTGGATGGTGCGCCTTTGCTACCGTTGAATCAGACGATTTCATCCGCTAGCTCCGGCGCTGGGTACAGACTTGCCGTTGGACCCTCTCTGGTCTCTTCCGCCGAGTCTGCTGAGGACCTGTCTACCAGAGGAGGTAGACAGGCCCATTTCCTATTTTAAGGGATAGGTCCCTGGGATTTGTCTAGGCACCAGAGCGTGTCCACACGCCGGTGGGTCATGCATGCCGTAGACTTTAAGAGATCCCTCTCCGAGCGTGTGACCTCAATACTGAGTTAGTTACTCACAGCCGCGAGGCTGCTTTCCCCAGGGAGGCGGGCGAGGACCGTCGTCACACACTTGTGGATAAAACCTATGCCAACCCGTACCTCAGTCGGTGCTCCGTGACAGCAATGACTGAGGTCTTATAGGGCTGGTAGCTTCAAAAGTATCTAAGGCTTTACCCACGTGGTTCCTCCCCAGACCTTCCTAATTCACATACATTATATTATTAAATCAACTTCCTTCTTAAATTTAACATTGATCAGTCTGTGACATGATCATCTTTTTGTTATGATTTTATCATAAAAATTCTAAATTTTCTCACCCACACTAGGTTCTCTATCTCACTATTTTTTTTTTCACCTCTTTTCTCTCACTTGCGATATATTTTTTTTTATATTTCCGTATCGGTCTATGAAGAATTAAATTTCACCATTACTATATGTGTAGGACCATTTCTTTCTTCTATCTGGTTCTACCTCTACCACTCTCTCCCTATCTTTCTCTCTCTCTCTCTCTCTCTCTCTCTCTCTCTCTCTCTCTCTCGATTTGGCAAATTTAACATAATTTTCCCTTACTCCACTAACGCACAGTCCACTGGTGACTGGCACGTCATATCTTCTTGTCAGTACTAAAATCGTGATAGACTCTGCTCCCATGAGACTGTGAGTAATGAGCGATATATATAAGGAAAATTATTTTGTAATAAACTGATAAAGGCAGAGACATAAAGGTAAAATTAATTTCTCAAAAGTATCAGAAGAGAGGTAAAGAAGAAAGAGATAGCGAGGAAAAGATAGAAAGAGTGTGGAAAAGAAATAAAATTAAGGAGTACAAAGGAAGTGAGGCATACAGTTAGAGGGCAAAGTAATGTATTGACATAGACATACGCGAAAGAAAAAGAAATATTTATTTTAAGTGGGCGACCAGACGCAAAGGAAAGAAAAAATATTGTTATCTTAAGTGGGGGGGAAAGACATGAAGAAAAAGGAAAGAGAGAGAGAGAGAGAGAGAGAGAGAGAGAGAGAGAGAGAGAGAGAGAGAGAGAGAGAGAGAGAGAGAGAGAGAGAGAGAGAGAGAGAGAGAGAGAGAGAGAGAGAGAGAGAGAGAGAGAGAGAGAGAGAGAGAGAGAGAGAGAGAGAGAGAGAGAGAGAGTTTGAAAAAGGAAAAACCGGAAAAAAAAAATGGAAGAAATAGCGATCCACAGTTACAGAGGAAGACTGACTGAAAACCGATTTAGAAACGGACGTAAACATAAAAATATTCATAAAAAAAGGAGACACGCTAAGATGATAGAAAGTGTGTAAGAGAGAGAGAGAGAGAGAGAGAGAGAGAGAGAGAGAGAGAGAGAGAGAGAGAGAGAGAGAGAGAGAGAGAGAGAGAGAGAGAGAGAGAGAGAGAGAGAGAGAGAGAGAGAGAGAGAGAGAGAGACAAAAGGCGAAAGAGAGAGGGCGAAAGAGTGAGAGATAGAGAGAGAGAGTGAGAGAGAGAGAGAGAGAGAGAGAGAGAGAGAGAGAGAGAGAGAGAGAGAGAGAGAGAGAGAAAGATAGAGAGAGAGAGAAGAACAGAAAAAGACAGTGAGAAAGAGAAAAAAGAGAGAGTCAAAGTTGTTTAATACACATAAATATCGAACAAATTTAATATAACGATCTGAATCACATTACTATAAGAAGACAGTAAACTGTTGGAGCAAAGTTATTCATTTTATGCACGCCACTTTAACCATTTGGGTCGTAGTGGGGAAAAGAGGTATAAAAGTATTAATTTGTTGGTACATTTAATTTTTTTCATTGATACTCATTTTATGGATTCTATTTTTTTTTTTCATTTTTTCGACGCACCTACATGTTGTTAAGAGAGGAACACAATCATAGAGACTTAATCACAATGTAGGCTGATGCATCAGAAAATAAAAGACGAGCAATGAAAATACTAATAAAAAGGCGATGTTCGAAAGAGATCCAACATAGTATAATTTCCAGCCATCTAAAATATGGGTTGCATATAAAGTTTTGCGAGAAAAACTTATTTAGACGCAGAGCGGTAGCGTAAAGCAAGGAGACTGGTGACAATAAAGATGGAACGATGAAGAATCGCTGGTAAATATTCATTCAAAGACCAGAAAGATGAAAATGACTAATTTTAGAACAGGGTAGAAAAGCACAGAAATACAGAGACATTAGCAGAAACAACTGGTGATAAAGAAAGGGAAGACCAATCAAACCCATAGCTAGAGCGTATACTTTGGCGAATGTTTATTAAAGATTTAGAGATAGAAATAACATGTAATTAAAAAAGGAAGAAATATTTAGAAAGATTTGTAAAGAAGAAAGAACCATTGAGAGAGCGAGAGAGAGAAAGAGAGAGAGAAAGAGAGAGAGAGAGTGAGTGAGAGAGAGAGAGAGAGAGTGAAATAGGAAGAACCAGAAATAGAAGAGTGTAATCCTCCCACGCAGTTAAATAGAAAAAGTGAGTTATAAACTGAAATAGACAGAAACGGAAAGATTAAAAAAAATAGGATCGAAAGTAAGATTAAAGAGAACAGGGTAAAGAAGAAAGATAGTGAGGTGAGGAGAGTGACTGAGAGAGAGAGAGAGAGAGAGAGAGAGAGAGAGAGAGAGAGAGAGAGAGAGAGAGAGAGACGGAGAATGAGAGAGAGGTGGAGTAGAGAGGGGGCAAAGAGAGAGAGAAACAGAGAGAGTCTGAATAAGAAATAGTGTCGAAGAGGCGAATCAGAACGAGAAGAAAGAAAATTAATAGCGATCTAAAGTTAGAGAGAAAGAAAGAGTACTAAATCGCTCTAGACACATGTATTAAAAATGTAAAAAAAAAGTACTATCTCGAAAAAAACCAGAATAGAGGCAAAAAAAAAAAGAAGGCTAGATATATACAAAGAGACAGAGACAAAGACAGAGACAGAGAGAGAGAAAGAGAGAGAGAGAGAGAGAGAGAGAGAGAGAGAGAGAGAGAGAGAGAGAGAAGGAGAGAGAGGAACCAGAAAGAGATAGAACAAATGGCAACACACATTTACAGAGGAAGAATTATTAATATACTGATTAAGAAACGGACACATTAAATGAAAAAAAAAATTATTCAAAAATGAGATAAAAGGCACACAGTAGAGCTAAAAAGAGAGAGACAGAGGGAGAGAGAGCGCGAGAGATAGAAAGCAATTAAGAGACAGAGAGACAGAGAGAGAAAGAGAGAGAGAGAGAGAGAGAGAGAGAGAGAGAGAGAGAGAGAGAGGGACAGAAGGAAAGATGGTGTAGAAAGGGAAGAATCAGAAATAGAAGAAAGAAATAGCGAGACACATTTAGATAGAAAGAACGACTCATAAACTGCCACAGACATGTATTAAAAAATAAAAAAAAAAAAATAAAAAAAAAATCGATAATGACAGAGAAGAGGCAAAGGAATGCGGGATAAAGATAGATAGATAGATAGATAGATAGAGAGAGAGAGAGAGAGAGAGAGAGAGAGAGAGAGAGAGAGAGAGAGAGAGAGAGAGAGAGAGAGAGAGAGAGAGAGAGAGACAGACAGACAGAGAGAGAGAGAGACAGACAGACAGACAGACAGACAGAGAGAAAGACATTGAGAGAGAGAAAGAGAGAAGGAGAAGAACTAGAAATAGAAGAGTGTAATCCTCCCACACAGTTAAATAGAAAAAAATGAGTTATAAAGTGAAAAAGACAGATACGGGAAGACAAAAAAATTGAATCGAAAGTAAGAGAACAGTGGTAAAAAAGAAAGATTGTGAGGTGGAGAGAGAAAGAGAGAGAGAGAGAGAGAGAGAGAGAGAGAGAGAGAGAGAGAGAGAGAGAGAGAGAGAGAGAGAGAGAGAGAGAGAGAGAGAGAGAGAGAGAGAGAGAGAGAGAGACAGACAGACAGACAGACAGACAGAGAGAGAGAAAGACATTGAGAGAGAGAGAGAGAATGAGTGAGAGAGAGAAAGAGAGAAGGAGGAAGAACTAGAAATAGAAGAGTGTAATCCTCCCACACAGTTAAATAGAAAAAAATGAGTTATAAAGTGAAAAAGACAGATACGGGAAGACAAAAAAATTGAATCGAAAGTAAGAGAACAGTGGTAAAAAAGAAAGATAGTGAGGTGGAGAGAGAAAGAGAGAGTGAGAGAGAGAGAGAGAGAGAGAGAGAGAGAGAGAGAGAGAGAGAGAGAGAGAGAGAGAGAGAGACGGAGAACGAGAGACGGGTGGAGTTGAAAAGGGGCAAAGAGAGAGGGAAACAGAGGGAGACTGAATAAGAAATAGTGTCGAAGAGGACGAATCAGAACAAGAAGAAAAAAATAGAGACCTAAAGTTAGAGAGAAAGAAAGAGTATTGAATCGCCCTGGACACATGTATTAAAAATATAAAAAAATAGTATTTCGAAAATAACGGAAAAGAGACAAAGAAAAGAAGGATAGATATATACAAAGAGAGAGAGAGAGAGGGGGGGGGGGAGAGAGAGAGAGAGAGAGAGAGAGAGAGAGAGAGAGAGAGAGAGAGAGAGAGAGAGAGAGAGAGAGAGAGAGAGAGAGAGAGAGAGATCGAAGAGGAGGAACCAGAAAGAGATAGAACAAAATAGCAACACACAGTTACAGAGAAAGAATTATTAATATGCTGATTTAGATTCGGACACATTAAATGAAAAAAAAATATTCAAAAATGAGACAAGAGGCACACAGTAGAGCTTAAAAGAAAGAGAGACAGAGGGAGAGAGAGAGAGAGTGCGAGAGATAGAAACCAATTAAGAGAAAAAGAGAGAGAGAAAAAGAGAGAGAGGGGGAGAGAGAGAGAGAGAGAGAGAGAGAGAGAGAGAGAGAGAGAGAGAGAGAGAGAGAGAGAGAGAGAGAGAGAGAGGGAGGGGGGTATGGAGAGATGAACTCACAAGTGAGTTTTATCAAGCGTTCCACGTGCAACTAATCCCCATACTAAAAAGAGTAGTAGACCAAGCATAGCAATAGAGAGAGGAAGTCCATGTACCAGGAGAGATGAAGTTATCATATATAACTCTACTTTCAAAGGACGCGAATAACAGGACGGAAGTCAGCAAATATAGGCCAGTCTCACTACTCAACACAGATTATAAAGTAATAAGCAAAATGCTAACCTCGAGGCTGCAAAACGTCATGCATAAGCTGGTACACAAGGACCAACAGTGCGCAGTAAAAGGGCGCAAGATACAAAATCCTCTCCACAACATCAGGAAGATCATAACTTACTGTAAGGTCAAGGAAACACCAGCTGGAAAACTAAGTTTAGACCAAGAAAAAGCTTTTGATACGGTATCCCACTCATTCCTACACAAAGTGTTGGAAGCTAGTAACTTGAGTGAGTATTTCAGGGAATGAATTCGAATCCTATATGACAATCCCTGCGGTCAAGTGATAACAAGTAGAGGCATACAAAAATAAGCATACAACAATTTACAGAAGAGCTAGAATAATCAACAGCAAAATTCTTCCACAAGTTTTATATCAACTAAATATATTTAAACCTCCTCCCGACTTCTACAAGGAATACGGGAAGATAGTAATGCCCTTCCTCTTTAAAAGTAATGTTAGAAGAGTAGGCAAAAGAGAGCTAGCTTTGGACTATACAGAGGGAGGCCTAAGAATACAGGACCCAGAAATAAAAACAAAAGCCATGAGAATAAAGCACCTATCAGAGGCACTGGAGCACAAAACGGATTTTCCCTTAGTGGGGTATTTTTTAGGATTAGAAATGACAAGATACACTCCACTAAACAACAGACTGCCACATTACTTCAAAAGAATTAACAAACCTTTCCACCAAAACTGAGGAAAGTAATAGCGAAGCATCCCAAGGAAATAGGAGAGCTGAAACCATACCAGGCAATACTACCGAAGCCGGAAAGACCTCTGCACGAAAAAATGAAATTAATGTACAGATATACCATAGTAGACGTAACACCAGCCTTTAGAAATCTCCATAGTAAGCAACTAACAAATAGAACAAAGGAGATCACATATAGATTACTATACAACACGACACCGATTGCAAACAGAACGAAATGTTCATTTTGTAAAGAAGAGCAAACACAGGCCCACCTGGTCGGGTTATGCAAAGCATGGAAAGGAGCGAGGATAGAACTACACAGGAAAATAGGAACGATGTCAACCCTAGCAGAGTGGGATTTCCTCAAGTTGCTACTTATAAACATTTACCCAAACTTTGGAAAAGAGGAAGGAAAAATCAAGGAATTAGTACATAAGTACTGGAGGCTAGTCTGGGAGCTAACTCTGAAACAGAAACATCATGACGCACAGTATAGCCTAGCCAACCTAAAAACCATCTGTTTAGTCAACATACAGAGATGGGGCGCAGACTGAGAATATCATAAAACAAATAAACCACTCCAAATAGTCCAATAAAAGTAAATTAGGGACAAAAATCATAGGGGGATGCCTAATAAATAGAAAGATTCAAAAAGAAAAATTCTGACACTGCACTCTCTTCTTTCCACAGGAGTACGCGCAGAAGGCAGTGGCTCAAGCCCCAACCCCACAACCCCAAGCAAACCACTAATCTGCATTATACTCCACAGGAAGAAGACAGAAGAAGAAAGAACTGTTTGCCTTCCAAAGGCGGGAATACTAAATGTTGTGATGTGTTGTTGTTGTTGTTGTTGTTGTTGTTGTTGTTTCCCCCCCCCCAAAAAAAAAAAAAAAAATCAAAACCAAACCCTCCAAAAAAGTAAGTAGAATGATGTTGTCACTTGTAATTTTTTTTTTTTGTGTTTCCCCCACGATAAGTAACAGGTAGCAGTAGAAGATCCGCTATCTCTAGTAATGGTCGGCCCACTCTGGGCTGGGAATGTGTGCAGTGCCTCCCTCGTGACTCAATGGAGCAGAGGGCAGTAGAAATAGAAATAGAATAGCACACTAACATCAACTAAACCTGTAACTGTGGCTCGGTCAATTCTCGAAGGAGAAGGGACACATACCACATTTCCCTAACACAACTAGATAGGAACCCAACTAACAACCCAACCAAGGAATGAATGGAATGCAAGATACCCAAGCAACCAATCTGTTGGAGTAACCTCCAACGAAGCCCAAAAACAAGCCCAACCAATAACCCAAGTGAGAGTGAAACTAATAAACCCACTAACGATCTAACCAACCGGGTCACCCAATAGCACAAAAAAAAAAAAAAAAAAAAATCCTAATATAAAGCCAATGTTCGAAAGACATCCAACATAGTATACTTTTCAATCATATAAAACATGGGTTGCATGTACAATTTTGCGAGAAAAACTTAGTTTGAAGTAGAGCGGTAGCGTAAAGCAAAAAGGAGGCTGATGACAATAAAGATGAAACGATGAAGAATCGCTGGTAAATATTCATTCAAAGACCAGAAAGATGAAAACGACCAATTTCGGAAGAGGGTGGAAAAGCACAGAAATACAGAAACATTAGCAGAAATAACAGGTTATGAAGAAAAAGAAGACCAATCAAACCCATAGGCAGAGTGAAAAAAAAAGAAATAAATATTTAGAAACATATAAAAAGAAGAAAGAACCACTGAGAGAGCGAGAGAAAGGAAGAGAGAGAGAGAGATAGAGAGAGAGAGAGAGAGAGAGAGAGAGAGAGAGAGAGAGAGAGAGAGAGAGAGATATTGAGAGAGCGAAAAAAAAGGAAGAAAGGACGAACAGGGTTAGAAAACAAATGAATTTTATACAGACATCGACGGAAAGAGAGAGAGAGAGATAGAGAGAGAGAGAGAGAGAGAGAGAGAGAGAGAGAGAGTGAAAGAGGAAGAACTAGAAATAGAAGAGTGTAATCCTCCCACACAGTTAATTAGAAAAAGTGTTATAAACTGAAATAGACAGACATCGACGGAAAGAGAGATAGATAGATAGATAGATAGATAGATAGATAGATAGAGAGAGAGAGAGAGAGAGAGAGAGAGAGAGAGAGTGAAAGAGGAAGAACTAGAAATAGAAGAGTGTAATCCTCCCACACAGTTAATTAGAAAAAGTGTTATAAACTGAAATATACAGAAACGTAAAGATGACAAAAAATAGGATCGAAAGTAAGAGAACAGTGGTAAAGAAGAAAGATAGTGAGGTGTAGAGAGAGAGAGGGAGAGAGAGAGAGAGAGAGAGAGAGAGAGAGAGAGAGAGAGAGAGAGAGAGACGGAGAACGAGAGAGGGGTGGGGTAGAGAGGGGACAAAGAGAGAGAGAAACAGAGAGAGACTGAATAAGAAATAGTGTCGAAGAGGACGAATCAGAACGAGAAGAAAGAAAATAGCGACCTAAAGTTAGAGAGAAAGAAAGAGTACTAAATCGCCCTAGACACATGTATTAAAAATGTTAAAAAAAAATAGTATTTCGAAAATAACAGAATAGAGGCAAAGAAAAGAAGGATATGCTGATATAGATAATATGGATACAACGAGGAAAAAAGGATTCTTTAATGAAAGAAGACGGGCAATGCAGGAAGCGAGAGAGAGAGAGAGAGAGAGAGAGAGAGAGAGAGAGAGAGAGAGAGAGAGAGAGAGAGAGAGAGAGAGAGAGAGAGAGAGAGAGAGAGAGAGAGAGAGAGAGAGAGAGAGAGAGAGAGAGAGAGAGAGATAGAGAGATATAGAGAGAGAGAGAGAGAGAGAGAGAGAGAGAGAGAGAGAGAGAGAGAGAGAGAGAGAGAGAGAGAGAGAGAGAGAGAGAGAGAGTGAGTGAGACAGACAGACAGACCGACAGTCGGAAACAAAGATATCAGGAATAAAGAGAGTAATAGAGATACTGAAAGAAAA
>JAWDGP010006763.1:322500-325000 GCA_033675545.1 Elysia crispata | reverse complement strand
GATCTTCCTTTGAATGTCTCTCTCTCTCTCTCTCTCTCTCTCTCTCTCTCTCTCTCTCTCTCTCTCTCACTCTCTCATACTCTTTTTGCTTCTCTTCTATGACTTTCGATACATTATAATTATTGTCAATTTTTCATGTCAGTATCTTTGTCATTTTTAATCATTCTTTCTCTATTTCTGTGTCTCGCTATTTTTTTCTTCTCTGTCTATTTTTCAGTCTTCCGATGTCTCTGTCTTTTGCTCTTAATCTTTCTTTCTTTTTTTCTGTCGGTGTCAATACAATACCCATCTCTCTAACTGTGTGTCTCAATTTCTTTCTTCTCTATCCGGTTTTTCCTCTTCTACTTTCTCTCTCTCTCTCTCTCTCTCTCTCTCTCTCTCTCTCTCTCTCTCTCTCTCTCTCTCTCTCTCTCTCTCTCTCTTTCTCTCTTTCTCTCACTATCTTTTATTTTCTTTGCCTCTCTTATTCTACCTTTGATATATTTTATGTCATATTATTACCAAATGTATAACTCTTTGTGTCGCTATGACTTTCTTCTTCTTTTTTTTTTTTTTTTGGTTCTCCCTCTTCCACTATCTCTGTCTCTTACTATCTGTCATGCTGGCTGTCTGTCTGACTGTCTATCTCTGTTTCTCTGTCACTTTTTCTCTCTTCCTTCACTCCAGCAGGGCTTACCTCAAGGATGATAAAAAACATGATTGGAAAGGGGTTAAATCTATAAGAGGATTGACGGAGAGGTGGAGATAATGAGAGAGAGAGAGAGAGAGAGAGAGAGAGAGAGAGAGAGAGAGAGAGAGAGAGAGAGAGAGAGAGAGAGAGAGAGAGAGAGAGAGAGAGAGAGAGAGAGAGAGAGAGAGAGAGAGAGAGAGAGAGAGAGAGAGAGAGAGAGAGGAAGGGATAGGAACTAACAGTAGAGATCGATCAAGGGAATCATACACAAGAAATGCTAGCACCAGCAGCTGCGGGATTAAACTGTCTGATCACCGTAACAAGGTGCAGCACTAAGAATAATATCAGCAATCGCAGCAGTTTAAACTACAACAACAACAACAACAACAACAACAACAATAACAACAACAGCAATGCCCCAAGATGCGAGGCGGCTGGTCCATCATAAGATTGGTAATCTGTGGAGTTTGATCCCTAAAGTTAGGATCAAATTACAGTCAACATAATAGACTGTATCAATTGGTTTTCTTTATTTAATAATGGAAAGAAATGGGAAACAAATAGAGATACAGAAGAGTAACGAATATAAAAAAAAAAAACAAAACAACAAAAACAATAGCTAATGCAGGATCTTAAAAAGACTAATGCACCGGGTCAGATCAAACAGAAATGAAAAGGCACGCGTAAAGAAAACCATCATCAATATCAACAACAACAACAACAACAACAACAACAACAACAACAACAACAAAAACAAAACAACAACGACAGATGAATCTCGGACCTTTTAATAATCTTTGCGTCTTAAGTTATTTCAAGACAGAATGAATGCTCTTGTTTCGATAATTTTATTTTCTACCTTGCCAATTCCTTGTCTCTGAAAAGTAAAGGCAGAAAAAAGGGTTCGCCTTGAGATTGGTCAGTTTTTTCATGATCGATTTATAAAAGACATGCACAAAGAAACAGTTTATTAATTTAGAAGTTTAAACATCAGTATCTTTGGTTAATCGAATTTCTTTTTACTTTCTTGGTTTAGTAGTTGAACTTGTTAGTAATAATCATGCAAGAGGCAGTTAAAATTAGAAGAAAAAATAAACAACCCCTCAGGCGTGTTGACAAAGTGAACAAACTCACTCCTAGATACAAAAAAACAACTATTTTAGGTTAATCAGTTCTGGAATCGAGGTACATACCATTACGAATTTAACTGATTTATGTGAAAAATTGAAACATTAATCCAACGATGTATAATGACAAAGAAATAGACTTTTTATTCATTTAATATTCAATAAGAAGTGCAGTTTGTAGTTAAATTTCACGGGTTTTTACCTTTATAAAATAGATATTAAACAAAATTGTTAGAAAATGCATCGCAAGTAAACCGCATGAAGAAAGGTTGTCACTGTTAACTTAAATGAATCAGGACAAATTGAACTTTGCCTGGCAAGGCAACTTCGCCAGGAACTGGCTTCAAGCCCTAACGGTGTTAAGACCCGTAAAACGGTCAAGGTCCACATACTATGACGGCCCGCGCCTGTCGTCATTTTATGCTTTGGGTCTGATGTGGCTCCTCCCATAAAACACCGGGATGCACACTTGTGTGCATCACTTTGGTGCTTGGATGCTGGCAGGGAAGTTTTGTCGTGGGTTGTGTGATAAGCACAACCTGCTCAGAGGTACCGGCGACTTGGGTACTTCGTCGATGTGGTGTCGGTGGGCCGACTATCCTGAGAGTGTCTATATGGCGGAGGTTCAGAGCTGAAACCCTTCACCCCCTGCAATCTGTTTGACATATCTCTCTTTATAGGGAGCTGAATATCTTGCTTCATA